>CAMZMU010000043.1:65383704-65813908 GCA_947311845.1 Poa pratensis
ACTTCCCCTGAAGCCAGTCGACTCGGCGCAAGGGTGGAGGAAGAGGTGGTTCTATGTGCGCGTCGACCAGGAAGGAGTCCCGCCTTTTCGACTGCTGGTATAGTCGCGAGGACGAAGGCCTGGGACCACCCGCTGTCGGTTGAAGAAAAGGCAGAAGCGGCGCCTCTGCTGTCGAAGATTGGAGAGCTGCTGGGCAGCGTAACTGGTGTGCATTTGATTGCCACCTTTGTGAAGATGCGGGTATGGCCGCTCCGCATTCGCGCCCACCCCATGTGGGAGTACGAGGGTGCGCTCGACGCCACCCGAATGAGCAAGGAGGAGCTGTCGAAGAGCGAGCTGGTGTCGCATGTGCGGTCCATCACCAGCACGAAGTCCAGCGAGCCCTGCAACGTCGACTGCCCTGTTCATCCTTATGGTCCTGATAAGCCTTTGGAGGAGGTTAGTGAACTGTCAAGTTTATGATCTCCTGCTTTTGTTATTTTGTTGTGCATCTTTGTAACTTTCGACTGCTGTATTTGTATGCAGGGCCACTCGACTGCATCGACCCTTCCTCCTCTTCCCGAAGATGGCCCAACTCATGAAACGGAGGTGCAAACGGTAGAAGCAAAGGGAGGAGATGAATCGCCTCTACCTTCGGCTACCACATCTCCCACGGAAGAGGTCGAAGAGGAAGGGGCAGAGGAAGTGCAGGCCAAGGAGCTCGCCACGACTGAGATGTGAGCGAGGTTCCCACTCGCAAGCGCCGTCGGGCGGCCCGAGTTGTGTCTTCCTCCACGAGTTCACCCGCGAAGGAATCAGATGTGGGAGATGACGGAGACTCGGGCTCGTCTCCTACTACCACAGCTGCTCCTTTGAACGTGAGCCCGTTGAGCTCAGCTCCTCCTCCTCAGTCGGGTGAGGAGCTGCTTTTTGGAGGTCCCAATTTTGACAACCTTGATAGCGAGGAGGAAGAAGAGCACAGGTATGCGTCTGAGCTTTTTGTACTCAAGTTTTTGCTTGTTGATACTTGCTTATGTTGTATTTCTTCTGTCACTCGCAGTGCTGAGACTGTGCGCCCGATGACTCCCCCATCCGAGAAGATGACGACTCCAGAGCACCCGGAAGCCTCTCATGTGACCCCAGAAGTCGTTCAATCAGCAGCCGCAACTACTGCTATTGAGACGGCCAAAGCTATGAGTGCCGCAGCTCCGGAGGTCGGGACATCAGCCGCGAAGCCCGTGCCTTGGACAGAACACGTAAGTGTCTTTTTGTCGAGTCCGCATACGGACTGGTTATGTATAACTTATGCTGATTTCGTGTGCTTGCAGCCTTACTACCTCAACTTGGTAGAATCGGGCAAAGCTTTTGTCCAACTGGAGCAAGAGAGGGATAGCCTGCGCACCAGTTTGGAGCAACTCACTCGTAAGTGTATTTTGATTTGTAACCCGAAGTCCCTTTTGCACTGTCTTTGCTTAGCTGAGTGTTTGATTACTTCTTGCCATCAAATTCAGATGACAAGGCATCGGCTGAGTCCCGGGTGAAGGAGCTAGAAGATGCGCTCGCCAAGCAGCGTGCTGAGTCGAAGAAGGCTTTGGATGATGCCAAGAACTCCGCTGCCTTGCGCGAGAAAGAATATGCTGAGCGTCTGGCTAGCCTCACCCGAGACGTGGGCGGTGAGTATAATTTGCCACTTTTTGTTTACTTCTGTTGCCGCTGAATGTCGTGTAAGAGTTTCTGTTCTTTCTGATTTTTGAAGGAGCTGTTGGCGCACCTGCACCTGTAGACCAGGCGAGTGGCGATTTATCCCTCGACCGTGCTATTGGCGACCTGGACGTCGTCTCCGCCCAAGCTAAGGATGCACTCGCCAAGTCTACGAGCACACTCGGCGCCGTATACAAGGGCGTGTTCCCGTCTGGCCAACCTCCCTCGACGTGGAAGGCTTTGCCGACGTCCTCGGCCCGGGAACCTCCACGATGACGAATTTTGCTCGCACCCTGACGGTACGCGGCTCAGAAACCACCCTCAAGCTCCTTTTAGGTCATGGGATAGAGGGTGACTTCAAGGCCGCTCTGTCTGATTTCCCTCGGAAGCCGGATGGGAAACTGGTGTCTCTGAAGCATTTGAACGAGCCAGCCTCGCAGCTGGCTGAAATTTTTATGACTACCGTGGAGCGCCGGTCAGCGGAGGTCGCCAATCGCGCGCGTAGGGCTAGGTCGGAGTCTGCGTCATAGACTTTAGAGCCATCTTCCCTTTTGCTGGACTGTAATTATACTTTTATGATACCTCGAGTATGCTTATGCTTTTGCCACACTTGTATGGATTTGGTTCCTTTGTTATGCTCTGCCTGTAAGGCTATGTGCTGTTACTCGCCTGAGCTTTGTGATGAGTTTCTCATGAAACTTTTATGATGTTTGGAACAGAAACAGACAGCCGCTACTTCATCTAGCTCGTCGCGGCATCGTGCTCCTACTCGATCTCGAGCTCAGGCGGCAAATGATGCCGCAGTAATGCGTTATATGAAGGCTCGAGTCGCAAAACTGGAGCAAGAGTTGAAGAACGCCCAGAGCGAGCTGGATATGATGAGGGCGAGGCCTGCTTTACCCACTCAGCGAGAGGACTATGTGCTTGGCGAGATGGAGATCGTGAACAGACAACTCGAGTGTAAGCATGACTGCCTTGAACTCAAGAGTTCACAGTCTGTCCTTTTTGTTGATCCAACGTGCCTTGTTGCAGGTTTTGTTCCAGACTTCCAGGCGGAGCAGGCTCGAGTTGATGAGCAGTTGAACAATGCGACTGACGAACCAACGACGGGACGTCAGCACTTTCGCTTGGATAAGCACCGAGCCGCATACTCGCAACTCTAAAGGATCGAGTGTGGCGGAGCACTATGCTGCTCGAGTTATGCAGGTCGGCCTTCAGTCGAATCAACCAGACTCTTTCCCGACAGGGCCGCAACCTCAAGGAATCCACGCGCTGCTCGGGCTTTTCCGGAGTGCGGTCCCATTCGAGATTTTGCACCCAGAAGCTTGTGATGGAGCCAACGCAACGATGGCGTATATCCGGAGTAACGTCCACATATGCAGCTACGTCCACCCGTGCCTGGATCGACTTGTCACAGTCGCAACTTGACGAAACAGTCGAATACGCGAGGGTACTGGTTGATTGTTATCACGCTCAACTTATGGGCCTGTTCTTCCAGTCAAGGACGAACCGGAAGATTAGGGCACTCTGTATATAGGGCAGCCCCCGAGTGTAAATTTGCCACTTATACGTAGTATATATTTATTATATGTATGTGCGCAGCCCCCGTGTGTATCGAGTGGGGTTTATGAGAAAACACTTAGTATGGAACATGAATTGCACAGCCCCCGAGTGTTCGAGTGAGGCTGTGAATTTTTGCGATGTTTGAAGCTGCAATTCATGATTTTGAGCAACTTTTTTTATGTATGATTTTATGACCTAGCCCCCGAGTATTCGAGTGCGGTTGGGGTATTATGTTTGAAGAAGGAGCGAAAGCTCATGCTTTGAGATAGCGCAGCCCCCGAGTATTCGGGTGAGGCTAAGTTGTGCGAATAAGTTATGCGAGTAGTAAGCAGGGAGAAATATGAGGAATCATTGACTATATTCCATTTTTGAATGTTAAGCTGCAGGCCGCCTCATTAAAAACCTTCCAGTCCCCTTAGGTACCCTGGTAAGGAAAAGAGCGCGTCTGAAACCTGCAGCCATCCGACATATGTGCCTATTACATTGTGCGACTGAGCAATCTAAGCATAGAAACGGCGCAGCTGCGCAACGTTCCAAGGATTGTGCGAGAGTTCCCTGTCTTCGCGTGCTTCAGTCTGTATGCTCCACCACCAATGACCTCGGTGATGATGAAGGGTCCTTCCCATGGAGAAGCGAGTTTGTGCACCTTCTTTTGCTTCAGTCGAAGTACCAGGTCGCCAACCTCGAAGGATCTGGTACGCAGTCGACGGCTGTGATAGTTGCGGAGGTCTTGCTGATAGACAGCTGTGCGTGCTAGCGCCGTGTTGCGTGCTTCTTCGAGCAAGTCGACTGCATCTTCGAGTGCTTCATCTGCATCTTCTTCGTTGTATGCCTCGACTCTTGGTGCATTGAATCTTACATCTGATGGCAGGATTGCCTCTGCGCCGTAGACCATAAAGAATGGGTGAATTGTGTTGAAGCGTTGGGAGTTGTGCGTAGGCTCCATAGCACAGACGGGAGTTCTTCGACCCAAGCACCCGCGGCCCTTTTGAGTGGCACCAGGAGGCGTTTCTTGATTCCGCTCGTCACAAGTCCATTGGCTTTTCGACTTGGCCATTGGATTGCGGGTGTGCCACAGATGCATAATTGAGCGTAATGTCCTGCTCTTTGCAGAAGGATCGGAATCTTCAGCCGTGAAGTTTGTACCGTTATCAGTGATGATGCTACTTGGCACACCAAAGCGGTATATGATGGATTTTATGAAATTGACTGCTGTAGTGGCAGTCGAACTTGTGATAGGGACTGCTTCAATCCACTTGGTGAACTTGTCGACCGCCACCAGAAGGTGAGTATGCCCTCCATGGGAGGATTTTTTGAGTGGCCCGACCATATCGAGCCCCCATTGGGCGAAGGGCCAGGCCAATGGTATTGTCTTCAACGCCGATGCGGGTGCGTGCGGCTTTGTGGCGAATTTTTGACAGCCGATGCACCTTTTGACTATGTCCTCCGCGTCTTTGAGTGCTGTGGGCCAGTAGAAGCCTGCGCGAAAGGCTTTGGCTACGAGTGATCGACTGCTGGCATGATGCCCGCAGGTACCTGCATGAATATCACGAAGGATGGCTTGGCCATCTTCAAATGCTATGCAACGTTGGAACATACCTGATACGCTGCGCTTGTATAGTTCGCCGTTGATGACGGTGTATGCTTTAGATCGTCGAGTGACGCGTCTTGACTCTGTTATGTCTTCAGGTACCTCGCCGCGGAGTATGTATGCGAGGAAAGGTTGAGTCCAGTTGGCTCAATGAGGAGTACCTCGACTGGCGGGTCCTCTGTGCTAGGTGCTTTGCTCTTGGCTGGTGCGGCTGATGTAGGAGATGTTCGCTTTTCTTGATGGACCTGTGCTCGATGCGCTCGAGGAAGACACCAGGTGGAACTGGTGCTTTGGTCGCGCCAATGTTGGCTAGCTTATCTGCTTCTTCGTTACTCTCGCGCCCTATGTGCCGCAACTCGCAGCCTTCAAAGCTGCCCTCCATGAGTTGTACAGGTCACGGTAGGCGATCATGTTATCTGCGATTGCATCGCAGGCCTTCATTGTTTGCTGCACCACAAGATTCGAGTCACCATAGATCATCAGTCGAGTGCACCCGAGGGCTTTGGCCATCCGCATGCCATGGATCAGGGCCTCGTACTCAGCTTCGTTATTGGATGGTAACTCGAATTCCATCTGCAGGATATAGCGAAGCTTGTCGCCTTTTGGTGATATGAGGATGACACCTGCGCCTGCGCCTTCGTTCTTCTTTGAGCCGTCAAAGTACATAGTCCATGAGTTGGACACATCTGGTGCTCCTGGCAACTGAGCTTCGATCCACTCGGTGTGGAAGTCAGGTAAGACTTGTGCTTTGATGGCCTTCGGGTAATCATACTTGATATCTCGTGGTGCTAGCTCGATGAGCCATTTTGCGACTCGCCCAGTTGCATTGGGGTTTGTGAGGATGTCCCCGATCCCTGAGGTGCTAACTACAGTGATCGGGTGCTCTGCGAAGTAGTGCGTCAGCTTCCTTGAGGACATGAACACGGCGTAAGCCAGCTTTTGATAGTGCGGGTACCGCTGCTTTGATATGGAGAGCACTTCACTCAAGTAATAGACTGGACGTTGTATGCTTTGGGTGTGTCCCTCCTCCCTGCGTTCGACCACCAGTACGGTGCTCACCACCCTGTTAGTTGCGGAGACATATAGGTATAGTGGCTCGCGTTCCCTTGGTGCGACGAGGATTGGAGGGCTTGTGAGGACTCGCTTGAGGTCCGTGAAGGCTGCTTCGGCTTCTGGCGTCCACTCGAATTTATCTGCTTTCTTCATCAGTCGATAGAACGGGAGCGCTTTTTCGCCTAGCTTGCTGATGAATCGACTGAGTGCTGCCACTCGACCCGCTAACTTTTGCACATCATGGAGCTTTGAAGGCCTTTGCATCGTCAAGATGGCCTGTATTTTCTCCGGGTCTGCCTCGATTCCTCGAGCCGAGACTAGATACCCCAAGAGCTGCCCGGCTGGAACGCCGAACGTGCACTTCTTCGGGTTGAGCTTGATGTGGAAGCGTTTGAGGTTTGCGAACGTCTCTCGCAAGTCATCGAGTAGTGTGTTTTCCTCCCTTGTTGTGATGACAATGTCATCTACGTAGACCTGGACGTTTCGCCCAATTTGCTTCTTGAGGCAGTCTTGCATCATGCGCTGGTAGGTTGCGCCTGCGTTCTTGAGCCCAAAGGCATGGTTGTGTAGCAGTAGACCCCGAGTGGGGTTATGAACGCCGTTTTCTCTTCATCTTCTTCCTTCATCCTTATCTGGTGGTAACCCGAGTAAGCATCCAGGAAGGACAAGCGAGCGCACCCGGCGGTGGAGTCGACGATTGGTCGATTCGAGGTAGTGGAAAGTGATCCTTTGGACAACATTTATTGAGTGCTGTGAAATCTACGCACATCCGAAGGATATCTGTGTGCTTCTTCTCTACGAGTACGGGGTTGGCCACCCATTGTGATTTCTTGATCTCTCTGATGAAACCTGCTGCGAGTAGCCTGTCGACTTCGGCTTCGACTGCGTTCTTTTTGGGCCGGATATGCGGCGCATTGTTTGCTTGACTGGTTTAGCATCTGGAAATAATTGGAGAGAGTGCTCGGCGAATTCCCTGGGAATACCTGGCATGTCGGCTGGACACCATGCAAATATATCCCAGTTCTCACGGAGGAATTCGACGAGCGCGCTTTCCTATGCGATAGGCAGACTCGACGAGACATTGACTGTCTTGGTCGGGTCAGTCGGGTGCACCTGATGCGATCTTGTGTCATTGGTGGCATTGAATGCTCTGTCGACTGCCACCTTCTTGTGCTCCGGCATAAGTGTTCGATCGTTGGAGACCGCTAGATCGGCGAGTGTTGCTTCCATGCCGAACATCTCAGAGATTTTGCTAAACTCTCGGTCGCAAGAGTCAGACTTTTGGAAGTTCCCCTTGACTGTGATTACTCCTTTTGGTCCAGGCATCTTTAGCTGGAGGTATGCGTAGTGTGGCACCGCCATGAATCGAGCGAACGTCGGGCGTCCAAGTATGGCATGATATTGTGACTTCCAGTCGACAACTTCGAATTCAATCGACTCTGTCCTGAAGTGGTTCTTGTCCCCGAACGTTACGTCGAGTTGTATGGTGCCTTCTGGGCTTATTGCTTTGCCTGGGACGATACCGTGAAAGGTATTTGAAGATCTTGGCAGGTTTTCGACTGACCTGTTCATTTTGCGGAGCGTGTCTGCGAAGATGATGTTTATGCCGCTGCCACCATCCATGAAGACCTTGGACATGGCGTAGCCTCCAATTTGTGCGTCGAGTACCAGAGCAGAGTGCCCTGGACGAACGACCGATGGTGGGTGGTCCTCTCTGCTGAAGCTTATTGCAGTTTCAGATCCTTTCAAGAATTCAGTTACGGCAGGAGGTGACATGACCGCCATGTTTACTTGTCGAGTGCGAAGTTTTTGCTCCCTGTTGGAAGGGCGACCTTTCTGTATCATGTACATCTGCCGTTGGAGCGGAGGATACTGAGGTTCGTCCACCCGAGGTACTTGCTGTATGGCACCCGCGATGTTACCGCCTGCTGCAGGCTGTGGTGGTGGTGGTGGCATCAGAACGGGTACATTGGCTGGCTGCGGCGCAGCTACAGGTGCGGGTGTGGCTTCTGCCTTTCTGAGATTTATGTAATCAGTCGCCATTTGGTCGAACTCCCTGCAGTTTCTCATCGAGTGATTGGAGCGCAGTTTTCCGTCTTCCCCCTTGTACAGGTGGAATCTGCAATCAGCATCCATCTTTTCTTCGAATGATCGCTCGGATTGTGCGCCGGATCGTGACTTGCGCCAGTCTTTCCTCTTGTAGCTATCACTGCGTTGGCCGCGGTCTCGACTGTCTCGGCGATCATCTCGACTGTCTCGCCGATCATCTCGACTGTCCCGCCGATCTTCTGACCGTCGGTCGCTTCTGTCTTGGTCGTTGCGGGGCGTCACTAGTACAGAACGACACATCGGAAACGGGCCAAAAACCCCATCGGCAACGGAGAAAGGGTCCGTGTCCCCGACCCTGTCACTGATGTGAAGATCTCAATGGCAACGGAGGAGATAAACCGTTTCTGATGTATTTAACATTAGACACGGAGTTTTGCTAATAACCGTTTCTAATAAGGGTTACAGGAAAACAAAAAAAAACACGGTGACGGGCTGTGCCGTCGATGGAGCCCCGCTCCATGCGACTAGACGGCCGCCCGGTCGTCACCGTATTCCTGTACGCCCTGCTGGAGCTCTGCTCCTATGTCTTCATGGCCGCCAGATGAACATCTACTGTCTTTCCTGCTGCGCAAAATGTACTGCTCCTGGTGACGGCACCGTGTATGGAGCCCCGCTCCTAGGTCTTCACGGCAGCAGCATCGTCACCAAGCATCCTCCAAGCCCTTGAAACAACGAATATTCTTTGTTAAAAACAGCAAACAAAGCTAATAAACAGAGCCAATAAGCAGTAAACAAAGCAAACCGAGCTAAATACATAGCTGAAGAGCTAACTAACAGAGCAAACCAAGCTAAATAAGTAGCTAACATAGCAAATACATAGCTGAACAGAGCAAACCGAGCTAAATAAGTAGCTAACATAGCAAATACATAGCTGAACAGAGCTAACTAACAGAGCAAACCGAGCTAAATAAGTAGCTAACATAGCAAATACATAGCTAAACAAAGCAACCGAGCTAAATAAGTAGCTAACATAGCAAATACATAGCTGAACAGAGCTAACTAACAGAGCAAACTGAGCTAAATAAGTAGCTAACATAGCAAATACATAGCTAAACAAAGCAAACCGAGCTAAATAAGTAGCTAACATAGCAAATACATAGCTGAACATAGCTAACTAACAGAGCAAACCGAGCTAAATAAGTAGCTAACATAGAAAATACATAGCTAAACAAAGCAAACCGAGCTAAATAAGTAGCTAACATAGCAAATACATAGCTGAACAGAGCTAACTAACAGAGCAAACCGAGCTAAATAAGTAGCTAACATAGCAAATACATAGCTAAACAAAGCAAACCGAGCTAAATAAGTAGCTAACATAGCAAATACATAGCTGAACAGAGCTAACTAACAGAGCAAACCGAGCTAAATAAGTAGCTAACAGAGCGGTCATTTACCTTAGGCGAGGCGGGGTCGCTTTCCGTCGCGGATTGCGTCCCAGGCGTCGGCGCCGGAGCCACTGCCAGAGGAGACGTCAGAGGAGACCTCATCCTGCTCGAACACCGGAGCGTCCTCCTCCTCCTCCTCCTCATCCTCCTCCTCCGCCGCCGCCACCGCTGCCGCCGCCGCATCTGGCCCAGGGCCCTGGCCAAGGAGAAGAGAGCGGTCTATGGCCGCCCGGAGCCGCGTCTGGAACAACGCCTCCTCGGCGGCTTCTATCGCGTGCTCGACGGCGGAGATGCGGATAGCTCTCTGCATCGCAGACGCCCTAATGACACCCTCGGCGCGCTCGCGCTCAAAGGAGGCGCGAGAGAGGAGGAGACCGACCTCCAGATCCTCGTCCTCATCGTCCGAGGAGGACGATGAGGACGAGATCCGGGCGTCGGTGGCCGCCGCCGCCGTGGATCCGGATGTGATTTGACGGCTTAGAATGAACTCGCGACCGCAGTCGCCGGGGATCTCGCCCCAGTTGTAGGGGAGATCCGGGTTGCGTATCTCAGTCTATTGTCTGATGTATGACCTCAGCGTTTCGTCTGACCGTTGAACGCAAGCTCGCAGCTCCTCGAACGTTTTTGGGCGCTCACATAGAGGCTCGAAGTTTTTGATGAAGTCAGTGCGGAAGTGATCCCACGAGTCGTATGTTGATGAAGGTAGGGCATTGAGCCAGTCGCGGGCTGTGCCTTCGAGCATGAGTCGTATGTATTGCATGGCTGTGATGTTTGTGTCTCGCTGGCACGCGACAGCCAGCCTGTAGTCTTCCAGCCACCCCGAAGGTTCCTGTCGACCCGTGTACTTGGGCTGTTCAGATGTAAGTTTGAACCCTTTGGGCATCCGTGTCTCGCGGACGCGTCGAGTGAAGCACAGAGCTCCATGTGGCTCAGGCTCTCGATCAGAGTATGAGTCGCTACTGTCAGATTTGCGTGACCTGCTCCTGGACCTGCGCCTACGTGAGCCGCTTCTTTCCTTCGAGTGATGGCGGCGACCACTGTGATTATGCTCTTCACGACGCGTGTCAACTAGGGCACGGTCTCGACTCCCCCCTGGAGTTTTTGGAATTTGGCGTATGGCCTTTGCCGCTAAGGCGAGTGATTTGATCTGTTGGCGATATAGTTTTGCATTGGGGTCATCAGCTGGAGGCTTGATTACCTCTAGGTATACTGCAGCGGTAAAGAGAGCACCCGCAGCTGTTTTGGGTACTGACACTCCCTCCTCGTCATATGTCATGAAAGAGTTGCCTAGGTTGCGGGTGAGTGCCGCCCTCTCATCCGGTGAGAGATGTGACAGCCTTGATCTGGGTCTTGTGTCTGCTCGCCCGGTGGAGCTCAGGGAGAGCTGTCTTCTTCGCGCACTCGACAAGCTAGCCTGCTTTTTACGTTCTTCGAGTGTTGCTCTGATCTGCTGCAGTCGAAGTGATTCTTGCCAGTTGAAGTACTGGAAGGTCAGCATCTCCTCTCGTGTTGCGTCTGCTGGCATCATTGTGCACTCCTTGATAACTTTATCTGCTTTTGCTGCCATCTCAGCAGTAATTGTGAGATTTGTGACTCCGTCCGGCATAGTAACCGTCCACGGGAACTCTGTAGGCCTGCGACTGGCCGCAGCGTCAGATGATTCTGCGGCGAAGGCAACGTAGATCTGCTGGGGTATCACCCGAGGGTATGTGTATGTGTCTTCGAGTCCCATCATGGACTCGACGTCGTCATCAAGGCTCATGTCGGAGTCGATATGCCCATCGAGTGGTCCGTCTGGACGGATCTCACTGTCGATGCCTTCATCGCCTATGCTCATCTCGGCTTCGGCGAAGTTGTTATGAATCTCGAAGTCGAGGTTGTTGTTGGTGCAGATCTCGGAGTCGACGTAGTTGTCGATATGAGTTTCAGGCTCGTCAAAGTCGCTGAGGGAGATCCCGCAGTCGAAACTATCCTCGATTGGGAGATCGAGCTCGGGATCGTTTGTGCGGTATGCTGATTCGGCCTCCTCGCCTTGGAGTTCTTCAATGAGCTCGTTGATCTCTCGTGTGGATATGGTTGTTGCAGACGAGCAAGCTTGGAGGATCGACGATGGTATGGACGCAGTTGATGGATCCGCAGTCGAAGGAGCCGCAACCGATGGAATCTCGGGTGCGGAAGTCGCGAGTTGGCGTGGATCTGTTAAGTCCTGCACACCAATCTTGTTGACGAAAAAATTGAACGAACCAACGGTTAAACCCAAACCTGACTCGAGATCGGAGAAGGTCTCTTGGAATTCTGGCGAGTGTGGCTCGAAATCCATCAGAGGATCTGATGTGCTTTTTGCAGGTGAAGCTGGCGTGCTGCCGTTTGTCGAGTGAGTCGGCGAGTTGCCGTATGCCGCCCGAGTTGGCGAGTTCTGGTTTGTTGATGCAGCCGGCGAGTTGCCGTTTGTAGATCCAATCGGCGAGTCGTCGTTTTCCGATGGAACCGAAGAAACCGTGTGTCCAGCACTATTCTTTCCCACAGACGGCGCCAATTGACGAGGGGTTAACTCATCAAATCCCATGGTTAGGACCTAGGGTTGAGATTATGGGGAGAGAACGTGGTAGTACTGGTAGTTTCGTCGGCTGACAAGCAAAGGCAAAGATTTACCCAGGTTCAGGCCCCTCGGTTGGAGGTAAAGACCCTACTTCCTGCTTGTCTGTTATTGATCGTGTGGGATTATGCGGTTACAAGGAGGCTCCGGCGAGATGTCGATCTCGCTAGAGCTTTGGTGGTTTGAGTATGGCTTGGTCCTAGATCGGCACCCCTCCCAGCCTTTAAATAGGCTGGGTCTCGGGAGTTCATAACCGACCTAGTTTACACGTAAGGAAAGCCTAAACCGACTATGCCTACGACTAATCTTGGAGGGTACTCCATCTTCTTGGGCCTTGGTCTTGGGCTTTGAATAGGCTCTTCGCTATTGGGCCTTAGTCGCCACGTGCACCAGGTACCCTCACGGTAGGGTACCCGAGATGTATACCCTTGTCAATGACGTCAAGTGGTGATCGTCATCAAGATTGAGGTGTGCAAGTTCAAGATGGGCATCTAGAAGATATCATATTCTTGAAGCTTGCAACCCATTTGGAGATAATGGTCAAGTGAAGATGTTCCTAAGAGAGGCACTCCCATCTTGGTGTATGGGGGAGCAATATGTGAGTCTTCACCAAGCAAAGCGCAATCAAGAAAGGTGGTCCACTTGAAGAGATCAATATCGTCAGTATCTAGCTCAAGTGGAATGCGCAAGGCAAAGGTATGATCTTGATAGGGTTTCTATTTTACCGGTCTCATGGTGTTAGTGGGAGACCGGATTATAGGATAGATACCGTTCTATCAAGAGGGGCTCTCAAGTGAGTAACTTGATCGCATCGTTGTGGAGAGCTCAAACCTTTGCATACTTGGCATATCATCTTTCTTGGTTCTTATTTGGCTTTGATCCATGTGAGAATTTAGAGCTTGTGTGCATCTCCATACCAAGCACTAGTTCATCAAAAACGGATTTCATATGCATATCTTGTTGCGTTTTTTATGTTGGAAGTTTTACCGGTTTGTCTTTTCTAAGAGAGGTCAAACTCTCTTCTTGTTTTCCTCCTCACATGATGGACTATGATGTGTATGTGCATGATCTTGTAGAGCTTGTGATTATCTTCGAAACAAGCCCAAGATCATCGAAAACGGAGTCCGGATGAAAAAGTTATGGGTTTTTCTGTTTGCTGTGTTGCTGCAGGAATTTCTAGGCCGGAGTCTCCGGCCTGCAGACCGGAGTCTCCGGTCTGGACCGGAGTCTTCGGTCTCAGGGCAAAGTTTTCGGTAACTCTCCGGTCTGGCATTTTTGCCTCGAAGGAAAAGTGGTGGAGAGCCACTGCATAGGGGACCGGAATGTCACCGGAATGTCTGTGGAGTCTCCGGCCAAGGCCGGAGTCTCCGGTCTCTCAGACCGGAGTCTCTGGTGTAAGCTTCCTGTAACGGCTATTTTTCTGGGAGGGGTATAAAAACCCCTCCACCTACCTCCAGCCAGGAAGCTCTGCCTAGCACGATTTTGTTTCTCTCTCCTCCATTGTTGCAAGCTCAAAACTACAAGATCTCCCAATCCCTCCACCCAAACTCGTTGATCTTTGGAGGATTGAAGGAGAAGATCTAGATCTACATTTCCACCAATCAATCTCTCCTCTAAGTGAGGGGAACCCTTTCGATCTAGATCTTGGAGTTCCATTTGTTGAGTTCTTCTTTGTTCTTCCTCTCTTCTCCCCCATAACCATTAGTTGCTTTTGGTGGGATTTGAGAGTGAAGGATTTGAGCACTTGTGCTCTTGCCATTGCTTCGTTGCATCGGTTTGTGCTCTCCACGAGGATTCGTGGAAGTTGAAAGCTTGTGAACTTGTTACTCTTGGGTCTTTGGACCCTAGACGCCCGTGTGGTGGTTGAGACCATTGTGTGGTCACTTGTAGCTGTTCGGGAGCCCCAATCCCGTTGTGGGTTGTGCCCGGATCGTTGTTGTAAAGGCTCCGGATTTCCGCCTCGAAGGATTCCGATAGTGGAAGGTGAACCAAACCTTTGTGGTGCGGTTCATCGGAGAAGAAGGTGAAACCTTTGTGGTTGTTGAACCATTGTGTTGGTTCACACCTCTCCAACGAGACGTACTCCCCTAAAAAGGAGGAACTCGGGAATACATCCTCGTCTCCGCGTGCTCGGTTATTTCTATACCCGAGCTCTTTACTTATGCACTTTACATTGTGATAGCCTTCGTGCTTGAAGTATTCTATTGCTATCACCTTGTTGCTTGTCTTGCTTAGCATAAGTTGTTGGTGCACATAGGTGAGCCTAGTTTATTTAGGTTGTTGGCTTGTTAATTTAAACACCTAGTTTTATTCCGCAATTATCAAGCCTAAACCGGAAAAGTTTTAATCGCCTATTCACCCCCTCTAGGCGACATCCTTGTCCTTTCAATTGGTATCAGAGCCTGGGCTCTCTTTTTGGGCTTTACCGCCTAGAGAGTAAAGATGTCGTTTAGAGAATTAGTGCACGATCCCACTTTCATATTCGATGGCACAAATTATGATGTTTGGAAAATTCGCATGCTTAATCTTTTTAGGGACATGGGTCCAAATTATATTAAGAGGATTGTAGATGTGGGTTTTTCTCCTCCAAAGGATTCCCAAGAATTATCTTTAGAGGATGAGGAAAACTCTCATCTCGAACTCTAGTTTCTAATGGCTTATATGTGTTTTGAGCGATGTAGTTCTTGCTTCAATCATGCCTTTTCGGAACGCTCATGAGCTTTGGACCAAGCTTCAAGATATATATGAAGTGTCCAACATTATTGAGGATGATTGTTCTCCTTCCACCTCCGGGTGATGAGTTCACAACTTCTTCCACTTCACCAACATGTGATTTGTCACAAGGTAATGATATGGTGAGTGGTGATAGAAATTGCTTGTGATGGTGAATATTCTATTGACAATTGCAATGTTCTATCTTTGGACTTAAACTCTTCTAGCACTCCAAATGTCATACATGCTAGAGTTGATAGTCCTTGCATATCATGTAATAGTTGCTTAACTAAATCTCATGATGATATGCTCTCTATGTCTTGTTGTCATGAAAAATAATGCTTCCATATCCTCTAGTACTTGCATGACTAACAATGTAGAGGAATCCCAACATTTGTTGGAACAAGACATGGACCTCAATGGTGCTTCAAGTATTCTTCATCCTCTTCACCCATTAATCACGTTTGCCTTATGGCTAAGGATTCAAAGGTCTCTATCTCGAATCCCATACATCTTGTGATGATGTGGATGAGGATTCTCATGGAGAAGATTTTGATATTGAATCCTTAACCAAGAAGGGTGAGATGGTATTTGGTGCTCTCCCCAAAGGTAGCAAAGCTATCCCTCCTCTATGTGAAATCATTGCTTATGTATTAAGAGTAGGGAAATCATTGAGGATTTGGAAACTCAATTTCTCGAGAAATGTCAAATTGAGAGAGATACTCTATCACTATAGCTTCCTTGAAAGCTTCTCTTGAAGAAGAAGAAGAAGAGATTAGGTTTCTCTTGAGGAGAGACTTGAATCTCTTGATGAGTCTAATGATCTTATTATTGCTAAAATCATTAAGGAAAAGATCATGCTATTGCTAAATATAAAGTGCTTAAAAAGGAAAAAGTTGAATTTGGTGTTGGCAATGCTAGACTAAGTGAGGACATAGAGAGACTTGACAAAGCTCACAAGGCTTTAGAAAGTGAACACTCTCTCCTTATCAAGTCTCATGATCAACTCCAAACTCAACTATCTAAGAATGATGAGCTTGCCAAGTTGTCTTCTTCCATTTCTAATGTTAATGATGCTTGTGCTACTAACTCCACTTCTTGTGAAGCATCTATTTTGAAGGAGAATGTTGAGCTAAGGGCTCAACTTGAGTTGCTAACTAGCAAGTATGGGAAATTAGAAGAAAGTCATGAAAAGCTCTCTAGCTCTAATGAGGATCTTCTAGCATCCCATGCTAGGCTAAAGTTAGCTCATGAGGCTATCGTACAAAGGTAACATCTTGTGAGCCTCATGTGGACAATGGCACAACTTCTACTAAAATGCTATATTGCCATGTGCTAGTCCTAGTAATTCATCCACTCACAATGTTGCTACATCTTGTGATGAATTACTTTCCTTGCCTTGTTGCTCTAACAATGAAGCTTCTACTTCCTCTAGTGTTTTTGTTGATACTAACCATGTAGAGGAATTAAATGAGCTCAAGGCCCAAGTCACTTCTTTGAAGAAAGACTTGGAAAAGCGTCATGTTGGGGATTCTACACTTGACAATATGTTGAGTGTTCAAAGACGCCCCAATGACAAGAGTGGACTTGGATTCAACTCCAATATCAAGAACAAGTCCAAGTCAACAAGAAGAAAAGGGCCAAGAACAAGTTAAAGATTCGGCCAAGATTGTTTGCTTCAAGTGCAAAGTTGAAGGGCACCATGTTAGATCTTGCCCTTTGAAGAAGAAGGCTCTTAGTGAGAAGCAACAAGGGAAGAAGCCTCAAGTTCCTCAAGTTGAAGAACGGCCTCTTCCCAAGAAGAATCAAGCTACCCCTCCTCAAGTGAGATTCCAACTAAGAAGAAGGAAAGTAATGTTGCTACCTATGCCGTGAGAAGGGTCACTTGCTTCTTCATGCACAAATGGTACCTTATCCAACCCCATTATAATTGATGATGTTTATTCTCTTCGGAAGGATAAGGTTGGCAATGTGTTTGCCAAATATGTTGGTACTCAAAGTGGTGTCAAGAAAAGAACCATTTGGGTTGCCAAACCTATTGTGACTAACCTCTTAGGACCCAACTTGGTTGGGGACCAACAAGCTAAAACTTGATCAATAGGTGTTGTTGGAGGGCATTGGAGACTTGGCTACATCATGAAGAATTAAGGGATCTTCATCAATTATATTATCTCAAGCCAAGTCATTTGGATTATATTGTTCTATCTCATATCCAATGTTCCTCCTTGCGGTAACTTTTATTTAAATCATATATACATTGAAAGTTGCTTGCACCCTTGCATGTGTTAGGTTTTGTACCTTGCTAGTGTTGTATGTGTTGTGCTCTCTACTTACTTATCTTGAGTAATCAAGATGTGTATGTTGGTTTGCACACCATTACTTGTGTTGAGCCTTATTGCTTTTATTTGATATCTTATCTTGTTGGCTCTCTTTTTGAGAGATTAATGGACTATCCTATTTTGGGGAGTGATATGCTTCGTGCACTTCACAATCCTAAAATTGTGTACACATGAGGAATACCACTTAGTGTTGATATATTAATATTATCTATTCTCTATGTGGTATGTCATGCTCATGAGAAATTCAAATTCTATAATGTCCATTAATTATCTCTAGTTGGTTTTGTTTGCCTCTTGTTAAGAAAATTGGATTATCACATTATGGGGGAGTAATAAGCTATGTGCATATTACAAGCCTAGAAAATGTGAACATGTGAGGTATTGCCACCTAGAATTGATATTCTTCATTATCTTATTCCTATGTGGCATGTTTCTCAAACAAGTTCCATTTGCTTAAATGCTTTTTGCCTCTTACCGTTGGATCTTGTTTGTGATGGAATTTCTTGATATGGCTTTCCCTAATATGTTCTCATATATCTTTTTGGGAAACCAATTGCTTCAAGCTACTCTTGGAGTTGCTTTGCATTATCGCGTGAATTTTGAAGCTATCAAGAATATCTATCTATCTAAGCATGGCTTTTAATTCCTATCTTTGCCATATGCTTTTTTTTGTGAAATTGGTCTTTGTTTCATTCCTATATACCACCGAGAAATATCTCCATATACTCCTTGTCCTGACAAGTGATACTCATATTGTGGTGGAATTTGTAGACCATCTTCATTTGGCTCTTGCTTTGAATTGCCTTTTTTTATTGCCAAGGATTTGTTTGATCTAACTCTCTTTGTCTTCCTTGTATCTTTGGATCCTTTTGCTCTACTCAAAATTTGTTTTGTGCTTTCTTGATTAGGAAAAGCAATGATCCAATTCTTGTGCATTTACATTCAAAGTCATACTTCTAGATAATGCACTATTCTTGGGAAGCTATCCTACATTGAGTAGAACACATTCTTTAAATTGGTTTGTATCTTATTGCTTTCCTTGAACATGACTAGTGTTTGAATAATATGTATGGAGAGTGATGATCCCATTTGTGTGCATTTTGTATTCAAATGCAAGATCATAAATAATGCACAAATCTTGGGGGAGCAATCCTATATGCTTTTTGAACATTAGTTGTCTTCATTGGTTTTGATCCCGATGACGTGTCTCTTTGGAAGACAAACATTTTTCGTCTTGGTACTTTGTGCCATCATGAAAAGTGTAGAGGGTTTGGTTTATTCCTTGATGGTTTTTCATCAATTGGTATCTTGTTTCATTTGGTATCTTTTCAAAGTGGTATCTTCAATCATGTGTTGATTTGGGTCTTTGATATAATTTGGCAATTCTTTTTCTTGTCACACTTGTGTGTGCTTTCTTGGTTTAATTGGTGTTTTGTCCAAATTGTATCTCGTTTGGTTCTTGAAAGTCTTGTGCATGCATATTTATTATATGTATATCTTATGGCATGCTTACTTTCGTTGATCCAATATATAGGATAAACTCCATCAAATCCTAAATGGCTAAGATGTGCATGAAATTCAATTTCATATCAATATGCACATATTTATGTGGAGTTTGTCCTATGTATTGTAGTTGCTCTAACTACTTTGGACCCAATGAGTTTGGGTACCATGTGTACTTGAATTTGTTTTAGGTACATGAGATGCATTGGAAGCTTGTCTCATTTACAAGGAAGGTGTTATCACCATGTGCTTATTGGAGCCAAGCTTGGATGATCATGAACTCTTATCTTCTACATCACCAATGCTATCTCGGTAACAAGTATCTACCTCATGCATACTTTTCTAGCTTTCAACCTTGTGTAGGTTGTTTCATGGCATGAATCTCTTTTGTTGCAATTCATTTGGTTCTTGCAAAACAACTTTATTGCAAATGTGGGCAAGCCGGGATGATTACATATCAAGGGGAATATATATAATCATTTTCATGATTCACCAATCCCAAATATGTTAATCTAGCACTTTCTACTCTATGTCTCACATATGCAATATTGATACTTTTCAAAATCATTTGCCTTTTGCGATACTTGTTATCTTTCTCGGAGCATCCCATTTTCACCTTATCCCTTGTGGATATTTTTGATGCTATGATGAGTGTGTGTTGGAAGTTCATCTATATCCCTTTAAGATAAAATTGAGCTTTGTGCTATGCTTTTAAGCAAAGATCTTATTGGTGTATTTTTTACTTCCTCTTGGATATCATGTTCTTTACCTTTGTACTATTGTGTGTGTACATGTTTATTTGTGGACTGGTGTCTACTTAGAAACTTATACACATTAGAATAGTTACATCTTTAATTGGTATTCCAATTCTTTAGTGACCACCCTTTGTTCCTTTTTGATTCTTTGGTGGTTTCTAAATGGCACAAGCTATGTTTTATTTGTTATGCGTTTGCATCTTAATAAGCTTGGTTGGTGTTCAAAATTTCTAAGAGGGAGTGAGGATTCCATGTTGTGCACACTATATTGAAAAACAAATCCTTATTGTGCACGTACCTTGGGGAGTTCCCTCTTGATTATTAGAACACTTGGTCGATCTTATCATAATATCTTCTTATGTTCTATTGGTTTTTCGGATCCTTTGATTGGTTACTTCTTTTGTCGAAGTATCTTTCAATTTGTTTTTCTTTTGCAATCTTTGGATCCTCAATATAGTTTGATCTCCTTCCCAAATATTCGTCATTGGATATGTGCATTTGATTTCACTCATATTATGAGAAATGCACACATTTTGGGGGAGCTCTTCCTATATTGGCCTTCTAAATTTTTCCTCCCATTTCGGCAACGATGCCAATGGGGGAGAAGTTTAGAGGGTTTAAGGGAATTTGGTTTTATGCTTTAGTTTGTTCTTAAGCATTTGCCTTTCATGCTCTTGCATCCTTGCTATTTGTTGTGCATGGTTGCTTAATTCATTATATAAACCCTCGTAAAAGGGATTGTCATCAATTACCAAAATGGGGGAGATTGAAAGTGCATGTGTTGCCCCATGCGTGGTTTTGGTAATTAATGACAACCCTTATGGACTAATGTTTGTATTGAGTTATTCTTGTAGGTTTGTCCAATGGCATCGCTTGAACTCCATGTGTTGGATTCAAGGTTGTATACCATCAAGATCATTGATTATGATGGACATATTTGATATGATCAAGAAGATGAAAAGATACAAGGTTTATCAAGACTAAGTGCAAAGAGTGGTTTCAAGTTGATCAACACACAAAGCTAAATGATATACCATGTGGGATCATGTGATCCAATGGTATGGTAAGAAATTTTCCATATAGCTTTGTGAACTAACCCATTATGTGTGTATGGCATTCCTTTGTTGGGGTTAGGTATCTCTCCATGGGCTTGCATCAAAAGGAAGATTTCTTATAGCTCAAGGAGGATGACGTCAAGTGGTGATCGTCATCAAGATTGAGGTGTGCAAGTTCAAGATGGGCATCTAGAAGATATCATATGCTTGAAGCTTGCAACCCATTTGGAGATAATGGTCAAGTGAAGATGTTCCTAAGAGAGGCACTCCCATCTTGGTGTATGGGGGAGCAATATGTGAGTCTTCACCAAGCAAAGCGCAATCAAGAAAGGTGGTCCACTTGAAGAGATCAAGATCGTCAGTATCTAGCTCAAGTGGAATGCGCAAGGCAAAGGTATGATCTTGATAGGGTTTCTGTTTTACCGGTCTCATGGTGTTAGTGGGAGACCGGATTATAGGATAGATACTGTTCTATCAAGAGGGGCTCTCAAGTGAGTAACTTGATCGCATCGTTGTGGAGAGCTCAAACCTTTGTATACTTGGCATATCATCTTTCTTGGTTCTTATTTGGCTTTGATCCATGTGAGAATTTGGAGCTTGTGTTCATCTCCATACCAAGCTCTAGTTCATCAAAAACGGATTTCATATGCATATCTTGTTGCGTTTTTTATGTTGGAGGTTTTACCGGTTTGTCTTTTCTAAGAGAGGTCAAACTCTCTTCTTGTTTTCCTCCTCACATGATGGACTATGATGTCTATGTGCATGATCTTGTAGAGCTTGTGATTATCTTCGAAACAAGCCCAAGATCATCGAAAACGGAGTTCGGATGAAAAAGTTATGGGTTTTTCTGTTTGCTGTGTTGCTGCAGGAATTTCTAGGCCGGAGTCTCCGGCCTGCAGACCGGAGTCTCCGGTCTGGACCGGAGTCTCCGGTCTCAGGGCAAAGTTTCCGGTAACTCTCCGATCTGGCATTTTTGCCTCGAAGGAAAAGTGGTGGAGAGCCACAGCATAGGGGACCGGAATGTCACCGGAATGTCTCCGGTCTCTCAGATCGGAGTCTCCGGTGTAAGCTTCCTACAATGGCTAGTTTTCTGGGAGGGGTATAAAAACCCCTCCACCTACCTCCAGCCAGGAAGCTCTGCCTAGCACGATTTTGTTTCTCTCTCCTCCATTGTTGCAAGCTCAAAACTACAAGATCTCCCAATCCCTTCACCCAAACTCGTTGATCTTTAGAGGATTGAAGGAGAAGATCTAGATCTACATTTCCACCAATCAATCTCTCCTCTAAGTGAGGGGAACCCTTTCGATCTAGATCTTGGAGTTCCATTTGTTGAGTTCTTCTTTGTTCTTCCTCTCTTCTCCCCCCATAAGCATTAGTTGCTTTTGGTGAGATTTGAGAGTGAAGGATTTGAGCACTTGTGCTCTTACCATTGCTTCGTTGCATCGGTTTGTGCTCTCCACGAGGATTCGTGGAAGTTGAAAGCTTGTGAACTTGTTACTCTTGGGTCTTTGGACCCTAGACGCCCGTGTGGTGGTTGAGACCCTTGTGTGGTCACTTGTAGCTGTTCGGGAGCCCCCAATCCCGTTGTGGGTTGTGCCCCGGATCGTTGTTGTAAAGGCTCCGGATTTCCGCCTCGAAGGATTCCGATAGTTGAAGGTGAACCAAACCTTTGTGGTGCGGTTCATCGGAGAAGAAGGTGAAACCTTTGTGGTTGTTGAACCATTGTGTTGGTTCACACCTCTCCAACGAGATGTACTCCCCTAAAAAGGAGAAACTCGGGAATACATCCTCATCTCCGCGTGCCTCGGTTATTTCTATACCCGAGCTCTTTACTTATGCACTTTACATTGTGATAGCCTTCGTGCTTGAAGTATTCTATGGCTATCACCTTGTCGCTTGTTTTGCTTAGCATAATTTGTTGGTGCACATAGGTGAACCTAGTTTATTTAGCTTGTTAGCTTGTTAATTTAAACACCTAGTTTTATTCCGGAATTATCAAGCCTAATCCGAAAAAGTTTTAATCGCCTATTCACCCCCTCTCTCTAGGCGACATCCTTGTCCTTTCAGGCATAGGGTTTTCCAATAATTTTTAATTTTTTGGATTTTTTTATCGATTTTTTTTAACTTTTTTAGTTCTATTTTATTTCTATTTCGAAATTTCTCACTTAGCCACATACTTAATCTCTAATTACAAACTTAATCATAGGTCAAAATAATTACCCTGGTCAAACTTCTCATTCGGTCACCCATCCTCAAATTCCTCCAGCGCAAGCACGCTTAACTTTTTAGTTCCTTTCAAATTAACTTCCAAATGAGATGTTAGAACTTACTGATATTAGTATCCTATCGATCATATTAACCCCTCGGTTACGATGTTACACTTTTCATTGTTTAAATTTTAATTTTTTTAACAAGTAACAATGATTATGTAATAATATTTTGAATAAATAACAATAAAATATGTTTTACTTTATTTTCTCCTTTTTATATTTAATATGGAATAATTCATATTTTTAAATCCATAAATCGAAATTTAACAAATAAAATGTCAAGTCGATTAGAAAAATGAGAAGAATCCAAGTATGACATCCATATCATCGTTTTCATCATGTATATGAATTTTTGCAACATATTTTTGGTACTTACTTAATAAAAAAGTCATTTTGGCCCTTAAAAATAGAAAAATGATATTTATAAAATATTTTGAAAAAACTCAATTCTGCAACATTGTTTGCCATATCAAGATACACCTATGTGTCAAATATGGGCACATTATCACAAACTTCTACATGTTTATACCTTGGTCATTTGACTCGAAACTTCTACATGTTTATAGATGATTGACCTTTTTGTGAAGAAGTTTTTTGAAAACTTTGTCAAAACTCAAGTTTATCATATTTCCGAGCAACTAGTACACATAAAATGACTCCATTCCAAAGGATTTCATTTTTTGAGTATTTTTTCACTTTCTTTTATTTATTGAAAAAATGGTCAAAATGGACCCGTGCCTATTCATCGAAAGGGGTCGCATTTTTCAAAACTATCGACGGTTCTGTGATATAACCACTACTGGTGTAACTTAAAATGAATTTTGTAAAAATTTCAGAACAAACTATCACACACTTGTAGTTCAAAATTCAATTACTTTCGGAAAATAGGCATTAAGTCATTTAAATAGGCGAAATTAGGTAGAAACAGAGAAGATTCCAAATATTTATGGATTATCCATAACATATGGTCTACTTTGTGTGATAATTGGATGGGTGTCATTTTCCACCATATTTTTTGTACTTGCTTCACAAAAAATGTCATTTTATCAATTAAAAAAATGAAAAATGATATTTATAAAAATATTTTGAAAAAACTCAGTTCTGCAACATTGTTTGCCATACCAACATAAACCTATGTGTCAAATATGGGCACATTTTTACAAACTATGGCACGGGAATGGTCATACCTTGGTCATTTGACTAGGAACTTACACATGTTTATAGATGATTGACCTTTTTGTGAAGAAGGTTTTTGGAAACTTTGTCAAAACTCAAGTTTATCATTTTACCTAACAATTAGTACACATAAAAGGACTCCATGCCAAAGGATTTCATTTTTTGAGTATTTTTCACTTTCTTTTATTTTGTTGAAAAAATGGTCAAAATGGACCCGTGTCTATTCGTTGAAAGGGGTCGCAGTTTTCAAAACTATCGATGGTTCTGTGATATAACTACTACTGGTGTACCTTAAAATGAATTTTGTAAAATTTTCAGAACAAACTATTACACACTTGTATTTCAAAATTTAATTACTTTCGAGAAATAGGCATTAGTCATTTAAATAGGCGAAATTAGGTAGAAACCGAGAAAATTCCTAATATTGATGGATTATCCATAAAATATGGTCTACTTTGTGTGATAATTGGATGGGTGCCATTTTACACCATATTTTTTGTACTTGCTTCACAAAAAATGTCATTTTTTACAGAAAAAAATAAATAAAAAATGATATTTATAAAAATATTTTGGAAAAACTCAGTTCTGCAACATTGTTTGCTATACCAAGATACACCTATGTATCAAATGTGGTCATATTATCACAAACTATGGCATGGGAATGGTCATACCTTGGTCATTTGACTCGAAACTTCTACATGTTTATAGACGATTGACCTTTTTGTGAATAAGTTTTTTGAAAACTTTGTCAAAACTCAAGTTTATCATTTTACCTAACAACTACTCCCTCCGTTCCATTGATTAAGGCGTATAAGCTTTTCCAATTTTT
This sequence comes from Poa pratensis, assembly GCA_947311845.1. Classification (NCBI taxonomy): domain Eukaryota; kingdom Viridiplantae; phylum Streptophyta; class Magnoliopsida; order Poales; family Poaceae; genus Poa; species Poa pratensis. The sequence goes on from CAMZMU010000043.1 coordinate 65,408,321, forward strand.
CCCACAATATAAGGCGCAGGGTGTGGTTTATCTTCTTTTTCTCAAAACTACCCCTCCCACACATGTAGATCCACCTAAATAATCGGGAGAGCACTAGTAATTGCGGCAATCCTATTGGTCATGCATGGCGCATGCGGGAGAGGAGGAGAAAAATCTGCAAAGGAACGATTAGTGTGGCGCTGCTACTGGTCTTTCATGTCACATGCGGAGCAGTTGAAAGATGAGAGAGAAGGTGTGCCTGTGCATGCGAGAGAGAATTAATAGGGGCATGCATGGAAAGATTTACGAAAATATTTTTTAAATAATATTTTTTTAAAACTTTATTCGGAAACATGCACGCCCCATGCCGAAACCTGGCTTTTGGCCCGAAGCTACTGGTTTCGGCACGGGGCATCACTGCTTTCGGCGCCGCTGCCGAAAGCTAGGTTTCCCGACGCCGCGCTATTTTTCAAAATTTTCCAGATAGCGTGCTAGTTTCCGAATAAAGTTTAAAAAATATTATTTAAAAAATATTTTCAAGATTTACCATCTCTGCTTTCGTCTTAATCCACAAGCCCAACATTTTACGCCCTATGCATGGGAACGGAGGGAGTATTATACATAAAAGGACTCCACCAAAGGATTTCATTTTTGAGTATTTTTTCACTTTCTTTTATTTTTTTGAAAAAATGGTCAAAATGGACCCGTGCTATAATTTCTGATAAAGTCATATACATGCTAAAAAAAAGATGATATGGATGTCATATTTGGATTCCTCTCATTTTTCTGATCGATTTAGACATTTTATTTGTTAAATTCCGATTTACGAATTTAAAGATATGAATTATTTCATATTAAATAAAAATAGAAAAAAAATCATAGCTATGCCGACGGCTTTGCCGTCGACGTAGCCCTGTGAACCTATGCCGACGGCTTGCCCTGCGTCAAATCTTTGCCGGCGGCATATCCTACTCCGACGGCCATGTCGACGGGCTGGCCTCGTCAGGGCCTACGCCGACGGCCCCGACAAAAAGCCGTCGGCGTAGGGTATGGCCGTCGGCAAAGGTCCTCTCTCCTGTAGTGTGACGCTACAATCAGAGATTACGACTACCTCTAGCTTGACCAGGAACGTAGCATATACAGATACAAATTCAGATCATATGCAGCAATGTCGTCTCTTTTATCCGCACGGATCCAAAACAGCAGGCATATTTTCATGATAATGTCCATTCAAAACCTCAAAGCTGAATGATCTCAGAATTATCAGAAAATACAAAAAAAAAACATAAATGTAAGCATCAATAAGACAGCCCGTTCTTCCAAAACAAATAGTAAGAAGACTGTCATTTTTTTTGAAATTAAGAAGACTGTCAATTGATATGAAATGATCATATCACCTGATATGTTGCATTGATATGATTGTATCGGCAATAATGAAATACGGTTTATTTGGCTTCCACGTACCACTTCCTGTGGATGCGATCTGTCATCGATAGGTGAGGCGTACTCCAGATAATGTCAAATTGATTTTGATTTGCCTATGGACTAACAAATTTCATTGTCTTTTTGCTTTCCTCTGTGAGGAAATGAACTGTTTCTTAAGTTAACTCGTAAAAGTCCAAAATCTTAATCAGCATGCTCACCGAATTTCCTACCTTCCCAGCACTTCAAGAAAGAAGAGAAACATGCCTCAGTAGCAGACACAATGACGCTACAATCAGAGATTAGGGCTGCCTTCACCGGGAACGTAACAAATGCAGACACAAATTCAGATCATATACAGCAATGCCGTCTCTTTTATCTGTAATACGAGTCCAAAACAACAGGCATACTCATTATAATGTCTATTTGGCTTTGATTCAGCCTATCGACGACCATATTTCATTATCTTTACGTCTTCAAAGTAAAAAAGACTAACTCGTAAAAGTGTTGAAGTCTAAATCTTAGCCAGCTCATTGAATTATCTGTGCGAAGCTGCAAATTCAAACACACATGACTTTGTGAAAGACAAAAACTCAAAGAACAGGCACCCATGACATTTTTATTTAGAAGAATAATTTTGCATGAAACATCTAATATCTTTAAGCAACTGCTCCTGATTTTACTTCGAAACAGAGAAAGTCCTGGTCTCACATGGGACCATATGATGTTGGACTGAGAACATAGCAGTATCTACAGGTCCGAAGGAATTTCGAAGTGAAGCATCCTCTCGATGTTCAGGGGCAAATCCATGTTACTATTTTTTTTGGCTCTCATATACCTATTCCTGTCTGGATCACATTAACCAAATGATTAATCTTCTTTGCATGGGAAAAGAGAGACATTTTTTTCTTGAGAGGTTAAACGTAAAAGGGAATTCAAACACCAGAAAACTCATCTGATTCCCCGCACCTCGAAGATAGCAATATATTTGAACATTTCTTAGTGTGAAACAGATAGAAATTCAACACAACCAGTCAACCACACACACAATGGGATATCATGAGACTAATTAATCGATTCAAGACCAACTACTGACCGGTGCTGTGCATGCTACATAGCCTTCCTGTCAGTTGATTGATTGTTACAGAAATGTTCAACTTAATTTCTACAAGTTCACTTCACCGCTGACCGGTGCTGTGCATGCTACATAGAGGTTCAATTTCCGCATAGAGAGTCAAACATGCACACAAAGTCAAGAACCTATAAAAATAGCCGTTCCTGCATCTCAAGCCACCAGAATGTAACTCTAGATACCTGCAGAGTAACCAATGACATCAGCGAAAACAATTCAAAATAAACATTCATGGAAAAGCCATTAAGTTTACGTCACATCTTTTGTGTAATTCCAACAGTATGCAATAATAGTACCAAAAGCTCAAAGCTGAATCATCTCAGAATTATTAGCAAATACAAAAGAAAAATAGCAATGCAAGCATCAATAAGACAGCCAGTTCTTCCAAAACAAAGTAAGAAGACAGTCAATTTGTAGTGCTACTATGGCACCCTTCAACTTCTATTGCCAACATATTCTCAAGTTTCTTGCTCTGATATAAGTAGAAGCTGCATGATCAGTGATTTAAATACCTACCTTAAAGATACTGAACAGCCTACCTTATCAAATAATTTGGAATATAATGTGTTATAATGGGCATGCGACTATGAGGGGCTCACGGAGTAGAAAACATAAAGATCTGTTCTAGCTCATGGGCACAAAAGTTGAAACTCCCTTGGTCCAAAATAAAGGTCAAAATTTAAAACTCTGTACAGCATAACAAACTTTAACCATTACCTTTGATGATAATATGAGAGACCTTTTATGGTACGCTCAAATGAATTACAGCCATTTATTTCCGTCCATCCAAAGGCCAAAAACTTTCATACTGGTGCAAAAATGATGACCAGTATAATTTTATACTGGTGGTCGATCAGTGCTCCCCCGTAAATGGGCCCTGGCCCAATAAGGTACAAAGGTGCAGGCCCAACAAAAGCTCAGTTAATCCAGTCCATCCTGCACCTCCGACGAGCGCAGGCACTGCTCCTCGCCGGCGCCTTCTCCGGCAGCCATGTAGTAGAAGCAGAGGGCGCTCCTCCAGAAGGCCGACGCCGACGTATCCAGCCTCGTGTACAATGTCTCCACTGGAACGCGGCACGGATGTCGGCCGGAGGCGGCGCGGAGGACTCCCTCGTCGCCGCTGCCGCCGCTCAAACCCGCCGCCGCCACCCCTACCCCTCGGATCTTGGCACGGATGTGGGACGGTGGCGGCATGGCGGACTCTGCCTCGTCGGCGTTCAAACCCGCTGTCGCCGTGGGCGTCAGGCCCTCCGCCGCCGTGCCCCCACCTCTTCCCAGCCCGCACCTCTTCGTCGGCGCCTCCATCACCGTGCTCTAGGCGGCCGCCGCGGCGCTGGTGCCTGCGATGCAGAAGGGGATACTCATACCGGCCCGCACCTCTTCGTCGACGCCGCCATGACCGTGCTCTGGGCGGCCGCTGCGGCGCCGGTGCCCGCGATACAGAAGAAGGGGAACGAGACGGCAGAAGCCTTCACATCGCGCTCAACACCATCATCGCGCCGGTGTCGCGGCGTGTTCGACAACAGCGACCCTCACAAGTGAGTACATGCGCTTCTGATCGTCGGGCATGTTTGCTTCTGAATAAATAGAACAGAAAAGCAGCATGATCTACACTGCACAAAATACCATCGTGTTCATGTCGGCAGGCTAGTTTCTTGGAATTCATGTCATAATCTCGTTTGCTTGGATTTTACTTAGTTGCTTAGAGAGATCCAAGCCTGTAGGTTAGCACTGGATGTTCAGATCACTTGCATCTCGTGTACATGAGAGGAGAGTTACAGTATAGTTAGTAGTTCCGATTACTTGCATTAGTGTATTGTTGTATGAAATATGTAGTTATATCAAATTAATCTTTATTTTCTGCTGTGAGCCACGGTATTTATTTTGTATCACTTTGTTGTTAGAAAATTCACTTGCAATACCCCGTAGTGCAAGCAAAGAGACATTAATTCTATAACCAAACGAGATAGAAATGAAATGTGCAGTACCAAAAACAAGTGCTTCAGTACACTTAATTAGCTTACAGGAAACAGGGCATCTTCTAACATGTGCAGTAAAATTCAGAAATTTCTGTACACTCAGTTAGCTTCAGTACCAGATATGACCAGCATGCTAACATGTGCAGCAAAATGCAACTTTCACGCCTCAAAGCTATCGATTGAGTTGTGTTTGAAGTTGAGTAGGATCTAGACACCTTGCAGTCGTTTAGTATGAAGCTAATTAGGTGAAACATCACATAATTAGGATTCAAGAAGATGCCCTGTTTCCTGTACATTTTACCACTGAAATTTCAGAAAATTAATGCAGGTTAGCACTGAATTTTGTTGTACAAGTTCCTCTCCTATTCCATGCCATAGTTCTGTCAATTTCTGAGGTCCCTGATTGAGCACTCTATTTGTTGCTAAACTGAGGTCCCTGGTTAAGTTTGCTGGCAGTTTGGTGTGCTGCCACAAATGCTTGTAGTACTGGATTGCTTGTAGTAATTTACATACGCTGTTGTAATTAAAATTGCTTGGCTCACTCTGGATTTGTTGGGTCAGATAAATATTGCCAGATAATATGGGTCAGACATTATTGCTAGATAAATATTGCACTATCAGCCAGTAGACAAATATTTTAATGTGTACATTACACAAGATATAAAATTCTATGTACTAAAAGTCTAAAACATTCCTGCATGTAGTTGCTTGCTTGACGAAACTGATTTTTTCATGGCAAAACAACTATGTTTCATTTATTTCTTCCACCACCCACACTGATACAATAGTGCACACATTTTCCAAGCATGTAAAGATCTTGCTGCCACCTATCTACTTCTCTTCCTGCTACATGCTACTAACATATACACACTACTTTTCAGATGGTACTAACAGATCAATGGTGGCACCATCGCAGAACAAGATGAGGATCTTGATAGGCAGGAACTGAATTTTTACACAGAACCCTTCTCATTTGGTGTGTACAAAAGAGCCTTCCATTCTGAAAAAAGCACTGTCAATGGTGGCTGGTCCTGCATGCTCCTGCTACAATTGTCTACTTGTCTGTCGGTGCATAATGATTCTTGTGGTTATTGTCCATTCAAATCAGTTTCAAATGTGACCTTTGCCTAGATGAAATGGGAAGTTGAGAATTTTTATGTCTTCATTTTTCACGAGCATTTGAAATATGTACAACATGTGCCCTGTACCGAGTTGAAACAGTAAATTCAGTTTTTTATGTCTTTATTTTTGCGAGAAGTTCTAAAACAACATATATTGCGAGAAGTACAATGTTTCATTCAGTAAACTCAAATAGATAATAAGTTGACAGACAATATTGCATTTGATGATGGTGTAAAAGTAAGTCCACGGTGGAATAACTGAACATTACATTCAGTCATGTCAAAATATAGAAACCATCAAAAGGTTCAAATATCATTCTCATTCCAGCTTTTTTTTAGATAAAGGGAAAGGTTTAAGTATTACACCCAGCCTCTGCATAACTAAGATGTACACAGCCGAAACCAGTCTGTAGTTCGAAACATAAAAAGGCGAATTACATATCATAATGAGAAATTGTAAGGACGCCTATGGTGGTGGAGGGCCAATTCGCAAATTATGCTGCCATCCATGTTGGGATAAAAAGACTCTCGCCGTATCCTCCAGTCTTATACAGACCTCCATAAACAGGTCTTGATGCCCCACACGTTGCAACTGAGACCACGAACGGAGAGTAGCAGTAGTCATGTAGATAACCTGCATAAGAGAGCAATTTTTATCATTAAAAACATTGTCATTTCTACATAGCCAAAGCGACCGTATTACAGCAAGCGCTGCCACCCTAATAAGTTGTTTAAACCTATTATCCACCCCGTTCAGCCAATTGCCAAAAATATTGGCAATGCTTGTAGGTGGGTATATAGTAGAACCTATTTGGATGATGGACCATATAGAACTAGCAAATTTGCACTCGAACAATAGGTGTTTGATCGTCTCGTCTTTATGACAGAAGACACACTGTTTACTTCCATGCCAATTGCGTTTTGCAAGGTTGTCTTTAGTAAGAATAACCCCTCGACGAAGATACCACGCAAAGACTTTGTTTTTTAGTGGAATTTTCATCTTTCAGATTTTCTTATTATTATCTACCGGCACTTCTGGCTGGATTAGAGCTGTATACATGGAGCCCACAGAGAATTTACCACTATTGTGTAAATTTCACCGAAACTCGTCGGACCCTCGTGTCAAATTAACAGAAGCTATAAGCTGTAGCAACTCATGCCAAGATACCAGTCTAGGACCAACAAGATCTCTTCTGAACGTCACCGTTGGATGATTATCTACCAACACTTGAGCGAGCGTATCGCTCTTGTGACGTCCTAGGTCTATATCGTATAGCGCTGGATATTGTTCTCGGAGTGAGGTAGTTCCCAGCCATCTGTCCTCCCAGAACCTTATCTCCGACCCATCCTTAATGGAGAAAGAGCCATATGGGATAAAGAATTTCTTCGTCGCCATTAGGCCAGCCCAAAAATGTGAATCACCTGGTTTCCAAGAAACTTGTGATAACGCCTTTGAGCCTATGTATTTCCTCCTAAGAAGAGTTTGCCACCCCCCCATCTTCAGTCAGAAGATTAAACAACCACTTACCAAGGAGGCTCTATTCTTGACCTGAAGGTTATGAATCCCAAGACCACCATGGTCCAGCTATTCACCACAAAGAACAGATATGGACAGTTTTACAATTTACAAACATGTGACAAATCACTTGATGTTCAGCAAGTATATACACAGTCAAACAAACACTCCAAAATAACATTCCAATTGTACCAGCATTGTCTTCTCCCATCACGGCATTTTCAAGTCGCAAAGCACCTAATCACTCGACATTTAGCTAGTACCTAAACAGAGCATGAAAACACATTCCACTTGAACCAGAGCTTTGTCCTCTCCCTACATGGTATCTCTAAACCGCAAAGTGCAAAAAATTCTCCCGAAAAATCAACTTTGCTAGAATGATTCATGCCATACTAAGTTCAGCCGAGGCAACAAATGGCGAATACTATTGCCAACTCATGCTGATCTGAATAGCTAGCTCCAATCAATTCTCCCGTGGAGTTCATTGTTATCTTATTCTCTGTTCCTGTTCTTTGATATCCTTGAGCAAGACATTAACCATTCTAGTTTTTTTGTAGGGCTACGACCATCGTTCCCTAGGCTGGCGGATAGATTCAGCTTCATCATCTTTCCTCTGTCATTTCAGGTTATTCTGTGATTTTTCACCCTGTAAATAAAGGTAAATGTTGCTGTTAGAAAAGCAAGTAAAATCAGCTGAACCAAATTTTGTAGTGCACGCCACGAAATTATTAGTCTATGCTGCTGATCAACTTGTTAATGGGCACCAAAGCAGACTTTTGTCATTTGTGATTTTTTTCTCAAAATCTTTTTTCACAGCAAATTATAAAATAAGATGATGCTATTATACTTGCATGATTGCACTTCATAATATGTTAGATGTGAACACCGATGCCATATCAGTTCTACATTGACGGGGATCTAGAAAAAAAGGTAAATTAGTCAATGCAGCACCGATAACAATCTACACCATGAGTATGATCGAATTCACCAAGACTATTATCATTACCAACTACTGTAGATTGCTACACCTGTTCTTCATCACCATCTGATAGACAAAACCTTAACACTAATTGGATGTGTCCATGATTTCAACTACGGAATAACAACAAATAATATGACAAGGCATGCTCATCAAGCAATAAGACGAAAATGCTGAACAAGAAAAACACTGCTCGCTCCTGCTCAATCTTCAGTTTCTTCACTAACCAAACAAGATGCGGCGTGGTTCCTTCCAAGTTCCAATGACGGACAGCCGGAGAAGCAGACGTTGGACGGCCGTACGGATGTCAGTGGAGGGACGGCGGCTGGTCAGAGCAACAGGTATCGGACGGCCGGACGCCGACGTTCGGCGCCGCACGCGTCTAGGGCAACACGTCCAGGAGGAGTAGGCGTACGGGGAGCCAGGGAGATCGAGATGGAGGCGCCACCGCGCCAGGTGGGTGCCGGCGGCCGGCGTCGGTGACGCCGCCGGCGCGTAATCCTATCGAGCGAACAAGGGGAAGATGACGGGGTCGGCCATGGCAGCAGGGGAATCGCAGGCGCAGGGGAGGCTGAGGGGTACTCAGGAGGCTGCCAGCTCCTTATGGTTTTTTTCCATCGAAATAGCACTAACGCCCCCCTGGCCAAATCTTTCTCAGCCGTCGGATGAAACCATATTGGTCAAATTTGAGGACCAGTAAAAGGTATTGTAAAAATTGCCTAATATGATATGAAATAGTGCAAAATGAAATCAATTTTTGTCATGAATCAATTTTTTTATCATGTATTTGATAAAGGTTATTAAGCACCTATAGTGACAAAAATAGAAGAAATTAGAGTGCACACAAACCCTTGCAGCATCCAGTTTGGCCAAATAGTGCGCTATAACAAAATAGCGCCGGACTTAAAATACGCTATTATATCGCACTATAGCATGCTATTAGCGAGACATTGTACATTTATTTAGCGAGACAAGTCTCAAAACGCTATAGCGTGTGCTATTAGCGGCGCTATAACGCGCTATGTTTCCATGAGTTTGGGTCAGACAATTAGAGGCCAATAGCCAAAATGACTGACTAGATATCCAACAGTTAAGACAGATAAACAAATATATCTACAGAAAATATTCAAGCAAAACGACTAAAATAGCACAATTGTCCATAAAAATTTAATAACTACAAGCAAAGATCTAATGAGGACATGCTCTTGGAGTATTATACAAAAATCATTTTAGATACCCAAACTTACATGCAGAAGTAAGCTAACCTGATCAAACTAATACATCATAGTAGCAGATCTGACCAGACAGTCATCTTATGCATTGTGCAAAAGCTCACCTCCATCATGTTCACCGCCAATGTCTGTTTAAAAGGATACGAAATCAAACAACCAATGACATTCCAATAGTAATCCAAGCAGATATGAGAAGGCATCAAGGAGATATTCAGATAAAGCCACAGCCCACAAGTGTAATTTTAGGGAAACAACTCAGGTTTGATATAACATTAGGAATATCTAGATAAAACTACACCTATTAAAAATTCTCAAAACAATATATAGACTCACTTATACCGTAAAAATGAAGAACATGCTCACTCCGACTATTAGCTAATCAAAAGAGAGAAGTTATATAGATGATCATACTAATAAATCCTAGCAATAGAAGTGTTCATCATAATTGAGATATCCATTATCTTTAAATAAATCTAGCCTGAAAGTAAAAAATGAACTCCGTTTATCAAAAATATCCTGGTGCAAATCGATATGCCACTCATAGTAGTGGTTCTTAAAATGAACAATTGTTTCGCAAATTTGAAACCAAGTTGTTGCTATGGATTTGCAACTATTAGAAGATCAGCAAACATAACAATATTTAACGCCAGAAATATGACTAGCTTTAAGCTTCCACATGTAAGTGTGAAGGTGTATATTCAATCTAATTTTTCATGAAGTTGTATTCAACTTTCAACTGTTATGTATCCCATCTTAAGAAAACACAACTGCATTGCAGCAATGCACTAACACTACATATTAAGTTCTTGTATATGTTTCAATTGTTGTACAAAGAATTTGCGAATCTTGGTGTTAACTGTTTTTTATACGACACTATTTAAAATGGTTAGCTTAGTGCCAAAGGATGTCACCAAGATTCTGTCAACCAATTATTAAAAATAACTTGTATTTGTTATAATCACATTGTAAAGGCATGCTATTACCTGCAGTGTAGACACTTTCGATTGGATAACAGGGAGCTGTGATGTTGAATTCGGTTAGTTTCTTGAACTGCAATGACAGAAGCTGGACTGCAAAGAGGCCAATCGCTGTCCACAGGATCAGCGTATTATTTTCCTCAGCAAACCCTAGTATCATTGTGTTACTTCGAACCACCTCTGAATCCAGGGAAAGTAGCTTGTTCAGTTCAATAATTCTCCCCAACACCCATGAAGCAACACCGTCGCAATCGGTATTCCACTCCCATAACTGGGCGGTGTAGTTTGACACGAAGAGCAAACCAAGACCACCACCATCCGCCCTTAGAGCATCTCTAGCAGATCCACTATAATCTCGTACCGGATATTCATTTTCGTGTTCCTCGGATAACCATTTTCCGGTACCGCGGCGCGCGGGGCAGAACAGAATATCCGGTACGACTTTACCGCATCTGTTCTGCCCCGCGCGCCATACCGGTACCGAATAACAGTTTTCATCATATTTTCACCAATTCTTACATGTCTCCGAATCAAATCAAAGTTTTGACATGTCTCACCGAATATAAAATCTATTACATATACTACTACACCACCAAAATCATCGCAACCTAGCTAGCAATAAAATGTCCAAAAGAATGCGCAATCCATCATCTTGATAGTGAATATCAACACCACCACCATCAAGGAACAACAAGAAGCACCATCAAGGATCGATATCAAGCGCCTCCGACGCAATGCCTCCATCAACACCTCCGAAACCAACACCACCACCTCCAAAAGCACCATCACTCACCTCACCACCACCATGACCTCCATTGGCCGTAGCACCACCACCACCTCCAAGACCACCATATTCACCACCATGACCTCCATTGGCCGAAGCACCATCACCACCACCTCCAAGACCACCACCACCCACCTCACCACCTTCATGACCTCCATTGCCCGGAGTACCATAACCCATCATAAGCTCATGTAGCTCTTGTCTCCTTCGAAACATGATCTCTTGCCTTGTGAGTTCCCAAAACTCTCTTGCCATTGGTTCCATGGTGGAGGGATCAAGCATCATTAAACGGTTCTCCTCGGCCTTCTTCTCCGCCTTCATTTTTTCCTCCTCAATGGCTATCTTGCGCTCTTCAAATGTGCATCTTGTCGCCCACTTCTTGTCTTTTCTCTCATTTTTCTTTGCGGCAATTGTGATCTTCAACTCCAAGTGTTTCTCCATCATTGTCTCCTTTCCTTTCATCATGGTTGCAATTTGGTCCTTCAACGTGGCGGCCTCGGCCACTCTCTTTGTCTCCATCTTGTCCCTCTTTCTTCCATCCGGCCTTCCATTGTTTCTTTCTCCCCTCGGTGCATCATCACTATCATCATCATCCACCAACTTGGATAGAGCATTCTTTTTTGGGGGAGCTTCTTGATCGCTCAATCTCCATTTCTCACTATGCTCTAGGATCTTCCAACAATGTTGTAGAACGAAAGGCCGACATTTGGATGCCGGCATTTGCCGAAACCTCTCGTGAGCAATGCGATCCTACAATGCAAAAACAAACGAATGTGAGCTCAAACACTTGCTCAAACCAAAGAGTTTGCATGATATGAAAAGAAACTCACATAGTCATCAATTGTGATACCGGATGGTGGTGCGTTCCTCACTTGCTCAACGCACCCACTCCATCGGTTACACGTTTGCTTGATATGATCCCACCGGCCTTGGATAGACCTTAGTGACCGAATTGACGGCTCCGGCATGAGTTTGTGATAATGATCCTCGATGCGTTGCCAATATCTTGTCCTTGTTTGATCATTGCCAACACCACCGTCAAGGGACACTCTCTCCCATTCTCGGATCAAGGTGGTGTCCTCTAACTCGGTATAATTTCTGGCCCTCTTTCTTCAAGCTCTTCATCGCCATCGTCTTCTCCCTCCTCCGCATCTCCCTCCTCCGCTTCAGCCTCGGGAATCTCAGGCTCCCACTCAAATGGAGTACTCGAAAGATCAACCGAGTTTTCATCCAACATTTGCGAGTATGTCGAATGCGGTGGATAGCTGCACAATTCAAACATTGCTTGACGATTGTTGAACACATGCGATTGTTGAACACATGCGATTGAGAAAAGAAATTCGTACCTCTCGAGATTTTCGTCGAACACGTTGTGTGTCAGTGGCCTCGGGAGGGGGATGCTAGCTCGTGCCGGCGGCGGAAGCACGAGGGGCACCGCCACGAGCCGCCTGCACCTTTGTCTTCTTCGCTACCTTCGGCTTGTTGTTCGGCTTGGAGGCCTGCGTCTTGGGCCTCGCGACTCATGCCCCGGAAGCCGCTCCAGCCACCGCGGCGACGGGACGAGGACGAGGATGCGAGCCGACCGGAGCATGGCCGGCGCCACCCATCCCGAGCCTCTTCCATTTCTGGCCGGCGGAGATGGGCGGAATTGGTGCGGCAGCCGGATGCGTTGGAGGTCGCGGCAGCCCTCTTCCGGCCGGCGGCGGAACGAATCCGGCCGGCGGAGGAACGAATCCGGCCGGCGGACGCTGCGGCGGCTCCATGGTAGCGAAGGGGCGGGGCCGGAATCGGCGGCGAGCAGCCGAATCGGCGCCGGTGGCGGAAGGGGACGCGGTGAAACTTTCGCGCGGGAAGGTTCCCGCCACGAGTAGGGGGAGCAGGAAAATGGGCGGGCGAAACTGAACTGATTCGGGTTGGGCGGGTGTTTATCCTGCTCCCTGGATATTATTTTGAGATACGGTACCGAGTAGGGTACCTGGTCTGGTCGCGGTTTCGCCCCGGACCAGGAAAAAAGCAGGTATTTTCCGGGCCGGGGGCTTATAGTGGATCTGCTAGAGATGCTCTTATGACCGTGAAGCTATCCTCATCTAGAAAAACATCCATGGGTAACTGTATCACAGCTAGGCTCTGCTTCACAAAATCAAATTCAAGTATGCTTGATGAACAGCCAGCAAGCTTCCAGTAAAGGGAATCCCCAACCATCACAGATGGCGCTGTAGAAACACTCGAGTAAAATAAAATCCCAAAATAGTCAGTATCGGTGTCGGGTTCGGAGTCGGGTTCTAATGGAATCTGTGTTGAGATGAGGTCACCCCATAAGCCGGTCTCCGACGAGTAAACATATGCGAGCGCTCATAGTTCAGTCTGTGTGTGGTCGACGCCAGTTGCTACAAAGACCAGCTGGAAGTGGACGTCTCCGGCAGCACGAAGCACAGCCCCGCTGATACCAGGGGTCGTCCTTGGATCGAACCCGGGGGGAATGGCTACCTGGTGCTGGTCGCCAGTGATGGGGCCGCACACAAGGAACTTCTGGCGCTTCCGGCCGCGGATTAGCGCGAGGCCATGTCGGCATCCGAGGGGCTTGAAGTAGTCGCCGCGGTCGATCTCCAAAGAGACGCGATTGGGGGCCTCCATGGTAGGCAGCAAGGATAGGCCGCGAGGTTTTGCGACGAAGCAACCAAGGAGGGGAGGGTTGCGACGGTGGTGGATGCGGAATCGGCGGAGGAAGCGGGGGTCGGAGACGAGGAGGCGCCATCGCTTGCTGACGGCGGAGGCGCGGGGGAGGGAGGAAGGCTGCGGTGGGAGGCGGAGGAGGATATCGGAGAGAAGGTCGTCGACGTCCAGCGGCGAGGCCGCCGACGGCGAGCAGGGGCGGCGCCGGCGGAGGCTACTCATCTCGCGCACTGATGTGGGTTGCTTTTTTTTTCCTGGGGGAAGACTACGCGGGATGTGGTGGGCTCGATCCAATAAAATGCGTACTAAAGTGCAGTGCATGGCCAACACTGGGCTGAAACTACTTAAGTCGCTTGACGGAATCAGCTCAGAGTGGATTGTCAGGTGTTTGACACGAAAAATAATAAAGAATCACGTATAACGTATTATTATCTCTCTACGCGCCAGGGGAAATAAATATGTGGGCGTGCCAGTGTACTAAGTACACAAATAAAAACATAGGGAAACTTGCATTTTATTAATCTCTCAACGGAGAAACAAAAGTACATGATCCCTTTACAATATGCGCTCCGTGGCCTGCTAGTGCGGTCGATATGACATGGGCGATTGTGAAGTTCTGGTTCACGGGGTCTCGGAAGGCTCCCGCTTAAGCTGCTGCAATGATCGTCGTCTTCAAGTCTCGTCTTCTCCATACGCCTGGTGTGGATGGTGATGATGCGATGGTGAAGTGGAAGATGGAGTGGTACGTCCGTCGCTCCGGCGATGCTTAGCCGCATCCCTCCGACTTGTCGATGTCCGATGATGAAGATGTCTGGCTTCGTCAGCTCGGACAGGTAGACGGCCTTCGCCTCATCGGTGCCCGGCCTGGTGATGTCCGCCTCGTCGGTCGGACTTGATGTCTTGCCTTCGCCTGATCGGTACCCGGCAAGAAATGATTTGATTCATCGGAAGAAGACATGTCGGTGGAGTGGCTTCGCCTCGTCAGTACTAGGACGATGTCGGGAAAGAATGTTGGTGTAGAAGTCGAAGTAGACTTGAATGTCGTTGCGTGGCAGCGTGGCTGCTGATGACGATAAATGAAGTTGGCGATGTAGATCTTGTGGCGCCAAAGGCATGCGTGACCTTCTCGATGCTTGATATGTCGTGATGGCACAATTCAACTGGAGTAGATGGTTGATGTAGACAAACTGCGGCGTGCCAGTGTAGGTGGCGTCCTCGCCGGGGAACCGTCGATGAAGATGATCGTCATGCCGATGTAGCCGGCCTCTGCATTGGCTGGTTGTGGCGGCGTTCCATGTGATGCTCTCCTTAATCCATTCCCTGCATAAGAACAAGAGACACGTACGTAATGAAATAATAAATTAATATTCACATACCTTGATTAAGTGGATTAGAACACCATGGGCTTGATGCATGCAGTGAAAAAAAAGGCAATGAGCCACGTCTTGGCGACATGGCTTGCATGTCGACGGTGTCCGGCATCACCAGGAACGGGCCGGCCGACTGCGCACGGACAGCTCCGATGGCGACGTTCTCGTCAAGGAAGATAACCTTGTTGATGGTGGCGTGGGCTCGACGTGGACGGCATGAACTCTGCACTTGCCGTGAGCTCCATCGGCTACACTTCAGATGTACATCATGGCAGTGAAGCCACCGGCGGGCTGCGCGGACACGGGCAGCTCCGGTTGTTGCCGAAGAAGTTCACCATCTGCTTTGGTGGCCTGGACGAAGAGCGTCTTGACAAACAAGGTCGACGTTGTTGACATGATGGCCTCCAGAAATACATCTTGGCATGTCGTGGTGCCGCTACGTACTGCCCGCCATGTCGCGGACTTGGAGATGACGCCGGGCTGTATGCCGGCCGTCATGACGTCGTCTTGGTGTTGGAGATGGCGCCGTGCTGCTTGCTGGCTGCCTTATCACATGGTGGAAGATGACGCCGCCGGCCGTCGCGACGTCGTCTTGTCGTTGGAGATGGCGCCGTGCTGCTCGCCGGCAGCCCCGTCGACGTACTCATGAAGATGGAGATGTCACCGGGCCCTGTGATGTGTCGGCCGTCGGGACGTCGTCTTGTACGTGGTTGTGATGGAGAAGACGCCGGGCCGTGCACCGGCTGTCGGTATATCACCTTCGTGGCGGTGATGAAGATGACTCGAAGGCTACACACCGGCAACATCTCCACGTCGGTAGGCTGCATGTCAGGAGCGCTTCATTCCATTGCCTTTGTCTTCCGCCCTGCTAGTTAAGAGAGAGGAAGAGAGAGATCATAGCAAGAGTAATGGATATGTTGGCGTAGATGGAAGGACGCGGTCGATCTGCTCGCGGATGCAAGCGCTAGCACGGATGAAGAAAGGATGGCCGGTCGTTCCTCGGCGCGCGCCCAACCGACTCCATGCATGGCATGTCCAGGGCGCCGCGGCCACCAGCTCGAGGGCGTGTCCTCAATGGCCACCGCCGGGTGCGAGAATCCACAGCCCTGACGGGCGTGTCATGTGCTGCTCCTTGAATGATCGATGTGTGTATTCAGAGTTGGCCTTGTAAATATCATTTTCGCTCCTCTCCCTGGTGTTTGCTGCCCGGTCCTTCTTATAGTCCAGCGTCAGGTGAGAATGAACGAGAATGAAGGGATAGCCACGCGCTGCGCGGAAGACGTCGCAAGTTGTTGTGCCGTTGCTGGTTTCATGGGGACGTGCTTATCTTATCCCAGAGCGCGTCGCGCCGATCCGGCGCGCGAGAGACCCGCCCATCAGTTTGGCTTGGTGCAGGTCGACGCCTAGCACCTGGACTTGGACGCGTACGTGTACGTGAGCTCCCTGGACTCCTGCATGCAAATGGAGCCAGCTGCTGGAGCTCAAGCAAGAACGTTAATTAAAAAAAAGGATTAGCACAAGCAGCACAAGTAATTGCACGACCAACTTAAACCCTTTTTTTAAAGAAATATTGATCCTTAATCAGTGACGTATATATGTTCCGTACTTGTACAAATATCACATAATTTTATTTTATTAAGTACAAAATCACGTCGAACATCAGGTACAGTAATATTATCAGTTTTTTTTAGCCCGTTCAATTCATCTATCTACGGCTTTACCAAATCTGCATACAAGTACATTTTTTAACTTAACGATCTTTGGTTAGACAAATACACACATTTTCATGTCGATTAAGTTTAGCCTCTCGAGTATTGTGACCCATTAAATCTTGTATATTGTTGTAGACAACTTCAGTTTGGTTCGTCTTATACCATTCCATTCAAACAATAGAAATATCTTGATAGAGAGATTCTTGCTGCAATGTGCCATTTTTTCCGAATTGTATCCATTTTCTAATCTGTTGTAATATTTTTTTAGAATGTCGGCCACTCAGATTCGAACCAAGAGGCTTGAGCGCTGCCTCCTAAGAACAGTGTGTCCACATTATACCCCCTTCCCGCCGTGTCGCCCTCATCTGGCGACCCGGGAGGAAACCCTAGCCGCCACCTCTCAAGGCCGTCCCCGACCTTCTCCCGCTTCGTCGCCGTCGGAGGGGGCGGGCAAAGCCGTGCGCGCCCTCAGAGAAGGTGGCGGCGGGGCGATTTTTCTTTGATTCGTGTTTTTCCGGCGTCAGGTTAGTGTTGCGGCAGAGCCGCTGGCAGGAGAGGAGGCGCCGCGGAGCTGAAGGCACAACAACGACGACGCCACAGAGGAGAGGAGGAAGGGTGCGACGTCGACAGCGCTACAGGCGGGCCTTATCTAGGCTTGCAACGGTTTGGGGCTTAGGGCCATCGCGGTGGTGCGGCAGGAAGAGGGCGCGGCGGCGCGGCCTGCCACCGTACTCGTCCTCCTTGACCCTCACCGCGGCGGCGGGAGTGCTGACCGGCCAGGCTGCGGAGTGCTCCCGGGAAGAGGAAGCCGGGGTGGTGCCTCGGAGATGTAGTTGTGTCGGAGACAATTTTGGCATTGCAGTTGGCGTGGTAGGAGGTGTTGCGGCGACTACAGCATGCGATGGGGCTCGGTAGTCGACAACGGGGCATTCTACCATTTCGCTGCTCCCCGAGCTGCGCGGGCGGGTCAAACTTCTGGCGAATGTCTTGCATAGAATTCGATTGGTGCTGACAATGGTGGCGCCTCCGAGCGTCGTTCTCCTTCTTTTTGCGTCATCGTCAAGTTTCGATAAGGCCCGACGTGGATTTGTCTGAGGATCTCCGGTGAAAATCGATGCTCCATCGGGGCGGGCAACGGTGATGGACACCTCACTACCTTGTTGGAGGCGTCGCCTTGGAGTTATTGCTCTCGTGCTGCGACGGTTTCGCGGTGGACGGGAAACATGACTCCATGGTCGGGGAGGCGGATCCTGGGGCGGCGGCCCCAGAGGGTGGTGGACATCGAGACAGGGGCCTCATGCTCACATGTTGTGGCGGTCCTATGAGGTAAGATCATTCTCTTGCGTTGGTCTGGGAGGCGACCTGGGGCTGCGCGGGCGGTGGGTTCGTCGATCCGGCTGGATCGCCTTTTGGGCAATGCAAAGATTTGTCTGGCTGCTACCTCGGGGCGGCGGCCACGGATTTGGCGCGGTGTTTTGAGGTCTGCGAGCACTCGTCTGGGCGGCTCCGTGCGGCGTTACATCACGTGTGCGGCTTTTTCGTGCCGAGTGGTGTAAGTCGAGGCTGTGACACCGAAGTCGAGGTTGTGTGTTTGTGGCTTGTGTGGCTTTGGTGCCGAGTGGTGTAAGTCGGGGCTGCGTCAGCGGAGTTAGAGGTGTGTGTTTGTGGCGTGTGTGGCTTTGGTGGCGAGTGGTGTAAGTCGGGGCTGCGTCAGCGGAGTTAGAGGTGTGTGTTTGTGGCGTGTGTGGCTTTGGTGGCGAGTGGTGTAAGTCAGGGCTGCGGCACCGGAGTTGGAGGTCCGTGTTTGTGGCGTTTGGTGGACATGTGTCGTCTGGGCGGGTGGTCTCCTGCGTGTGCGGTTTTTCGACTCTTTTTCCTTATAAATAGGGCATTGTATAGCATGTATGGCTTTTTGGATCCGGTTTTCTTTATAAAGTAGGTCATCTCTTCTATATAATCGATTGGTGGATATCGACCACCTTAAGCTAAAAAATCTGAGAATATCTATGAATTGTTGTTTTTTCGCAGGTCAAACATTCACCCTCCAGAAAGTTCGTAATGGGATCGTTTTGAGCATATGGTGGTCCGGAATCAATTCCAGAGTCAAGTACTAACCTCATGATCAAATTCCGAGTACGAGAACTGAAATACATGAAAATTCTCAATTATTTACGCTGTCTAGAGATGCATATACTAATATTTTCATGAACATGAAAATTAGAAGAATCTTTCTCTATATTCACTAGCATTTCGGCTTTTCTTCTCATAACTTGATGATTGCTTTCCTGTTTCGTTGATTTGTTGAGTGGAATTCCACATAACAGACGGGATAGATATTGGCATGCATGGACAAGTGGCCATCGATGGATGCTGAGTCGGTCGTAGAGCACAAGGCACGCGCCCTTATAGGCTTATAGCTGTCAAACATTGGTCAAACTGAATATATGGAGGGTTGAATTAAGTCACCCTCCAAAAATATATACGGCGGTCGAATTTGAATTTGAATTTGAACGCACGCACTGCAGGCAGATGTGAGGGAAGATATTGCCAAAACAGTAAAAGCAAGATGAGGAAGAAGCGGAGACCATTGACCCAACCATTAACCAATAGTTGGATATTGTTCACCGCAAAATAATGGGTTCAATTTCGGTGCGTAGCAAAACAAAACCGAGTGGCGTGCGCGTGGGCCCACGCTCCAGTCAACCGCGGCGGCGACGCCACCAGACCGTTCTTTCCCAGTGCACGCGCGCCCAGACCGTGCCGGAGCTAGCAAGGCATTGCCTGCCCGGCCTCTTCGTATTTATAGCGCCGGAGCCGGCCGCTCCCTCCACCCAACCCCCGATCGAACACCACAGCATCACCTCACACTCACAATCACCTCACCGGAGAAGAACAAGTGGGAGTAGTTCGTCTGATCGTCTCGACCCAAGCACGACGATGGGCTCGCGGTACGAGGTGGAGGTGACCGTGGGCTCCGCCCGTGACCTGAAGAACGTGAACTGGCGCAACGGCGACCTGCAGCCGTACGCGGTGCTCTGGGTCGACACCGGCGCCCGGGTGTCCACCCGCGTCGACCTCGACAACGGCGAGAGCCCCGCGTGGGACGAGAAGGTGCTCGTGCCGCTCCCGCCCTCCAGCCGCCTCCAGGACGCCGTGCTCTACCTCGACGTCGTCCACGCCAACGCCGCCGAGGGCGTCAAGCCGCTCGTCGGCTCCGCGCGCCTCCCGCTCCGCGACGTCCTCGACGACGCCGGCGTCGGGGGCAAGGCGTCCAGGAACCTAAGGCTGAAGCGGCCCTCGGGGAGGCCGCACGGCAGGCTCGACGTCCGCGTCGCCGTCAGGGAGCCCTCCAGGTACTACGACGGGAACCAGGCTGGATACCCGGCCCCCGCGGGGTACACCCAGCCCGGCGGCGCATACGGGTCCTCCCGCGACGCGTACGGCGCCCCTGGCGGTGGTGGCTACGGCGGTGGATACGGTGCCGGAGCTGGAGGCTACGGGGCCGCGTACGGCGCTGCGGCGCCTCCCGCAGGGTACCCTGCTCAGGCAGCGTACGGCTCTGCAACGGCTTATGGGGCCGCACCGGCATACGGCGCCGCACCGCCGGCTCAGGCGGGGTATGGGTCGGCCCAGCCGGCGTACGGCGAGAGCACGACGGCTTACGTTGACCCGGCAAAGAAGAAGAAGGGGTTGGGCATGGGCGGCGGTCTGGCGGTGGGCGCGGCGGCGGGCGTGCTGGGCGGGCTGGCGCTGGCCGGCGGGGCGAGCTACCTGGAGGACAAGTTCGAGGATCACGTGGCGGAGAGGGTCGAGGAGGAGGAGGACGGCGGCGGCGGCGGCGGTGGGTACGACGACTACGGCGGCGACGATGACTACTAGCCGAGGCGGCGAGGCCGAGGATCCGAAGAAGCTTCCCATTGCCAGCGTGCGTCGTCTCATTATGTTGACTTGTCCATGGCTATGAATTTCGACTTTTTTCCTTATTTTATTTTCGGCGTATTGAATTGATGATGACTATGATCGTTCGAAGACATGAAATGTTTGTTGTCCGACAATACTATCAAGCGTAATACAATTTCTAATTTAATTTTGCATCCTGATCCACCATGTCTGTCAATGATGGTGACGAGAATCGGTCTGCCGTCCAATTGCGAATGGATGAATCTAGTCGATCTATTGGTCTACATTCCTTGCTTCACCAATCCTTGTGTGCAACTTGGAATGGTGGCTAAGTGGTTCCTTGCGTAGGATGGAGGCATGGCACAAGTTGAGAAGATGAGAGAGTGTGACAAAGACTTTGAAGAGGAGAAAGTGAGACCGATTTTGTTTATGAAAAATCTACTAGTTTCTAAACGGTGTGAAACTAGTCTTATTTGGCAGACTAGTTGTGTTCGTCTTATGCGAAGCATGGTTGATCTAGTGAGCCACACAGGAGTAGGGAAGGGGACGTTGCCTCATCCCTTGTCCTGGGACCGTCGACCGAGGATTACAGGGTAAAGACTTTGAAGAGGAGAAAGTGAGACCCATTTTGTTTATGAAAAATCTACTACCTCCGATCCATATTAGTGGGCACAACTTTGTCTAGATACACATGTATCTAGTCTAAATACTTAACTAGATACATATGAATTTAGACAAAGCTATGCCCACTAATATGGATCGGAGGGAGTACTAGTTTCTAAACGGTGTGAAACTAGTCTTATTTGGCAGACTAGTTGTGTTCGTCTTATGCAAAGCATGGCTGATCTAGTGAGCCACACAAGAGTAGGGAAGGGGGACGTTGCCTCATCCCTTGTCCTGGGACCGTCGACCCGGATCGAGGATTACAGGGTCGGGGTCAAGGTGTGGGATGATGCGAGACGGTGGTTGGATTGCGACCCGGCGCACAAAGGAAGGTGAATCTTGATTGTGAGGGAGTTTGGAGACTTATCACGCGTCCTTGGTGTCCTCCTTCCACCATCGACCATAGCAAGGTTTTTTTTTTCTAGAATACACACCGGAAAGTTATCACATTTCTTATTAGGAGAAGGCTAACACGGCCGGTACAACGCCAAGCATGGCGACAACAATAACAAATACAACATGTGGTTGACAACACTATCCATACCAAACGATAAAGACTCGCCTTGACCGTCGCTTGCCTTGTTTGTTGTTGTTGTTCTTCTTCTTCTTCTTCTTCTTCTTCTCTTTTCGCTTTGCTTCGTTCCCAAGCGACCGACCAGCTGCAACCTCCCATCGATTCATCGGTAGGTTTTACTTCTCTCTCTCTCTGCGACTCTGCACTGCCTGGATCTTTCTCTTCTTCTACTCGACATAGACCGATCCATCATCCATGGATGCGCCCTTCTGACAGCGCCTCTGTTTCTTCTCTTTCTGCCGACAGAAACAAGAAAATGACTGACGACGCCGGCAGCTACACCAGCGGCGTTGGTGGTGGTGGGCCTGGTGGCGGCGGCAACGACTGGGAGCTCGTGTCGCTCACCGCGTCCACCTACGCCGCTGCGCCAGGACCTATCCTGCCACTCCTCCTCGACGCTCACAAGAAAACAAAGCTTCCTCCCGCAGCTGCTGTTAATTCTGCCATCTTCATGTCCCAACACTTCAGTTTCCCAGCTGCAGAAGCACACACCAATACTCTCAATGGATGCCAAGAAGAAGAGGAAGAAGAATCCGCCCCGGATACGCTGCCGCCGGATGATGAAGGTGCCACCGATAATCTCAACATTCCCTGCGTCAGGGAGCAGGATGGGGGTAGCATAACACGTTCTTCAGATTTCCACAAGGATCTGTCGACCACCTTGGGCTTGGACGACCGGAATTTGTTTGCGGATGCTGGCAATGCCCTGCCGGTGCAGGGACGAGGAGGGGTGCCGGTTTGTGTTGCCGTGCACCACCATGTTTCTGTTGTTTCTGATGCTGCCACTGACGGCACTATGGATTCTTCATCAGAGCCCACGCATGTCGTTCAAGTGGGTTCAGGAGCTGCGTGTGTTGCGCCAAATAAGGGCCTTTCCTCCAGGATCCCTTGCGAAGCTCAAGCTTGGTGGAACAAGACATTCAGGTTTCTGCGCAGCAATTCCAATGAGTCGCTCACCTTCCGTTTCATATTCGTCGCTGCTACCATCGTTGGGTTTGCGATCCTGGGGCAGCGCGGCAAGTTGCAGCTCAGGCTTGAGTTCAATGTCGACAGCGAGGTATTATATTTATTACGAGTTATTTGCACTGGTGGTCACACAACTCGACAGCTATGTGCACTTAAGTCACACAACTGGATAACTGAATTTTTTGGTCACACAACTCGTCATCTGGTGCACTTAAGTCACTGACCCCACTTGTCAGGCCGTTTTCCGTTGAAGTTGATGCTGACTGGACACGTAATTTTGCAAAAAAAAACCCTGTATTTTTGTACATTTGCAAAAACCCCCTGTATTTTTTTCAAAAAAACCCCTGAATTTTTGAAATGTCCAAAAATACAGGGTTTTTTTTTTGCAAATGTACAAAAATACAGGGGTTTTTTTGCAAGATTACGTGTCCAGTCAGCATCAACTTCAACGGAAAACGGCCTGACAGGTGGGGTCAGTGACTTAAGTGCACCAGATGACGAGTTGTGTGACCAAAAAATTCAGTTATCCAGTTGTGTGACTTAAGTGCACATAGCTGTCGAGTTGTGTGACCACCAGTGCAAATAACTCATTTATTACCCTGAATCTCATCTCTGTCAAAAAAAGACATTACCATACATTTCATGCAGCAGCATCAAATCATGATAGAGCCGTCTGTGTAGCTAAAGAAAACATCGTTGTGTAGATGTAGTTCTGCTTGTTGGTAATGAAAACTGTTCGCACTGGAAAAAAAAAGAATTCCATATGAGTAGCAGTTAACTAAACACCCATTGAAATGTCTCACAGTAAACTGTTGGTGTCCGATGAATCAACAAATTAAGTGCTCACTAGCTAGTTCTGTATGTCAGTACTATGATTGGAAACCTGAAAAACTCTTAACCAATTGATGTCGCAACTGCCATACATTAGAAACTTTCAGAAATTATGCCACGGTCTCTCCGCCATGGGTTGTGGATGAATGGTCCAACAGTAGCATATATGCACATTTTTTGTCCAAAGAGTAGTACGAATCACACATTGCATCTGAAATGATAGTTAGTAATCTTGCGTGGTGATTATGAATATTGAAGGCGATAACAGCTTGTCCAGATTTTGAAATGACAATTTATCTTGTTCAACTGCTAATTTTGTGTTTTGATATGGCAAGGGAGGGAGGATAACATTAATTTGATTTTCCATGGCGAATTGTTTCAGAAGATAAGTTGCGGGAGTGAGCCACTTGCACTTGGTCAGGTGAAAGTCGGCATGCTTGGTGGGAGCCATGTTGCCCAGGGGCAACTAACTAGCTAAGGTGCATGTAAAAAGTATGTGACGATGATGATGACGACAATTATGTATAGTAACTAAGAAGTTGATAATGATGACAACGACGCAAGGTATGGTAACCAGGAAGTTAATGATGACGACAAACAAGTGTGGTGAATATTTCTAGCTTACCTTTCCCCGATGTAAATATTTCGGCCTGTGCATGCCTCCTCCAATGTACTAGTAGTCAATGTAACAAACATGTATGATCGCCCTAGCGATGGTTGACACTGGGCAGAAATATATGAGATGGAGTTTGTTGACTTGGTCTGTCAGGTTTGGTGTATGTTGTCGGCAGGGCTGGGTATCCGTCAGCATCGATTATGAGCTCGAATTGCCTGGAAGCAGTGAACACAATACAGGAACGGAATCAATCTCATGGCATCGCAGCATCGGTTTTTGATGGCTGCTATCATTTATCAGTTGATTTCCTGAAGATTGAGTTTGAGCATATTCCTAGAGAAGCTAATTTTGCTCATGAGTTATGCTAGGCTGGCTAGAGGAGCAGCTCTACTCTGCTAACATGATCCTCCACAATCCATTGTAGTACCTCTTTTAGTCTCTTGATGTAACTGCTATCATCAATGAATAAAGGGGTTTCAAGTTGTAAAAAAAGACATGTCCAAGATGTAGCACAAAAGAGCACCAATCCCTCCTAATGGCCGACTCATTGTCATTACTTCCTTATGATAGCTATAGTTGGAGGAATTGTCATCCATGCATCCAGCTACTGAAGATAAAAGATATTGATGATTCGTCCCAAATTCAAAGGATCCTAAAGAAAATAGAATGCGGTTCTCTGATACGATGTTGCGCTGAGTATATATCATATGGCATAACAATGAATTGTCTGTTGAATAATATCTGTAGAGAGGGAAAGGGAGATAGAGAAAACAGTATGGTGGAGTAAATACTTCCAAGCAACCTTCTGAATGCAAGTCCACCGAAATAAATTCATGCCAGAACAGGACAAACTTCTGAACTAGTACAGAATACAGGGTAGAAACTCTACCAAATTGTAAGCAGTAAGCGAAGAATTCAACCCAAAACTCAGCGTCATGGGCATTCTGGTAACAAACATGGGTCGTCTCTCCTACAACAGTAATGTGATTCAGACTCCTTGGTGACCATGATATAAATTCAACTCACTACATCCAGGCAGCAATGCTATCTTTCCAAGAAACAAAATATCTATCTAAAATGAATTGGACAGATGCAAACAAAATTTGGAAGGAAACATCATGGGACATCACATAAGCAGAGAGTAAACTTGGAATCTTAACCTGATACAACAGGGGACATAATCAAACTTTATCGACACGCTTGCTTGGAAGGCATCAAAGAGAGAACACATAAGATTGATCGATAGGGCTAACACTAATCATTTATCCAAGCAAGTCACTTCGTGTTCATACAGAAATTTGATAATATTAGGATAATTTCGCAAATTAAGTGGTTAATTCCTACAAGACAAACTTCACAGTTCACCAGTACAGAGGGCAAATTTCTGGGTGGAGCACATCATACACCCCACACGCACAGCACACAATGGAAGAACCTAGAGGACACGACCCATTTCTGCATCTCAGCCACCGTTATGTGATCCAGGATACCTGCGGAGAAACAATGTCATCAGTCTAACCCAACTTGCACAAATCGTTCATGAAAAGCCGTAGTTACGTATCACATTTTTTGTATCACTCACATATTAAACATTAGCTTCACCAGCATTGTGGAAATTCTGCTAACCAGACAACGAGAACAGCTACACGAAATTTTTAGCACACCTAGAAATTTGCTGTTACATAATCTCAAGTTTTTGGCTACAGCTAATCTCAGTAGAGGATAAAAGATTAGTGGCTAAGATAGCCCCATTTGAGGTAAATTCTATAAAGCCTAGCTTATCAGATCATTTGACATATTCTTTGTTATCATGGGAGTATGAGGGTACGTGGAGTAAAAAAGCAGAAAAAAGGCTTCAAGCTCATAGTCATACATTTTGGATATCTACGAGCTAGCTAGTCGCTACCAAATCGAATTTAATTATATTCATGCAGTAGAAACCTCAAGTAAGGGCTCGAGCATGATCTTATTAATAGATACTTCCTTCTAAAACTGACTTTGTGATAAACGTTGGTACAAAATGCAGCTCATGATGAAAGCAGTCCTCATGGTGAATCGACTCATGTCATTTTCATAATATATGTGGCATGCCTTGAATTTCTACTGTTAACATATCTAGCTCATGAGCATGTTTGTTGATACAACGTTGGTCCAAATCAGATATAATTTTGTTTTAAAATTATGCAGAGTATACAAAAACCTTAGACCATTAATTTCGAATTTTAATGATAAAAATATATGAGATGTCAAATATGAAAAGGTGCAGTTTATGTCAAAAGATTTTGTGATGAATCTGGTCATGATTTTTTTTATCCGTGCACAATATGAATTATTGAGCATACATGGTAACTAAAGTAGAAGAAATTAGACTGTGCTCAGTTAGCATGACAGCATTCTTATTATGAGCAGGAGAAACATATATAAAAATAGGGAATGGGAAGGTCCCCAATTCATCAGTTATCTGAAAAGCTAGAGGGGTAAGTGCTTGCACTAGTAGAATGAACTAGAAAAGTACTAATAGAAAGCTTTTCAGGAAGGGATGAGAGCAAGGCCTGGAGAAAAAAATCCAAGACACAGCCTGGCATGAAGGCATGATGGATAGCGGCCAGGTAAGCAATAGCTTCACAAAGGTTTAGGTCGTAGAGAGAATTTTGGAGTCCTCTCTTACAATTTGGTTCTTGAGAAATGATAGAAAAACGGTAGGCAATTAAAAACCATTCCAGATAAAGTTACAGACAGAAGATAAGCTAACCTGTCCAAACAATATAACACAACAGCATATCTGACTAGACAATCATCTTATGCATTGTGCAAAAGCCCGCCTCCATCGTGTTCATCGCCAATGCCTGTTTCTACAAAACAAGAAGTCAAACAACCAATGACATTCCGACAGAAAGCCAACTAGAAACGGCAAAGCATCAAGGAGATATTCAGATAAACCTACATGTGTAATTTTAGAAAAGCAACTCAGGTTTGATACAACAGACAAAAGGAATGGATAGAAAAACCACAACCATTGTCAAATTCAAAGAATATCCCTAAAGGATATATTCATATCGTAGAAGTGAAGATAATGCAAACTAGGAGTATCAACTAATCAAAGGAGAGAAGTTTTCTAACAAATCCTAGCAAGAGAAGTGATCATGACAACTCAAAATTAAGATTGTCTTTAAATACATTTATCCTTAAAATATCAAATGAACTCAGTTCATTACAAAAATCCTGGTGCATAGCTGCAGGACTCTCTTCTAGGTGGCAAAACGAACACTTTTTCGTACACTTATTATGGATTTACGATTATTAGCAAGATTGGGAGGGACAACAATATTACATGACAGAAATACAACTAGCTAGATTGAGCTATGTATTTGGCATTTTAATTGGTTCAATCTGGTTTTTTATGCATTTGCCTTCAACTTACAGCTGTTATGTATATGATATTAAAAAAACTGCACTGCAGTATGCAACAGCACTAGCATTATACATTTCTAGCCCATGTGGATAGGCAGAAACAAAGACGTATGATTCAATTGTTACACGAAGAATTTGCTAATCTTGGTGCTAATTGTTTTATTGTATGGATATTCATATACTAAACCGATCGAGACAGTTCAATAGAAACCACAGAGTCCAATAATGACAATAATAATAATAAAATTACTGTGAGAACATGAGAAACAACATTGCTACGTATTTTTTAAAATCACAGATACAACGACAGTAAAAGAACTAGTGTCATAAACAAAACTAGATACCGCTAATAATATTTTTCTATCAGAACTAATACATAAAATACCACCACACAAGCATCGACAGAAAACACTACAGAGCAATGCCACTATATGAGGAAAAGATCATCAAGCAGCAAAAGGAATAACTGACATGGCACTAATCGAATTCAGACGAAACGACGTGAACATGTTCCATCAACCAATTATCAAATAATCAAAAAGTAACTTTTCTTTTGCTATACTAACAATGTAAAGGCATGTTCTTACCTGCAATATAGACACTTTCAAATGGATGATACATACACATGAAGTTGGTTTGAGAGAGTTTCTTGAACTGCATAGACTCAAGTTGAACCATGAAAACCCCGATAGGTGTCTCTAGAAATAGCACATTATTGTGCTCAGCAAACCCTAGTATCATTAGGGCCAGCACTACATCTCTCTCTAGTCTGAGGGAAAGTAGCTTGTGCAGTTCAACAGTTCTTCCAAGTACCCATGAAACAACACCATCAGGATCTTTCTTCATGTTCCATAATTGGGCATCAAAGCCTGACAGACATAGGAAACCAAGACCACCACCCTCCGCCCTCATAACCGTGAAGTGGAAATCATGGTTGTCCACTGGCACATGTATCCTAGTTAGGCTCTGCCTATCCAAATCAAACTCGAGGATTCCAGCCGACTTCTCAGCCGACTTCTGAGAAAGCAACCAATAAAGAGAATTCCCTACCATGACACAACACATGGCCCTATCAATAACGGTGTCAGAGGGCAAGCTCGTTAAGACGAGGTTACTCCATAGGCCGGTCTCCGAGGAGTAAACGCGAGCGACGACTTGGGTATGCCGTTCTTGGTATGTGCCTATCAGGATCACTTGGAAGTGGTGGACATCTCCAGCAACGCGAAGCACCGCTCCGTTCCTCGGAGCTGCCCCCGTATTTTCAAACCCCGGGGTATGGCGATGCGGTGCTGGTTGCCGATGACGGGGTCCCAAACCAGGAGCTGGCTAGGCTTCGGGAGGAGGATGAGCACGAGGCCATGGCGGCAGTTGAGGAGCCTCAAGAAGGCACCGTCGTCGGGGTGCGAAGAGAAGCTCCTGACTGGGGCACGATTGGGGGCATCCAGAGTCGGTTCGAAGGGGAGATCGAGGTTAGGTAGAGCGTCCTCCAAGAAGAACCCGAGGAGCGGAGGCTTACGGCGGTGGTGGATGCGGAATCGACGGAGGAATCGAGGGTCGGAGACGAGGAGGCGCCATCGCTGGCAGACCGCGGAGGCTCGGGGGAGGGCGGAGGGCTGCGGCGGGATGCGGAGGAGGATCTCGGCGAGCAGGTCGTCGTCGTCCAGCGGCGAGGCCGCCGACGGCGAGCTGGGGCGGCGCTGGCGGCGGAGGCTGCTCATCTCACGGATGTGGAGTGAAGCGAAGGGCAGTGCAGGCCGTAAACTAGGTTCCGTCTAGTGAGAAGACTTGGAGGCCCATTGAGGATTGAGCTCACAAGTTGGGCTCGTGGAATTCCTTCATGGGCTTCGCGGCGCTGCGTCGCTGGTCTGTTTGAACAAGGCCGTAGAGAGAGGAAGAGGGTGAGAAAGAAATCAGTTCATTTCTGCTAAAAAAAAGGTAATCAGTTCATGGCAGCACAGAATGAAACCTTATTCACTGCAGTAGTACAGATTACAGGGTGATCAGTAAACGACGAACTCAACTGAACTGGCTTCATGAGCATTCTAGTAGTAACAAACATGGGATTCGGACTCCTTGGTGATCATGAGGGCATTCCGACGCAAAATTAGGCCGCCTGGGCCAGCGGCGCTATTTTACATCCTCGGCGTTGTTTTCCCAGCCATAAAACCCAATAGCAAAGCCCAACATTCAAAAAATACAAATTTAGATGAGACTTGCAATTTTAGACGAATTTTATACATATATTTAGGCGAAATTCATTCAATTCTGCGTGTAGTCGTCGGAGTCGCTGGGCATCGCCGGGGCACGGGAGGAGGGGCCTGGGCGGTCGTCGTCGCCGTGCCACTTGGTTGGCCCGGGCTGCGCCGGCTCCTCGTCCTCCTCCTCGTTGTCGTTGAGGACGATGACGCTGTGGCGAGCGACCTGCTCGTACCGCGCCTGACGGCGAGCGGCGCGCTCCATCAGCCGCGCCTGGCGCGCAACCTCATCTTGCTGTGCATCATGAAGGACTAGGCGCATGCGAAGTAGGTGTCGGCCGGCAGGAGGTCGTTGAGCGACATCTGCTCGGCGAGCTTCTACCCGGGGAACTCCTCCAGGTCATCGGGAGCCTCCGAGTTGAGCGCCGACCACTCCGGCTCCCTCTTCGGCTTCTTCAGCGACACGCCGCCGGTGCCGGGCTCTTGAAAGGATAGTATGACACCTAGAGGGGGGGTGAATAGGTGTTACTTCAATTTTTAATACTTTTTCAAATTAGACTTGACACAAAAGTTAATTCTCTAGATATGCAACAACGGTGAATTTACCTATATGACAAGCTAGCAACTAAGCAAGGTACACAAAGTAAAGGTGGTAAACAAGGATAGAGGTAACCGAAGTGAAGCACGTGGAGACAAGAATGTATTCCCGAGTTCCTCCTTTTTAGGGGAGTACGTCTCGTTGGAGAGGTGTGAGACCACCACAAAGGTTAGTCACAACGCCACAAAGGCTCACCTTCTTCTCCGATGAACCGCACCACAAAGGATTGGTTCACCTTCCACTATCGGTTCCCTTCAAGGCGAAAACCGGAGCCTTTACAACAACAATCCGGGGCACAACCCACTGATGACGCGAAAACACACGTTCGTTGGGAAACCCCAAGAGGAAGGTATGATGTAGTGCAGCAGCAATTTTCCCTTGATATCTATCAAGGTTATCGAATTCAGTAGGAGTCAAAAGTGCTTCAGAAGGTTGTCAGTGACGCCGTTTACGATCACTGACGTGGAACCTGCACACAACACAATAAAACCACTTTGCCCCAACGAAACAGGAAGGTTGTCAATCTTCCCGGCTTGCTGAATACAAAGAATTAAACGTATGGTGTGGAGAATAATAATTGCAGAAAATAACAGAGAACAGATGATTGCAGTAGGTGTTTTTATCAGTGTAGAGGAATGGACCGGGGTCCACGGTTCACTAGTGGTGTCTCTTCATAAAAGATAACATGCATGTTGGGTAAACAAATTACAGCTGGGCAATTGACAAATAGTGAGCGCATGACAATGCAATATATGACAAGAGAGTTTATTGTAGTATTTATTGGGCATTACAACATAATGCATGGACCGCTTACCAGCTGCATCCATGCCTAAATAATCCACTTCCGGGATAACATCTATGTCTCCCGTTAGTATTAAGTTGCAAACAACAGATTATTGCATTAAGTATAGTGTGTAATGTAAACAAACGCATTAGACTTAACAGACGTACCCTTATGCTAAGCATCGGTTATTTTATCCCTAGTGGCAACAGCACATCCACAACCTTAGACGTTGCTGTCACTCGCCCAGATTACCGTAGGCATGAACCCACTATCGAGCATAAATACTCCCTCTTGGAGTCACAAGTATCTACTTGGCCAAAGTATCTACTAGCAACGGAGAGCATTTAATCATAACATCACTATTCATCGGATCCCAGCAAACACAACATGTAGCATTACAATAATATGATCTTGATCATGTTAGGCAGCTCACAAGATCTAAACATGATAGCACAAAGTGGAGAGACAACCATCTAGCTACTGCTATAGACCCGTAGTCCAAGGATGAACTACTCACGCATCACTCCGGAGGCGGGCATGGTGATGTAGAGCCCTCCGGCGATGATCTCTCTCTGGCAGGGTGCCGGGAAGAGGTTCAGAACCCTCCCGAACTAGGGTTGACGACGGCGGCGGCGACGGAACTTTTCGTGGATAATTGCTCGGGTGTTTAGGATTTTCGGGAGGAGGTGAATATAGGGGAAAGGACGGCGGCTGGAGGCACCCGAGGGCGCTCAAGTGTGGTGTGGCCACCCTGGGTCGCTTCTTCGTGCGCCCTTCGGACTTCGTCTTCGTGTCGGTGAAATACTGGGGTACGTTGATTTTCGTCCAATTCCGATAATATTTCCTTAACAGGTTTTCTGAAATGGAAAAACAGCAGAAAAGCATCTTGTTAATAGGTTAGTCCCAGAAAATGCATAAAAATACTATGATGTGTATATAAAACATGTAGCAATAGGTATAAAACAAGCCCTGCCGGCCGAAGCGCCCAGTGGCAGTCACGTGGCTGCTTTGCCGAGTGTAATAGGTAAACACTCGGCAAAGCATGGTCACTTTGCGGAGTGTTGTACCTATTACACTCGGCAAAGTGCATTTATGATGAAGGCAATACTTAGGGTAATCTGTGATTATGTGTTAACTATGAAGTTTAAACCATCTAAGTTGTCAAAAGTGGAGAAAATAGACTGCCTGGAAAGCAAAGCTACATATGGTTTGAGGCAGATAAATTATGTTAGCGGATAACGACCAATTATATATACAAGTTCAGAAGAAATTAAGAGTCAGGGAAAGATTGATGCTGACAAAATATTTGATCAAACCACCTAACACTAGAATAATCGTCCATAAAATTGCAATAGCTGCATGCAAAACAATAAATAGTGTATAAATGAAAGCATGCTCTTCAAGTATTGTGACAGTCATTAGTTCAGTATATACTATAATTATCTAAAATAAATAGCAATGTGTAATGGAATAGGCGAATAGCTATATGCCAATATAAGTAAAGGAAGTGTGAAGCAAATACTTATGTACTGTTAGTTATCAATTATCTGCCTACATAGAGCATATAAATTGCAGTAGGACTTGATAGATCCTTAACCACGAAAAACTAATCAAAGGCAATGGAGCAACTAAAACAAAAACATATGAATGAAGCACACGAAAAGGAATATATTTCATCATACAACCATTTAACATGAGAAGATTCTCGTCTATGAGCTTGGATGAACATATGCACAAAAAAAGGAAGGTCCCTAAGACATCAGTCATCTTAGGGATCTAACGGGAGAAGAACCCCCAACCACCAGAAGGAACTGGGGGAAGTACTAAAGAGGAGGTGAACTGATAGAGAAGCAGGCTGGATGGAATGAGAGTGGAAGAGCACACCCAGTAGAGAGGCATAGAACATTACTAAATAAAGCAGAGAGCAGGTTGTTAAAGGCATGAGGAAGAGAATGTAGAGCTGCTGAGGAAGGGATGAGGAAGCAGGGCCGACAGAAAATATCCAAAATGCAACCTGGCATCAAAGCACAATAGGAGGTGACCGGGTGGGAAACAACTAGCTAAGCAAATAGTTCCAGAGAAAATCTTAGTCCACTCTAACAATTTGGTAACTGAGAAAATAACAGTAAAAAGGACAAAATACATGTTCCTAAGAACTGTTCAGATACCTCAGTATACATGCAGAAGATAAGCTTACCTGCTCATCCAGTACATCACTATAGTATATCTAGCCAGATAATCATCTTATGCATTGTGCAAAAGATCAATTGCATCATGTCCACCACCAAAGCCTGTTTCTGCAAGCAAAAGAAGTCAAACACAAACATTCCATCAAAAAGCCAAATAGGTATGAGGAGGCCTCAACGAGATATTTAGATAAACACACAGCTGTAGTTTGAAGGAAAACCTTAGTTTTGACACTACAATTAGGAATATCAACTGAATCAAATCTGCTTTCATTTTAAAAAAAAAATCTAGAAACAGTATATACTGATGAATATTGTAGAAATGAAGAACATACACGATTAGACTTGGTCAAGAACAGACAAGTTATTCAGATGTATACATCTCTGTTTATACTACAAATAAACTGGTGCAAATGGACTTGCCGCTCACAGCACGACTCTCCTACAAGTGATAAAATAGCAACTGTTCTGTAAATTTTAAATAAAGTCGTTCTTATGGACTTCAAAGTTATCAGAAATTCGGTAGAGACAATAATATTAAATTAAAGAAATATAGCAGCTTCCAGTTTACGTGTTAAGCTATATATATTTGACAATTTAATTGGTTCAATCTAATTTTTAATGTAATTATCTTCAACTCGCAACTTTTATGTATATTATCTTGAGAAAAAATTGCACTGCACCTATGCGCTAGCAATACCATATGAAGTTATTGCATATGTGAATAGGCAGACAACAATGATAAGTAGATTAATTATTGCATAAATAATTTGCTTATCTTCTTGTTAACTTTTTTATCATACGGATATTTACATAGTAATCTGATAAAGACAGAGAGACAGTTTGGTACAGTTGAGCCACATAGTCCATGGTAATGATAACAGTAGTAGTAAGAAGTAACCACGATATGGTAGAACAAAAACCACATAGTCCAGTGCTTCAATCACATAAACCACGATATAGTAGAACAAAACTCAACATATCGTTATATGTTCATCAAGAAGGAAAATAATTGATATGACGCTACTTAGCTTAATACCAGAGGCTGTGAACAACATTTCATCAACCAATTATTGAAAACCAACTTGGTTTTGTTATACCCAATGTAAAGCGTGCTATTACCTGCAGTATAGACACTTTCAAATGGATGATACCGAGTTGTGAAGCTAATTTCGGGTATTCCTTCACATAGTATCTTGAACTGCAATGACTGAAGCTGGACTTCCAAGAGGCTCATCGATGTCCATATGATCACCACATTATTTTCCTCGGCGAACCCTACTAGCCTGGGGCTAACTCTCATCTTCTCTGAATTCACGGAAAGTAGCTTGTCCAGTTCAATAGTTCTCCCCAATACCCATGAAGCAACACCATCACAATCAGTCTTCATCTCCCATACTTGGGCGGTGAAATCTGACAGTAAGAGCAAACCCAGCCCACCACCATCTGCCCTTATAACCGTGAACTCATTATAAAACACATCCAGATGCCCCCGTATCACAGCTAGGCTCTGCTTCTCCAAATCAAATTCAAGGATGCTTGATAAACCACAGTCAAGTTTCCAATAAAGGGAATCCCCAATCGGCACAGAGGGCACCGCGGAAACCCTGGTGGCAAATGAGATGGGATTAAGCTCGGTCTCGGGTTCGAGCGGAATTGGTGTTGAGACAAGGTTACCCCATTTGCTGGTTTTCGACGAGTAAACACACGCGATGGCTCTCTCCCCATCTGGTGTACCATGGCCGTCTATTTCTATAGAGACCACCTTGAAGTGGACGCCATCGGCATCACGAAGCACCGCCCCTTTGACCTCGGAAAACCCCGGGGGCATGGCTAGCTGCTGATGTTCGCCGGTGACGGGGTCCCACACGACGAACTGGTGCCGTGGCCGGTCGGAGATTAGTACGAGGCCATGGCGGCATCCGAGGGATCTGAAGCGGTCGCCTTGGTCGAGCGGCAAGGAGAAGCGCCCGGGCGGGATACGATTGGGGGCCTCCATGGTAGGTACGAAGGAGATTCCCTTGAAATTGGTGACGAAGAAACCGAGGAGGGGAGGGTTGCGGCGGTGGTGGATGCGGAAGCGGCGGAGGAATCGAGGGTCGGTGAGGAGGCGGCGCCAGCGCCTGGAGACGAGGGAGGCGCGGGGGAGGGAAGAGGGTTGCGGCGTGAGGCGGAGGAGGAACTCGCAGAGCAGGTCGTCGTCGTCCAGCGGCGCCGCCGACAGCGAGCTGTGGCGGCGGCTGGTCATCTCGACCTCCTCGCTAAGTTTTTTTTTCTTTCTGGAAGAGCCCTCCTTTTTTTGTGCGAAACACAGTACAACGCAGACGCTCACAAACACGTGCACACACTCACCCCTATGAACGCACACACGCACACCCTACACCTATGAGCACCTCCGAAAGACTGAGCCGGCGGTCGGGTCTTGAGATTGACGAATTCACCACAGACGCCTCGCTGTCGACGGGAACGTCGCCTCCCACTGAAGAATATTCCGCCTAAATGAGAAACACCAGTGTCAAACCTGGGGTTTGAACTCTGATGGGTTGGGGGTAATGTAGAGCCCTCCTGAGTTCTCACTGATGTGTGGAATCGAAGCAGTAAAGTGGCCGTGAAGAAATGAAGAAGCGATGCGCAGGCCGTAAAGTGGCTGTGAAAAGCCCAAAATTAAAAATAAGGCCCGCGATAGGTGCATTCTCCTTGTGATCGGGTTTTTCAAAATTCAAAATAGGCACTTTTAGTTTTCAAAAATCGTGAAAAAATTCGAGAGATAGATATTGTGTATATAGCGTGCGATCGAAATTCATTAAATTCTGGGATACACAAAAAAAAGCAAATTGGGAAAATATCACTTTTTTTAATTTATGTATTGTTCACCACTCAGATCCACCCATTTGTCATTTTCTCCCAGTCCACTATACAAATAATTTCGAGTTGAAATTTTACACACTTGTAGACATTATCACTATCTATAGCTGGGATTTTTTTTCTTGATTTCTGGAAATACAAAGTTTGATTTTTTTCAAAAATAAAAGAGCTACATGTAGCTCAGGATCCAAAGGCTTTGCTCAGACAAAAAATAGCTCTGATTTGATAATATCCCTGACTCAGAAAAACACAGGGTTTTGTGCCATCTTACAGATATAAATTGAAACATTGGTCAAGACGATACAAGGCGCAGATGAACCAGAGAACACACATCGTACAACAAGCAAACAAAATAAGAAATATGCAGGCACTGTCCCGAACTATCATAAGATGGATGGATCACTCGTTTTCCCGGAGAAAATTCATTTCGTTCTGATGATTTTAGCGATTTGTGTATTCACACCGTACCGGTACCACGGCCTCTGTGTGTGACTTGCAACAAGTATGTGATTAAAACAGCAAACAATGAAGTTCGTTGGGCTTCGGCCGTGCCACTTAATTATATGGAAGTCTACAATTCCCAAAGAAAATAATTGTAGTTATTTCTTCAGCAAAAAATAATTGCAATTATCGATCCGCAGAGCCCGTTATATATCGACAGTTTTTTCTCTGAAGAGGCTAATTTGCAGAAGAATTCAAACAACAGCAAACTCATTCCATTCCCACTAGTTCAGAGAAAGTACACACTAGAATATGAACACAAAATACAAGCTAAGACCAACTGATTAATTGGAGCAAGTTATGCGGCGTTTTCATGCTAATGGACTTGCAGAAATTACATAATAGGCATGAGTAACAAAACAAGAGATTACTTCCTACAAGTCCACTTCACCGCTGACCGGTGCATGCTCATGGAAGAACCTACTCAGCAAGCGAGCCATTTCTGCATCTCAGCCATAGGATCTTAACTCTAGATATCCTGCAGAGCAACCAACCTCATCAGTCAAAACCAATTTGTGACATTAATTCATGGAAAAGCAACCAAATTTATCTCACAATTTTGTATGATTCAAACAGTAGATAGCTTAACCATTGTGGAAGTTATGCCAAAAGATCCAACCTAAATCATCTCAGCATTATTGGACAAAACTAGCATTACAAACAGAGAACATCATTAAGAAGACAGCCTCCAAGTTCTATTTTTAACATTTTCTGAATTTTCTTGCTCTGATCTCAGTCAAAGCTACATGATCAGTGGTTTAAATACCTACCTTAAGAGGCAAATAATGAACAACCTAGCTTATCAAATCATTTAAAATGGTATTTGATATCGTGGACATATGACAAGCTCATGGAGTAGAAACCAGAAACTATCAGGTTTATAGTTCATGAGAATATATATGTTGATTAGAAATTAGTTTCACCATTGTGGAAGTTGTGCCAAGTCAATTCATAGTGACATGCCTTGAATTTCTAACGTATCAAATTACATGATCAGAGGTTTAAATAGCAATTATATTATTGCTTATCATGTGCATAGGGGCCTCATGGAGTAGAAAATAGAAAACAACTGGTTTCTAGATCATGGCCATGTTTGCTGATAGCCTGATACAACGTTGGTCCTAAACATTTGTAATTTTCTTTTAACATTATGCAGAGCATACAAACCTTTGACTTTGACCATTACTTTCGAATTTTAATGATAGAAGTATATGAAGATGTCAAATATGAAAAGGTGCAGTTTATATCAGAAGTTTTTGTGATGAATCTAGTCATGATTTTGTACTGTGTACAATATGAATTATTAAGCATACATGGTAACTAAAATAGAAGAAATTAGACTGCACTCAATTAGCATGGCAGCATTCTTATCTATGAGCAGGACAGACATATACACACATAGGGAATGGGGAAGATCCCAAGTCATCAGTCGTCTGAGAAGCTAGAGGGATAAGCGCTTGCACTATTAGAATGAACTGCAGGAGTACTAACAGAAAGCTGCTCAGGAAGGGATGAGAGCAAGGACTAGAGAAAATATCCAAGACTCAGCGTGGCACGAAAGCATGATGGGTGGCAGCCAGGTGAGCAATAGCTTAGCAAAGGTCATAGAGAGAATTTTGCAGTCCTCTCTTACAATTTGGTACTTGAGAAAAAAAATAGAAAAATTGTAGGCAAGTAAAAAACATTTCGGATAAACTTACATACAGAAGATAAGCTAACCTGCTCAATCAATACAACACAATAGCATATCTGATCACACAATCATCTTATGCATTGTGCAAAAGTCCGCCTCCATCGCGTTCACCGCCAACGCCTGTTTCTACAAGACAAGAAGTCAAACAACCAATCACATTCCGACAGAAAGTCAACTAGAACAACAAAGCATCAAGGAGATATTCAGATAAACCTACATGTGTAATTTAGAAAAACAACTCCGATTTGATACAATATTCAAAAGGAATGGATAGAAAAAATCACAAGCCTTGTCGAGTTTAAAGAATATCCCTCAAAACAGGATATACTCATATCGTAAAGGTGAAAAAAATACACACTAAGACTATCAGCTAATCAAAAGAGAGAATATTTCTAGGATTATTCTTAAGCTTGTTTCAGGCTATATTGAACAAAATAAAATATGCTATTTCTATCATATCCTAGCAAGAGAAGTGATCATGACAACTAAAATTTGTATTGTCTTTAAATATTAAATGAACTTAGTTTATTAAGAACATCCTGGTGAATAGCAGCAGGACTCTCAACGAACATTTGTTCGGTATACTTATTATGGATTCACCATTATTTGTAAGATCAGGATAGACAACAATATTACGTGACAGAACTACAACTAGCTACATATTGAGCTAGGTATCTCGTATTGGGAAAAAACTGCACTGCAGCAATGCAATAGCACTAGTATTATACGTTTCTTGCACATGTGAATAGGCAGGAAACAAAGACATAAGGTTCAACTGTTACACAAAGATTTTCTGATCATGGCGTTAATTGTTTTATTGTGTGGATATCCATATACTAAACAGATTGAGACAGTTCAGTAGACTTGAACCACATAATTCAATAATGATAACAATAATAACAACACTACTATGAGAACATGAGAAACAACATAGCTACGTTTTTTGGTAGAATTCTTTGTTTAAATGAATGTTTGTTGGCATTTTAGCTGGTTCAATCTAGTTTTTTAGGCAACTGCCTTCAACTTAAAACTGTTATGTATCTCGTATTGAGAAAAAACTGCACTGCAGCTATACAATAGCACTAGCTTTATACAGTTCTTGCACATGTGAATAGGCAGGCAACAAAGACATATGGTTCACTAGTTAATACAAAGAATTTGCTAATCTTGGGGTTAATTGTTTTATTGTATGGACATTCATATACTAAACCGATAGAGATAGTTCAATAGACTTGAACCACATAGTCCGATAATGATGAAAATAACAATAAACTCTATAGTGAGAACATGAGAAACAACATCGCTATGTTTTTTTTGTCACAGATACAACAACAGACGAAGAACTAGTGTCATAATAAACTAAACTAGACACCGCTAACAAACATTTTTTCTATATCAGGACTAATACATAAAACACAAAATACTACAAAACAATGTTACTATATAAGAAAAATATCATCAAGTAGCAAAAGAAATAATTCATATGGCACTACATGAAATTTTTAGCTTCAGGCAAACTAGGTGAAGACGTTCCATTAACCAAATAATCAAAAAGTAACTTTTCTGTTGTCATACTCACAGTGTAAAGGCATGTTATTTTACCTGCAGTATAGACACTTTCTAATGGATGACAAATAGACATAAAGTTGGTTTGAGAGAATTTTTTGAACTGCATAGACTCAAGCTGAACCATGAAAACATCGATCCATGTCTCCAGAAACAGCACATTGTTGTGCTCAGCAAACCCTAGTATAATGAGGGACGCTGTATCTCTATCTGGTTTGAGAGGAAGTAGCTCGTCCAGTTCAATAGTTCTTCTAAGTACCCATGAAACAATACCATCAGGACATTTCTTCATGTTCCATAATTGGGCATCAAAGCCAGACAGAAATAGGAAACCAAGACCACCACCCTCCGCCCTCATAACCGTGAAGTGGCCATTGTCCTTGGCACAGATGTCCACTGGCACAGGTATCCTAGTGAAGATCTCCCTATCCAAATCAAACTCGAGGATTCCAGCTGACTTCTTAGTAAGCAACCAGTAAAGAGAATTCCCAACCAGGACACAAGGCATGGCCCTATCAATATAGCTGCCAGAGGACAAGCTCGTTAAGATGGCATTACTCCATAGGCCGGACTCTGAGGAGTAAACGCGAGCGACGAGTCTTGTATGCTGCTCTTTGTATGTGCCTATCAGGACCACTTGGAAGTGGCGGACATCTCCGGCATCGGCAGCACCAAGCACCGCTCCGTTCATCCGATCCATCACCACCATCTCGAACCCCGGGGGAACGGCAATGTAGTGCTGGTCGCCGATGAAGGGGTCCCAAACCATGAGCTGGTTAAGCTTCAGGACGAAGATGAGTAGGAGGCCATGGCGGCAGTTGAGGATTCTCATGTAGCCATCGTCGTCGGTCTGATGAGAGAAGTCCCCGATTGGGGCACGATTGGGGGCATCCACAGTTGTTACGAAGGAGAGATGGACGCAAGGTACCATGTTCTCGACGAAGAACCCGTGGAGCGGAGGGTTGCGGCGGTGGTGGATGCGGAATCGGCGGAGGAATCGAGGGTCGGAGACGAGGAGGCGCCATCGCGGGCAGGCTGTGGCGGCGCGGGGGAGGGAGGAGGTCTGCGGAGGAGGATCTCGGCGAGCAGGTCGTCGTCGTCCAGCGGCGAGGCCGCCGACGGCGAGCAGGGGCGGCGGCGGAGGCTGCTCATCTCACGGATGCGGGATGTGGTGGAGTGAAGCGAAGTGGTGTACAGGCTGTTGAAGAGAAGATTTGGAGGCCCACCGAGCTCACAAGTTGGGCCACTTTCCTTCCTGGGCTTCAAGCGGTGCGTCGCTCTTCTCTCCGAACAAGGCCAGCCCACGGACCAACAGCCGTCGGCGACCGTCCCCACTTTCCTGCTGCCGCCGCCGCCGCGCGCGACATGCTCCGCCTCCGAAGCTGTGTCCTCACCCATCTCCTCTCCTCTCACGCCTCCCCTCTCCACCGCCTCCTCTCCGCCGCCGCGCCCGCCGCTGTTTCCCCAATCCCTCGATTCGCCGTCGACGACTACCTCGTCAGCACCTGTGGCCTCACCCAAGCGCAGGCCCTCAAGGCCTCCGCCAAGCTCTCCCACCTCAAGTCGCCCGCCAAACCCGATGCCGTCCTCTCCTTCCTCGCCGGCCTCGGCCTCTCCGGCGCCGACGTCGCCGCCCTCGTCGCCGGCGACCCGCAGCTCCTCTGCGCCGGCGTCGAGAGGACCCTGTCGCCCGTCGTCGCCGGGCTCACAGGCCTCGGCCTGTCCCGCCCTGAGATCGCGCGCCTCGTCACGCTTGCCCGCGGCAACGTCCGTCGCAGGTCCGTCGTCTCCAACCTGCACTACTGTCTGCCCCTGTTCGACTCCTTCGAGAATCTCCTTCGGGTGCTTAGGAAGAACTCGTACCTTCTCGGCGCCAGCACAGAGAGGGTGATCAAACCTAATGCCGTGTTACTGCGGGAGTGCGGGCTAGGTGCTTCTGATGTTGCCAAGTTGTGCGTCGCCGTCCCACGGCTGCTCAGCTCCAACCCAGAGAAGCTCCAGGAGATGGTGGCGTGCGTCGAAGGTCTCGGTGTACCCCGTGGGTCGGGGATGTTCAGGCACGCGCTACATGTTGTTCAATTCCTCGGCAAGGAAAAGGTCGCCGCCAAAGTGGAGCACTTGAAGAACACGTTGAGGTGGTCAGATGCTGAGATGCGTCTTGCTATTTGTAAGGCTCCAATGATGCTGACCAAGTCTAAGGAGATGTTGCAGAGGAAGTCTGAGTTCCTTGTCTCTGAGATGGGGTTGGAACCGGCGTACATCGCAGGTCGGCCGGTAATTCTGTGTCTTAGCCTGGAGGGCCGGCTCAGGCCCCGGTTCTACGTTGTCAAGTTTCTTAAGGCAAATGGATTGCTAGATAGCAACTGCGGCTACTGTACGATTTTCAAGGAGAACGACAAGGTATTTGTGGAGAAGTTCATAAGCCCTCACAAGGAAGCTACGCCAAACCTCGCTGAAGACTATGTTGCTGCTTGCAGAGGAGATGCGCGGACTAATTTTAGATTTGCATGAACCAAGAACAGGCTATGAGAATTGTTGACTGTGTATGTCACAACAAAGTTTCCACCCGTAGTAATCTGGCATATCATGTTTCAGTGTTCTTTGCCTAACTGGATGTTTGTTGTCTGATATTGATTTCTGAATTCCGACGAGTTGATGCCTCACTCGGTAGAGAAGAAAGCATCCACTGCAATCTGTGGCCTATAAGAAGTCCAGGAATATATTTGTGGTTCCCACTTCTGTTTAAGATGATGGAAATTGGATGTGGGTGGACCAAATTTCTGTTGAAACCAGGACCCTGAGAACCTGAATGCAAAAGTACTATCCTGCATTGCTGTGATCTGCTTTCATGCCTATTTTTGTCTAGCATGTTCCTTTTTCAACTCATCGTCTTTTTGGTTCCCTCATATGTGACTTAGTATTAAAATTGCAGCTCAATGTTTAGATATGCTCAGATAATAATTTTCTATGGATCTATGCTTCTTTTTTTGCCTTTTGATTTTTTCCCCTGTATTCTTCGAAGAGTGATTCTAAATCCTGTAGTTCACCGTACTTTTTCCGTGAAATGTTTAAACATTGAAAAAACAAAAGCATGATTAACAAATGAATTGGCCTTTTCACTCAGAAAGAAATCAATGGAGATGGCAAGATTTAGCCCTATCATATCTCTACTATTCAGTGCTTGCATATGTGAGACTGTATCCAATCACAAAACTACATGTATATTTTAGCAGCAGAAGTGTCGATTAAAAAAATGTTCCTGCATGTAAAGCTACAAAATTCAGTCCAAATTGTTGTTTTTAGCTGAGCTATAAGCCTTTGTACAACACTGGAACCTTAGTCATGTTGTCCATCCAAACACAAGTGGTGGATGGCTATGTCTGCTGATGTAACTCTTTCTTATGATGGTGTTTAATGATGCAAGAGGGGTAACTATCCGTTCCTAACCATGATATGTATCATTCCTATGAGATCGATGAGTCAAAGTTTCCCCCTGTTATAACGCATGAAATATATGTATTGGAGCTAACAGAGTGTGTGATAGGCTATGTCAGCAAGTGCATCGAGATTATCAGTGAGCTATTCTTTGTACCTATTAAGTACAAATGTAGAATAATCTGCTTCAGGTTTTTTTCAACTACTCCTATATTGGGCTCCTTTTTTTCAACTACTGCAGTATAGGTTTGTCAAGCATCAGCTGCCAATGAGCGGCACTGCCCCTGATTTTTTAGTACCATAATCTTCTTGAGGTATTTTTCAATTATATTTGACCTTTTTTGATGAACCTATACTGCAGTTCTTAGGCATCAGCAGAGTATTTTTTCTGCCTGTTGCTGCAGAAGGAATATGCGGAACCTCCTAGCTGTATATTTGTTTCCACCTGACACACTGAGAACAGAAAATGAAAGCAATAAATGGATCTGCCCTGGTGAGCTATGATCAACTCAGAATGGTACTGTAGATGATTTGGAAACTTCGGTTAGCAGTGAAGGTAATGATTTTTGTGTGCAAGCAGTGGCAGATGGTGAAGCGGGTAGCGGCTGTCCAGCCTCCAGAACGAACAGCCAACGCTATCCAAGTACGAGTGCTGGAACGGTAAAGCTAAGGAAAACAAATGCATCCACAGCCAAAGCATTGCATGGGTATGCGATGATCAACGAATGTGCGTCGCTTTGTGCTGAAAACTACTCGGGAGCGACCAGTGCTGTGGCACGCGATGAACGGGGCTCTTCCTCGGCATGGCAACTTGGTCCATACCCCTCTGCTGCTGTATGGCTGGAGCTATAGCACTTAATCTGGGTTTTACTACTCTGGCCAGTCATCTGGGATGCAACAAGCTGGTGGTGTAGTTTGATTGCCTTCAGGTCGTAGAAGCTATGCAGGCTACAGCTGATTTTACCTCAGAGCTGGTGTTGCAATCATCGCCCATGACTATATCAACCATGATTGTAAACCGTGCTGTTATTATATGATGAATAAAGTTGTATTCCTGTAAAAAAAA
The DNA here is from genome assembly GCA_947311845.1 of Poa pratensis. Lineage (NCBI taxonomy): Eukaryota > Viridiplantae > Streptophyta > Magnoliopsida > Poales > Poaceae > Poa > Poa pratensis. The sequence continues at coordinate 65,453,047 of CAMZMU010000043.1, forward strand.
CTCAACCGAACTATAGTAGCATTCTGGAAACAAACATGGGATATCCGGAATTCAGGCACCTGCGTAATCATGATACAAATCCAACAGCAATGCTATCTCTGTTTTTGTTTAGTAGTACAAATTTTTGCCTAATGTGGATACACCAAACACAGACACCGCATCTATGAATTTGATAATGGAACATCAAGGGACAAAACATAAGAGATTTTGAAGTTGAAATCTCGACCTGACACTAATAGAAGTACACATCAAAACTGAAATGAGGCACACACGGCAAAAACTCACAAGCAAGCTGTCTCAACGTGCTTGATTGGGAGGAGCAAATGAAGATTAACAGACAGTGTCAACACTAATAATTAATCGAAGCAAGTCACTGTCTTCCATGCCAGTTGACTAATGTCTACAGAAATTAGATAATACAGTAGATGGCCAGTTCGCAGATTAAGCGATTAATTCCTACAAGGCAAACTTCACAATTGCCCGGAACGGAGGGCCGATTTCCTGGTGGAGAACAGCATACAAAATGGAAGAACCTACAGCACACAATTTCGCACCTCAGCCACCAGATGTAATCCTAGATACCTGCAGCGCGAGCAAATTCATAAGTCAAACAAACTTGTAATATTCATTACAGGAGAAGTCATTAAGGTTATGTATCACAATTTTTTGTATGATTCAAACTGTAAAACATTAGCTTCATAAACTGAATTATCTCAGCATTATTGGACCAAAAGGACCAAAACTGAATTGTCTCAGGACTATTGGACCAAAACTAACATTAAAAACAGAGGACAGCTACAGGATATCAGTTGATTTTTACTGCCACACCATCAACTCTTATTGTTAGCACATTCTCAAGTAAAGCTTATATGATTAGTAGTAGTTCAAATAACTCCAATAGAAGAAAATACTGAACATCCTAGCTTATCAAATCCCACCATCAAAGCAAGGAGGGGTATGATCGAATTTGACAACATCATAAATAATACTTTGACAACTTTTAATGATAGTATTAATATGTTAGTAACATTGTGGAATCACTGACGAAAGAAGTATTCATGGTGATTCCAGTCACGCCATTTTGCCATGTGTTTAATATAAAGTGTTAGACATCTAATGTGTGGCCAGAAGTGGAGACTGTCAACAAATCATACTATTTAGACCAAACAAAATGTGTATTGTCAATTATCAACGACACAACAACATATAAATCACACTAAGATTGATAGACCCATAACCACGAAAAACTAATCAGAGGCATGTAACATAGGTATAACAAAAAAAACACCCATGAAGAACAGAAAGAGGATGCATTTCATTATGCTAGCACTTAAAATATGCACAAAAAACAGGAAGGGTCCTGTCTTCTGAGGAGCTAGAGGGAGAACAACCCACATTGCCAGAAGGAACTGCGAAAGGAGGAGGTAAACTGAAAGCAAGCAGCTAGATGGAACAGGACAAGTAAAAGTGCACACATCCAGTAGAGATAGGATAGAACATCAGCAAATAAAAGAGAAAGCAGGTGGTTAAAGTCATAAGAAGGAGATGAAGAGCAGCTGAGGAAGGGCTGATGAAGCAAGGACTGGAGAAAAGATCCAAGATGCAGGTGAACAAGACAAGCAAAGAGTGTATGTTTATCTTACAGTCCTCTCTTGGAATTTGGTAGTTCAGAAATGGCAGTAAAAAGGAAGGCAATACATATTGTTCTGATATTTCAACATACATACAGAAGATAAGCATACCTGCTCAATTAGTACATCACAATAGCATATTTAACTAGACAATCATCTTATGTATGCTGCAGAACGTCACCTGCATCATGTCCACCACCAATGCCTGTTTGTTCAATCATAAGAATTCGAACAAGTTAAACAGATATCAATCCAACGAAAAGAAAAATAGATATGAAGGAGGCATCGACAAGATAATTAAGTAAACTTGCAGCTTAAATTTGAAAGAAAAAACACATTTTTCCTAGAATATTACAAAATATATAAAGAAAGCCACACATATTGTCAAACTTAAAGAATATTCCAGGAACAATATACACTGAGGAATACTATAGAAATGAAAAACATGACACTCTTAGCTGCTCAGTAAGGGACAAGTTATCCAGAATTATAAGCTCGTTCCACGCCATACCCAAGAAAAAAAAATGAAAATTACAACCATACTAATAAAGTGTAGCACAGACGTGATCATCAGTTTTCTGATTTAGTATCCGCAAGCAGATTTAGCGTGAAAACCAAAATGAACACCACAGATTAGTTTTCCGTCATACAAATCGACTTGACACTTGCAGTAGGACTCTCCTAAAGGGGTAAAATGAGCAATTATTCGTAAATTCAAATAAATTCATCATTATGGGTTTAGTATTAGCAAGATTAGAGGAGATAATTAATACTGAATGAAATAAATAAAACTAGTTTAAAGCTTCCAAACACCTATTGAGCCACCTATTTGACAGTTCAGTTGGTTCAAGCTAGTTTTTCATGCAGTTGTCTTCAACTTCCAAATGTTATATATCTTATCTTGTAAAAAAAACTGCACGACAGCTATTTATATTTTAATTACAAAATTCTTGACTTGCATTTGCGAATAGGCAGACAAGAGGGGAATTTAGTTCAATATTACAGAAATAATTTGTGAATCTTGATGTTCATTGTTATATTATATGGATATTCGTACAAAGACAGTTTGCTAGATCCGACTTCAACAACAAAAATATAGAGAAATGAAGCTAACAGTAGACCAATTGCAACCACCGCCTGGCTACCAAGCATAAAATAAATTAGATACGACTAACAGATTTTTTTTCCTAAATAACAATCATTACATAAAGTGCAAAAGAAACCGAGACAGCAATACTGCTGAAACGAAACCGCTATATGATGAAGAGGCCATCAAAAGAAACAAGTAATACGACACTACTTAATAAGTTAAAATTGTTAACTTAACACAAAAGGATATGAACCGTATTACTTGAAGCAGTTATCAGAAATTAACACAATTTTGTTGAAAGCGACATGTGAAGGCATGCTATTACCAGCAGTGTAGACACTTTCGAATGGATGATAATGTTGAATGTAGTTGGTTTCATGAAGCTTCTTGAACTGCAATGACTCAAGATGGACCATAAAAACGCTGCGACAGGTCCACAGGAACAACACATTATTTTCCTCAGCGAGACATAGTATTGTTACTGATTGTGATACGCGTCGTGGCTCTAGTGAAAGTACTTTGCCCAGTTCAATAGTTCTTCCAAGCGCCCATGAAGCAACACCGTCACAATCAGTCTTCATCTTCCACAACTGGATGTTGCTGTCTGTCGGGAAGAGTAAACCAAGGCCACCATCCTCTGCCCGCATAACAGAGAAATAGCCCCTTTCACGCATATTCACTGGCACCTGTATCACGGCTAGGCTTTGCTTCTCCAAATCAAACTCAAGAATTCCAACAGAATTCACAATAAGCATCCAGTAAAGGGAATTCCCAGCAAGCACAGCGGGATAAATTGTAGGAACCAAGGTGGGACGACTACTTCTAGGGACATCGGATGAAGGCGGTGTTGAGATGAGATCGCCCCATAGGCCTGTCTCCGACGAGTAAACGCAGGCGTACACTCGTCTGTGTTGCTTGTCGTAGTTGTCTCCCACTGTCAAGACCACCTGGAAGTGGTCAACTTCTCCTGGAAGTGGGCGAACCACCGCCCCGTTGATTGTGCTCTTCTCCCCATGTTTCGCAATCCCGGGGGGAATGGCGAGGCGGTGCTGGTCGCCGGTGACGGGGTCCCACACCAGCATCTGGTTCGGCGTTATGTTGAAGATGAGTACGAGGCCATGGCGGCATCCGAGGGACATGAAGCGGTCGCCGTCGCCGGGCTGCAAGGGGAAGCAGCCAGGCGGGACGCGATTCGGGGCGTCGAGAGTGGGTACGAAGGAGAGGACGTCGTCTCTGACGAAGAACCCGAGGAGAGGAGGGTTGCGGAAGTGGTGGCGGCGGAAGCGGCGGAGGAAGCCGGGGTCGGAGGCGACGCTGCGCCAGCGCTTGCAGACGAGGGCCGCGCGCGGGAGAGAGGAGGGCTGCGGCGGGAGGCGTAGGAGGATCTCGCCGAGAAGATCGTCGTCTCCCAGGACCCTATTCATCGCCGGCGAGCGGCGCCGGCGGCGGCGGTGGCGGCGTCGATGGAGGAGGCGGAAGCGGAGGCAGCTCATCTCGCCCTAGTCACTGCTTGTGATTTTTTTTTGTTGTACAATCGCTCTTGCGGGGATGTTGTGGACTCGATCCAACGCGTAGTGAAGTGCAGGCCGTAACTTGATAATAGTGGGCAGCCCAAAACTAGGCTGGACACACTTGTAGGCTCGGTCTAACAAAACCCGAATATACCTAACATAAACAATTCGACAACAAAAACTCCAAACCTTTTTTTTTTGGGAAACACAGTACTAGGCCACAAATGAAAAATATGATGGTGTGGGCCCACGTATCCCTCTCTCGTTACTGACGTCGACGGCGGCAAACATTGGGCTTGATGGTAATGCTCGGCGACAGATAGGGCGATAACTCGGAAAGACAAGGATTAGCACTAAGAATTTGCCCGAGTAATAGGCGAGGCCATAAAAGCATGGGGCCGATGACCAAACTATGTCAACGGATGCAAGGGCAGGGTACCATCTACGACCAAACTACTACCTGTCAAGGAAAATTCCACGCTGCCTCGGCAGCCGCCTGTTCCCCCTTCCTTACTGACTCCGGCTTGGGGAAGCCATGAACAATGATGTGCGAGTTTACCCACCCATCCACCTCCCCCTACTGTGAAGGGCGTGAGTGTGTTAGATGATTTTCAAAATATGATAAAATATTTTGTCAGGGCGACGATTGTTCATTGTAAATTGTAACCGAGAGACACATGTAGCCGCACAAGAGCATGCCCGATTTTTTCTAGAGAGAGGATCGGGGAAGTTTGACAAGATCCAACTCAGTCCTAGTCCCGTTTCTTGTATCAGACATAATTTTGATTGATTAAAGTCAGCCGAAGTTTTTAATACTAAGAGGAGTAGTTGGATTCCAAAATCCGGTTTGCGCCGAGTTCCCCATGTTTTGGTTTGATTGATTTGTGGTTTGACTCAACTCCGTCCATTTACTTGTCTTCCAGGTAACCGACACTTGTAGAACGTCACGTCGGGTACCAAAACAATAACTAAAATGGAAACAAGATTAGTCCCATGTTTAGGTACTATATTACCAGTACTATGGTTTTCTCGGTACAGCTTTAATCCCTCTCAAGACGGCCTACAAGTTTCTAATATGTTGTGTTTCGACTATAGGTCGAGTTTAATTTACCTTTTCGTATTTCTGTAACGGAAGACGTTACTAATATTAAGAGAAACCATCAACACGCCTTGGTCCATTCTGCAAATGCTCATCTCGCCTCCGCGCAAATCGTACTTTTGATGCCCCTCACCCTCTGTCGCTAAGCAGGATTACACCTCGAGGAAGCGTAACAACCTAGAGGTCTCGTCTTTGGTCTAGCTAAGTTGTTATCCTGGGAACATTGCATCCGAACAAGAGAGAGGATTTATACATTGTACTGTACATGACATAACATCATTAACATCCATGAGTTATTTCACATCTATTGGAAAATCTAAAGGACACAACATATTTTGTCGGGTTAGGCCTGTGAAGTGATGGACTGACGGTGCATTTAGAGTAAGGTTTGGACTGGGCTTCAGTGCCGCGCTTGGGTCATCGGTCTTTCCTAAAGAGGCCGAACAGAAGGCCGCTGGTCCAAACACGACCTGACTATAGCTAAAATAGCACCACCATCCGCTTAAAAAAAAAATCAGCTCAAAAGAAAAGAAAATAAAATAAAAGAAAAGGCTAAAATACGTGTAGGTCGAGTACACAAGGACTGGTGGAGGGAGTAGTAGCTAGGCAGTACGTCAACGTCGATCTCGCTAGCCGTATTAATTAATCAACCAGAACCAAGTGAGTACTCCAGGGCAGGGCATGATTGTACTCACTCGGTCCCTCAACTCAAGACGTAGTATGCGTTCTTCGTCTCTGGCTGACCCACCACAGTGCTCAGAGACCTCACCTGGCCGCATGAAATTCTTCGCCGGTGGTTCCTCCGCCGCCATCACCGAATCAATGCCATGCCTTCTCTTCCATTGCGAATTCGAGCTAATCCATAATCATGATCGATCGAGTTGAGACGTCCCTATCTCTGCTGGATCCATCTTTGATTCATGTATGGACCATGGTCTCATCGTCTCATGGACTCATCGTCCTGCATGCATGGCGCCAGCGTAAATGGAGGGAGAAATTAAACAGTGAATTAATCGGGCCCTAAATGATCGAGTGAAAAACATGTCTACTACATACGTATGAATCAGGATAAAAACAACAAAGTTAGAAAGTTTTATATTTTGAAACACACGTCATACGGTGCTAGTTTATACTAGTATACGATTAAACGATCAAAAGTTTCTTTTTTGAAGAATAAAAGATTAAAAGGTTGTTGATAAAGTAGTATGTGTACTGTACATCATAGGTAGGTCTAGATTGCGGATTGTGGCTGGCACTGTAGGTGTCGGTTGCGCATAGCTATCACTATCTTGGACCTCTTGGTCTTGGTATTAATCCACGTCCTACTTTTTCTCAACACATAAACAACTAGTTTCGTAGTCTTCCTTCGATAGCTGCTTATGGAGTAATGGAGGTAGTTGGTCGTTGATCATTAGTCCTCGAATTAGTAAAATCCCGGCGTGGACTCAACTAAAAATTCTTCCGAGTACCTTGGTTTGCCTTAAACTTGAGGTAGTAGCTAGGTTACTTCTTTTCTATTACGTTTTCTTGGGATCATGTCACATCTCCGATTAATAATTTATTAACTAGTGGTGTGTTTCGACGACAACCAGCCTCACCGACCCGTCCAATCCAAGGCTAGTTTGTTTCTTGTGGTGTTCCATGCATATTAAATCCGCACCAATGCAGCTAAGCTTGGCGTGCATCATGATATGACAGAAACACATATCCTCCCAATATTTAGTTACTGAGACCATGCACGGTACGTACTTACTCCGTTTTTCAATATAAGATGTTTTAGGTGTTACACATATTGTACAGATGCATCGTAAAATGGGTGAACGTACATACTAACATATGTCTAGATATATTTGTATACATGTGAATGTAGACAATGTTTAAAACATTTTATATTTAAAAACGGAGGGAGTATGTGTGTATGTATAATCTATCTATCATATGGGAGAAGTTGGACGGTGATCATTACTTTATTAGTCCTCTCATTAGCAAATTCCCCACGAGGACTAAAATAAAAATTGTTCGGAGGAGTACGTTGGTTTCCCTTAAATTCGAGCTAGCAGGTTGCCTCTATTATAATGTTTTCTTCGGATTATGTCACATCTCCGATTAACAAATTAACTAGTGATGACTTTGGAGTAGCTAGCTACATGTGTAGCTTTCTTACTGACCCATTCAATCCAAGACTAGCATTTTTCTTGTGGCGTCCACGCATATCATATCCCTACCAATGCAGCTAAGCTTAAGCGTGCATGATGATATGACAGTAACATATGTCCAATATTTAAATTATTAAGACCATGCACGGTATGTGTGTATGTATGATCTATCTATCATATCCACCGAAAAGATAAATAGATATGTGCGTGTTCCATTACTCATAATTGACACCACCAAACAAACACTCCGGAAAGATATGATCCTTTCTAGTAGTAACAGTTCCATAAGTTATCAAATAATGCATGCATTGGCTCCTCCCTCTCGCACATATCAAGAAATCGTGCCGATAATCGGATGGGCTGAATTAGGAATGGCAAGATCGTGTGATGTGATGCGCAAGTCATGCCCCTTGTCCTTATATTACAATTCAAGTGGTTTTTTGGAAGGCCATAACAAAGTGCCACCTTTACAAGAACACCCCTAAAGTGATAAAAAAAACATTCATGTCCGTTTCCGACTTGTAGAAGCGATGACATGCCGTGAGATAAGCTCGATGCCGCACCTGCTCTGCATCGACAAAGCCAGAGAGTTGTTATATCTATGGCAGGGGATCGAGTCACCAGAAGTTCTCGGGCGGGAGAGACCGTCGACGATTATCCGAAGTACGGACCGTCGACCTGGAGTAGAAGAAGGTGAAGTTTATTTTGTCTCGTCTCATTTCACTAAATTCAGTTTGCGCCGGTGGGGTCTTCAAATTAATTGATTAATTAGCAAGCAAACTAAGTTCAGTGACCATACATGGATGGCTATTAGCTAATGGGTGCAGTAGGCGACTAGGTGTAGTTTGAGCGAAATTCAACGAACACAAGCAAATGCGCACAGACGTCAAAGTCAAAAACGATTTCTAGCACTCTACTCTCAGTACTAGTAGTAGTTGGCGTGGAAAGTGCAGATGCATGATATGCTTTTGGGTAGTTGGACGCCTAGCTAGCTTCTCTCAAGCTACACGTACACGCACGTGGGACAAATCGAATAGGCCCAATGCATTGACCCTCACCCGGCCTCTCACACATATACGAAAATAAAGAAGCGAGAATACGTATAGCTAGATCGTGTGCCGCAACATTTGAATTTGAAGTACATCGATCAGGGCAGAAAAGCATCGATCGAGGAGAAAGGTTTTTGTCTGAACGTTTTCACTAAAAAGAATCCGACGAAGTATCAGGTGAAATTTATGGTTCGGTGAAATATCTAAAAACTACTGTACTGGACCATCGGATGTTGTTGTTTTCACCTGATGCGACAAAAACGAGTGAATAGAGGCATTCTCGAGTTAAATCATGATTGTTGTTGAAATTGAACAACGAGTGAATAGAGGCATTCTCGAGTGACGTGATTAAATAGTAATTTGTAGGGTGTGTACGCCGGACTTATGACGAAGTTCGACTCGTACACTATTCTAGAGTTGTGGCAACGATGTTTATTTTAGATTTAGGTTGGGCAGACATGTTGGAGCGTGGCTACATACAACGTCGGTCTGAGTCGAACAAGCCTTTTTAGATCCGGAACTAGAGCTCCCTGAACGAGGGCTTGAAAGCTCTAGCCTTCTCCCTTCTTGTATTGAGTAAAGATTGAATGATCCCTCCACCCTCTTGGGTTTATATAGGGAAGGGGTTATTGACGAATGACCAAGATTATCCTTCATGGCGGTAGGTGCGAGGGGTACAATGGTAAATTGCGTCCCACTAGTTTATGGAGGATATGTATCACATAAGAGATGGGTCATGTTCTATGGTGGACTAGCCAATTAGGCCCTCTACCTATTTCGTTGCTTCCTTCATGAGGTTCATCTTTGAGCTTGACTTTTATTTCTTATTTTGGTATTTTACTTATTGACCATTCCATGACCATGGGATTTTGATTATTAGTATTGGGTTGACATTACTTGACTTTTGTCCATGTAGGTGCCTAGTAGGCTTGGGGGTATCTTAGGTAGGCAATATCCAATTTTACAACAATGGTGTTTGCATTTTGGATGGATCATTAGTTATATGTGTGCTTTATATGTTATGCCACTATGTTTATGAGAGATCGATCAAGTAACCCATGAACCTTAGTCCCTTGTCATACTTGCAACTCCTCGTTTACCTTAGTAGTTAGTTTACTTGGCCTTTTACTTCCTTAAAAAAAGTACCAAATTGCTTCCATCTTGTTAAGTGCCTAGAAGGTTATACATGTGACATATATAGCTTGAGATATTTTTTTTAACCTACTGCTCCTACAGATTGATAATGTTACTTCCATAATGATAGGTGCTACAACTATATATCCCCTCCAATCGGGGGTTATCACTCGTCTATAATGGGACGTCTAAAATCGCCAGAACATGTGTGGACAACTTGCACCTTTTCTCTGTCAATGTAATGATGCTAATTTGAAGTATGTCATTCTCTCTTGGTGTGACACCTTTGAACCTCATTGAATCCTCCTGCTTTCATCTTCTTCTTCTTTCATGTTTCCCTTTCAGTTATACATGTAAAACAATGTAATCCCTTGGCGCTGATAATATAAAGTGTTTAGGATGGGCTTTGCCCGTGGTAGTTATGGTCTAAAAACATTCTCGTCGAGAGGCGCTACTTAAACCAAACATCGATGTGTATTAAATTGCACATTATCGCACATTGCTTGAAACACGCGGCCCAAAATGTCCCTAATCATATTCATATACGTATGTTGAGGAGATTATTCCATTTCTATCAATAATGTTTGCTGTGAGAGGATTTTCACCACTATCTTAATTGTAGTATATAATAGATAAATGCAGACACTTTATTAATAAAATGATGTAATTACTAAGTTTCTTTCAGTGTGAAGGAAAAAAACAAAATGATCCCGAGTGCTGACAAGACATAGAGACTCTGGTCGAGGTAAAAGTTTTTTCTAATAATGTTTCTGGAAATCCGTTGCAGCACCCGAGCACCAGTGCTATCGGTATTTGAAAATTTTGAAAATCAAACTTTTTTGCTTCCAAAAATTCTTAAAAAGTTTACACAAATACGTATACATATTCCGCAAGTACGCCAGAAATTTCGTAAAGAAATTCATTATATTTTGGGCTATGCAAAAAAGAGAAATTGCTGACAGATTCAACACACTTTATACACTTTATACTGATTAGAATTTTTTTATTTTTATACAGCTCAAAATACGACGTTTTTTGCACCGAAAATTGGCACGCACGTAAGAAACATGCATATGTATCATAGGAATTTTTTTCGGATTTTTTTGAAACATAAATTTAAAATTTTCAAATTTTCAAAATACAGAGAGCATTGGTGCTCGGGAGCTGCAAATCCGCTTCCGAATGTTTCCCCTTAATGTCCCTCCTCTCAATATAAATTTGTTACATTATGTTCAATAAAAAAAAAGGTGCTTCTGCTTGTTCGTCTAAAAATTCGGTGTTGACATCACAAGGATTAAGTTATGTCCACGACAAATACGCGTGAGATCATGGATTATAATTAGATTAATCAGATGTCTAATATCTCATGTTACAATCTCGATGGTTATCCATGGATAATGCATGCATGCAACTATCAACGATTCAAGTCAGCATAAACAATAAACACATCAACCTAGCGAAGCAACCAAACTAATAATTAAACAACTGAAGATTGACTCCTTAGGATAGAAAGTGCATACCGTTTAGATAATGGAAAGTGCAAAGCGGCGTGACGAGAAAGATGACCAAACCCAAAACCCAGCCGACGATCGATTTCGATACTTTGTATTCCACTGACGTCTGGGCCCGGTCTACATTATTTCCACCGCCAGAAGACCAAACAATCCGACCAACCCTCTATAAAATTATTATTCGCATTATAAATACAGGACACACTATTAGGCTATTAGCGGACCTCGCCTTCCCCACCGACCACAAGAAACAGAGCACCCACTTCGATCGCCGGAGCAGAGCAGCCATGGCCGCCCGTCCTAAACCCCACTCGTAAAAACCCCCACTCCAACACCCAATCCGATCGGCGACGATGAAGCTGGCCGTGGAGATCGCGGACGCGTCGGACCTGTCCCCGAAGGACGGCGCGGCCTCCTGCAACGCCTTCGTCGAGGTCGAGTTCGACGGCCAGAAGCAGCGCACCGGCACACGGCCCGGCGACCTCTCCCCGCAATGGAACCAGACCCTCCTCTTCGACGTCCGCGAGGACCCGGCCCACCCGGGCGGCGTCCCGTCCGACATCCCCGCCGTGGAGGTGTCCGTGCTCCACGACCGCCGCCTCAGCGACCACAACGCGGTCCGCGCCAGCGCCTTCCTCGGCCGCGTCCGCCTCGCCGGGGACTCCGTGGCGCGGTCGCCCGACGAGGCCGTGCCGCAGCGGTACCCGCTGGAGAAGCGCGGCCTGTTCTCGCGCGTGTCCGGGGACATCGCGCTCCGCCTCTACCTGCTGCTGGATAATGAGCGTGCGCGTGACGGCGATGCCGCTGCTGCCGGAAATTCTAATTCTGCTCCGAACGCGGCTCCTCCGACGGTGAACGCGGCCGATCAAGACCAGCAGCAGCGTGCGGTGCCCGCAGCCGCCGCCGCAAGCATGGACCCCGAGAGGATTGTCAGGAACGCCTTCGCCGCTGCCCCGTCCGAGGCGGCGGCGGCCGAGAACACGGAAAGGGGGGGCAGCCACGAGCAGTCACGCGTCTTCCGCGCCGTGCCCTCCTCAGAGCCACGCCGCGCCACGCTGCACGCCATGGCGGCGCCGGGCGCGCCGCCGGGCCAGACCGTGGTCGTGCCAAAACCCGCAGGAGGCCCGACGCCAGCCCAGGCACCAGGCTCCGCCTACGGCCTCACGGAGACCAAGCCTCCCCTTCCGGCCAAGATGGCGCGCTCCGCAGCTGCCAAGATCGCCTCCACCTACGACATGGTGGAGCCGATGAAATACCTCTATGTGGCCGTCGTCAAGGCGCGGGACCTGCCGTCCATGGACATCACCGGCTCGCTGGACCCCTACGTGGAGGTGAAGCTCGGGAACTTCAAGGGCGTGACGCGGCACCTGGAGAAGAACGCCAACCCGGTGTGGCGCCAGACCTTCGCCTTCTCTGGCGCGCACCTACAGTCCAGCCAGCTCGAGATCATCGTCAAGGACAGGGACATGATCCGCGACGACTTCGTCGGCCGCGTCATCTTCGACATGTCTGATGTGCCCAGCCGGCTGCCGCCCGACTCGCCGCTCGCGCCGCAGTGGTACCGCCTCTCCGACGCCCACGGCAACAAGCTCCGCCACGGCAGCCACCACGGTTTCGGCGAGATCATGCTGGCGGTGTGGCTGGGCACGCAGGCCGACGAGGCGTTCCCGGAGGCGTGGCACTCGGACGCGCACTCGCTGTCGCCGGAAGGGCTGATCAACACGCGCTCCAAGGTGTACTACTCGCCCAAGCTCATCTACCTCAAGATCTCCGTCATCGCCGCCCAGGACCTCGTCCCCGCCGACAAGGGCCGGCCGCTGGCGGCCACCATCACCAAGATCCAGATGGGGAACCAGATCCGGCGGACGAGGCCCCAAAGCGGGACGGCAAACCCGGTGTGGAACGAGGAGTTCATGTTCGTCGCCAGCGAGCCGTTCGAGGACCCGCTGGTGGTGACGGTGGAGGAGAAGGTCGCCGCCGGCCGTGACGAGCCCATAGGACGCCTGATCATACCGGTCAATTCGCCGCACGTTCCGCGCAACGACCTGGCGAAATCGATTGCGTCGAAATGGTTCAGCCTGTCGCGCGGGATGACGATGGAGGAGGCGGCGGCGGACGCGACCACCAGCCTCAAGAACAGGGAATCCTCCAAGACTTTCGCCAGCAAGATCCACCTGAAGATGAGCCTGGAGACGGCGTATCACGTGCTGGACGAGTCGACGCACTACTGCAGCGACCTGCAGCCGGCGGCGAAGAAGCTGCGGAAGAGCGCGATCGGCGTCCTCGAGGTCGGCATCCTCAGCGCGCGCGGCCTCGGTGGAAACAAGAACGCGTACTGCGTGGCCAAGTACGGCGCCAAGTGGGTGCGGACGCGGACGCTGCTGGGCACGGAGGCGCCGTCGTGGAACGAGCAGTACACGTGGGAGGTGTTCGACCTGAGCACCGTCATCACCGTCGCCGTGTTCGACAACGCCAACCTCCACCACCATGGCGACGGCGGAGATAAGGACAAGAGGATCGGCAAGGTGCGCGTCCGGCTGGCCACGCTGGAGTCGGACCGCGTGTACACGCACTACTACCCGCTGATGGCGCTGAGCCCGTCGGGGCTGAAGAAGACGGGGGAGCTGCACCTCGCCGTCCGGTTCACCTGCACGGCGTGGGCCAACATGCTGGCGCAGTACGGCCGCCCGCTGCTGCCGAAGATGCACTACACGAACCCGATCTCGGTGCTGCAGCTGGACTACCTCCGGTTCCAGGCGATGCAGATGGTGGCGACGCGGCTGGGCAGGGCGGAGCCGCCGCTGCGGAGGGAGGTGGTGGAGTACATGCTCGACGTGGACTCGCACATGTTCAGCCTGCGGCGGAGCAAGGCCAACTTCAACCGGATCACCTCGCTCTTCTCCGGCGCCGTCGCCGTGGGCAAGTGGTTCGAGGGCATCTGCAAGTGGAAGAACCCGCTGACGACCATCCTGGTCCACGTGCTGTTCCTCATCCTGGTGTGCTACCCGGAGCTGATCCTGCCGACGGTGTTCCTCTACCTATTCATGATCGGGGCGTGGAACTACCGGCGGCGGCCGCGGAAGCCACCGCACATGGACACGGTGCTGTCGCACGCCGAGCTGGCACACCCGGACGAGCTGGACGAGGAGTTCGACACGTTCCCGACCTCCAAGCCCAGCGACATCGTGCGGATGCGCTACGACCGGCTGCGGAGCGTCGCCGGCAGGGTGCAGACGGTGGTGGGCGACCTGGCCATGCAGGGGGAGCGCGCCCAGTCGCTGCTCAGCTGGCGGGACCCCAGGGCGAGCGCCATCTTCATCACGCTCGCCCTCGTCGTGGCCATCGTGCTCTACGTCACGCCCTTCCAGGTGGTGGCCGTCATCGTCGGCATGTACCTGCTCCGGCACCCCAGGTTCAGGAGCAAGCAGCCGTCCTTGCCCTTCAACTTCTACAAACGGCTTCCCGCCAAGGGCGACATGCTCCTGTGACTGATCCACCTGGAAAATCTCTTCTCCTTTTTGCATATATAGAGTTACCAGTATATATATACCACGAGAATTTAGCAAATATTTACAGTGAGTGGACACTCAAGAAATAAGAGTGTTTGGAGTGGATATAGATACTCTGAACTTTCAGAAGCTTCCTCGATCTGCAATTATTGAACTGAGTTGGGAAAGGAAGGGAACAAAGCAGCAGATGTAACATTCTTTTCATCCAATTTTTCTGTTCCTTCTTCCTCCTCGTTGGATACATGTAGCGTGCGGAATAAAGTTGCTCAAGCCTTATAACAAGAATAAAGTTGCTCCAATCCTTATAACAAGAATATACTACCACTGTATCCAAATGGCAACTTAAGGCTTTATTCATCAAGCAATAGCAATGTCATTTACAAGAAGAGATGAAAGAAAGCCAGGTATATTATCCTCCCAAACCGTCGAGGATCTAGAACTATAGGCTGATTTGGCTAGGCAATCAGCAACTGCATTTGCTTCTCTAAAACTGGTTTTTGGTACATATAGTTCTAGATATTCTCCATATATATTCTATTTTATGTTATTGACAAAATAGCTGTGTACTGCCAACAATGTGGAGTGTATACTATTGGTCTTTCAAAAGAATCTTTGTCTATACAGTTGCATTTCGTTGGTCAGACAAACATTTATGTTTCTCCAAATGAACTCCAAAGAGGCAACTGATTAATTAGGCACAAAAGTTGGGTCTGTTGCTTCCTAGCAAGCTAGTGGTAGGGCGTTCCATGTAAATTTTATTTTAGCTCAAGTGGCCAGTCCATATGCATGCATGATCAGTTCGATTTGGTGTCCAATCCAATTATCCAATACAACTATGGTCGAATAATCAAGTAAAGCTAGCTACTTAGTAGGAAGATACATACATAGCAGTGAAACATTCATAAGTTATAAATACAGAAGAATACAAACAAGACAATAGTCAAGAAACATATACGGGAGCAGAGCCTGCATTGTTGAAACTCACACTTCAACCTCTCAATCATCATCATCATCAAGCTCAGAAGATGACATCAACAGAACACCAAATAACATCAGAAGTGCAACGATCTGTGGTAACAACTCTAGGGACCTCAGGATCAGCTTCAGACACTCTAAGAAATGAACAGACATCCTCCTTATGTCTCATATAGTCATATGACTGGAGAAGAATCAATGCTAGACGACTTCACTCCAAGTTCTTCAACTTCTCAATATATCACCTTCGAAAATTTCAAAAGCAAGTGAGTTTGGAGTGGCTAGAGACACTCAGAACATTCAGAAGCTTCCTCTGCAATTATTGAATTGAGTTGGGAAAGGAAGAGAACAAAGGCAGTAGTTGCAACATTCTTTTCATCCAATTTTTTGTTGCACCGCACTACACTACACTATACTATTTCGTATATTCCATCGTTTCTTTTGTCTCTACACCGGTCACCTTTTCCATGCGCAATGTGTAAAGGTATGTACTTTCTTCTTCATCATCCTCCTCGTTTGATACGTGTAGAGTGCAGAATAAAGTTGCTCAAGCCTCATAACCAGAATAAAGTTGCTCCAATCCTTGTTTGGTACGTAGGAACTAGATATTCTATATTCCCTTTTTATCTTATTGCCAAAGTATAGCTGTACTGCCAACAAGGTGGAGTATATACTATTGGTCTTTCAAAAGAAATCTTTGTCTATGTGGTTGCATTTCGTTGATCGATCAGGCTAACAGTAGCATGTTTCTCCAAATGAACCAACTCCAGAGAGGCAACTGATCAGACTAACAGTAGCATGTTTCTACTATTGCCAAAGTAGTTATACTGCCAACAAGGTGAAGTATAATGTATATCGCTATACTATTGGTCATTCAAAAGAAACAGACAAACAGTAGAACGTTTCTCCAAATGAACTAACCGGGAGGCAACTGATTAATTAGGCACAAAAGTTGGGTTTGTTGCTTCCTATCTAGCTAGTGGTAGGACCTTCCATGGCGGTTTTATTTTAGCTCAAATGGTTAGCCTATGCATGCATGATCAGTTCGATTTCCTCGCCAAAACAAAAAAAATGATCATTTCAATTTGGCTGTCCAATCTAATTATCCAATACTCAACTAAAGCTAGATATATTGCTACTCTATGCATGATGATGGATCGCCTTTAAGATTTGCATGGTTTTGTCATGCCCATGGCATTGCCATTTCTTTTTCATGAATGGCATGTGGACAAAAGGTGTCAAAATATATTTCATGATGCTAATTGATGACTCTACTCGATATTATTATGTGTATCTTCTGAAATCAAAAGATGAGTCTTTGATTTCTTCAAAATCTATAAAGCTGGAGCAGAAAACCAACTTGATCAAAAGATCAAGAGGCTTAGGTCCGACTGTGGTTGAGAGTATTTTTTCAGTGAGTTTGATTCTTTTTGTGCGAAAAATGGTATAACTTATTCAGAAGCTTCCCCTGCGGTTATTGAATTTGGGTTTGGACAGCAACATAACAAAGCAGTAGATGCAACATTCTTTTCATCCAAATTTTATGTTCCACCGCACTACACTACACAACATCTTTTATATTCCATTTTTTCTTTTGTCTCTGCACCGGTCACCATGTCCATGCGCAATGTTTAAAGGTATGCACTTTCTTGTTCTTCATCCTCTTCGTTCGATACGTGTAGAGTGCAGAATAAAGTTGCTCAAGCCTTGTAACAAGAATAAAGTTGCACCAATCCTTATAGCAAGAATATACTACCACTGTATTATTTGTTTCGAGCTAGTGCTGTCGATGCTGATGTTTAGTGTTTGGTACGTTGTACTAGATATTCTCCACATTCCCTTTTAATCATATTGACAAAGTATGTTGTACTGCCAACAAGGTGAAGTATATCCTATTGGTCTTGCAAAAGAAATCTTTTTCTATGCAGTTGCATTTCGTTGATCAGACAAACAGTAGCATAACCAACTCCAGAGAGGCAACTGATTAATTAGGCACAAAAGTTGGGTCCGTTGCTTCCTAGCAAGCTAGTGATAGGGCCTTCCATGGCGATTTTATCTTATAGCTCAAGTGGCCAGTCTATGCATGCATGATCAGTTCGATTTGGCTTCCCAGTCCAATTATCCAATATTCAACTAAATCCAGATAGATCGCTGGTCTATGTATGATGATGGATCGCCTTTAGGATTTGCACGGTCCGTTTTGTCATGCCCATGACATTGCCATTTCGTTTTCATAGCTAGCAATAGCATGCTGCAGGTGGTTGCAGTGCAAGACGGAATCAAAAGGTCGTCTGATTGGGCAAGGGAACACATTATTCAAAGAGAGTGCGTGCAGGGTACACCCTGCCCTCCCTCGCCGGTCATCACTGATGGAGAAGAAGAAGTTTCTTTCCCTCACCTTCTTCAATGAGTACGAGGCAGGACCATGGATCGAGCAGCATGCATCGGTTTCATCTCATAAATATAATGGTTGAGATGGTCCGGAAACTAATTGACCGATGATCAACCACGATTGAGATGTTGATTAGTGTGCTTGATGGCGAGGATGCTAGATGATGGGAGAGTGAAATGAGGATATGAACATCTTGTTAATATAACCTTGCCGTTGTTATAATGAGGATATGAAGTCGTCTTCATATTTCTGCTTTGTTTCCAAACCCTGCGTGGTGGTTTGGATGCTGCCGTAGTTTTGATAACAGACTCATGTCTCTTTAGCTTTCCCTAGTTTTCTGCTAGTTTTCTCTTTAGGCCTGCCAGCTTGCTGAGCTCTGTTTTGCTTTTGTTAAAAACTTATTTACTGTTCATCACCGTGTATCACCTCGCTCGGCTTTCGTTGAGCTTATCAATGGAACTGGGGATGCGATCCCTGTATTTCTAAAAAAAAAAAGAGTTCAGTTAAGTTCACCATCCAAATGTGCGTAAACACACCGACTGACAGCATTGCAAGAAGGTGCAATTTTAGCCTGAAAGTCGATCTGAAACACATGAGGAGGTGAAGTGCCGTGGCCCTTAGTTTTGGTGATCTCAGTTGATCCAACCAATGATGAATTCCATCTCACATCCTGCCAAATGTAACTATGTAAGTCCCAAGCCATAGATAGCAATACAGATGCTATGAGTGATGGATGTATGGTTCACATGCATGGCCGGTGGCTAATTAGCTCGACTTGATGTCTCGGAGATGGACAGGGTAACCAACCAACCCAGACGACCAGCCAGTTGTACTCAAGTGGGCATGCAGAGATCCAACTGCATTTTGCAGAGTGCAGATCAAAGTTCATCGCAGGAAAATAATGCATGGCCTGCCGGCCGGTGCAGACAGATTGCTACTGCTGCACCGGTGTCGCGTGTGATCGACGAGGCAACTTAAGTAGTCAACTGGTCATGCACCTGGCCGGCACTTCTTTCAGTAATCAGAACCATCGTGCGTGCAGGTGCATGACCGGCGCACTTCTTTCAGAAACAATCAATCAACTACTGTTGCAGAGCCGCCGATCATGTGCCGGCCACAGTAACAACCAATCAACTACTGTGCTAGTTCAGGAACGACAGTTGGGTATGTCGTGGCCGAGCTATACTGGAAGTGGAAACGGACGTGCAACTGTGTCGGTCAGTACTGTAGGCTTCTTATAGCATCTCCACCGGGGCCTCCAAATTCGTGTCCGGCATCCCCCAATGGAGGCCCAATTGGGGGTGCCGGACATGTGTCCGCCCGAGATTTGGAGGCCGTCCACAGCGGTACACCCCAAAGGCCCACCCCCCAAACGGCCCTAGGTTTGAGCAATACATCGAACACCTTGCGGACGGAATTTGTATTTAAACGAGTTTAACAAAAAATGCAAAGAAATTTAAACGGTTTTCAAATTTCATTCATATTTGTTATATATTACAATAATTTTGAACGAAATTTGATAAACCTAACCCTAGCCGCCTAGCCTACACGGTGTCCCACCAGCTGTCGTCGTCGCTGTCGTCCTCGATCTTCACCGGCGCCGCGGAGGAGCCAGCACGGCTGGAGGAGGCTCCGTCGCGGCGCGACGCGTGGCTGGAGGACGCGCCGTCGTTGCCCGGCGCGTGGCTGGTGGATGGGCCGCCGGAGGAGGAGGAGGCTGTCATCGCCAGGGTTGCCAAGAGGCCCGGCAAGTCCTGCTCGATGTCCGCCGCCGACTCGGAGAGCGCCGCCAGCAAGCCCGGGCTATCGCCGTCGTGCTCGTTCCGCATCTCGGACGGCACGTCGTAGCCGTAGGGGATGACCTCCACCGGCATTGCCTCCGCCCTGGGGCGACGGAGGAAGAGGCGCCCGCGCGGGCGTGGTGGCGAACGCTGGCGGCGTTCGCGGATGGTGATGCCGCCACCACCGCTCCGTGGTGAGGAGCGGCCCTCCACCTTCACAACCTGGCGCGGAGGGAAGCGCGGCACCGGCGGGAGGAGGCGGAAGGGGATTGCGCTGCCCGTGGCAGCGTGGCGGCGCGCAGCTTCGATGGCGGAGGCAACCGTGTGGCCGGTTGCTCCCCCACCATTCTTTGCGGCCGGCGGTGTTGTAGCGCGTGTCGCGCGATCTGGGGCCATCGTTGGTGGCGATGACAGCCGCCCGCTCGCGCTCGAAGCGCTCCGTCCAGCGACCCTAGTTGGCTTCGCCGTCGTCGTTCTCGGGAAGGCGCCGCTCCGCCGACGTCATCCAGCTGCGCCGACGAGCGATGAACCGCCCCATCTGCTCGTCCGTCTCAGGCAGCGGTGGCACGGGGAGGCCACCGGCCGAGATGGACCAGTGCTTGGGCAGCCGGTAGTCGGGTGGCGCGAGGAGCCCGTACCGGTGCAGCTCCCAGGCGTCCTCGCTCAAGATGGTGCGACCGCTGAACGCCATGGCGGGCTCGCCGGAGGTGGAGAGGAGGGCGAGAAGGTGGAGGACGGCGGGAGTTGGAGAGGAGGGCGGGGTGGATAAGCACGGCCATGGGCGTCGGCTTTTAACATGGCGAGGGGGCGGTGCGGCTGGCGTAAATGCGACGCGTGGGAAATCCGCAACGCCGGCCGCGTGGCCTGGCCGCCGGGGGAGCCGTCGCGTCGCCTGGCCGCCGTTAATGGCTTGCGTGGGAGCAGGCGCACCGGCGTCCAATCGCGTCGCGTTGGAAACCGCCTACGACTGCGCGCCATTAACGCGGCCACACCGGCCTCCTGCACGGCGCGATTAATAACGCCTGTGCGGGGCTGTGCGTATGACGGGCGGGCCAGCCCTGTCAGGGCCATGTCCGCCCCCATGTCCGGCACCCCCGAGAGGGCCTCCAAATTTGGAGGCCTCTTGGGGGGTGCCGGACATGTTTTTGCTCGGCGACCCTTTGGGGGTGCCGTTGGTGGCGTTTTTGGCCGTCCGGACCCCCAATGGGCCTTTGGAGGGTCATTTGGAGGCCCCCGGTGGAGATGCTCTTAGGCATCGGCAGAGTACTTTTAAAAAAATAGAAACATATTGAATTCAACAAAAAGCTAAGAGCATCGCACATATGTACCACTTACCTGAAATCTTTGGCAAACTTCCATTTATGAAAAGGTGCGTTTAGAAATCTATTGTACAAAATATTCGGATTCTTTCGGCACGCATGATTTGATAACCTGAAGCCAAGGTGAGGCTAGTAAGAGCTCTTGTACTGTTATGGCGCTACAGCCTAAAGAGTTGTGAATGAGAAGACCCTGAACATCATGTGTTACCCGTAGAGACTGCAATGGTAATGTGCCAATGGCTGCAGCAGGGCACTTGGCCCTCCATGGTGCACTACAAGCTGAAGCTGATGGGCGTGGTCAGATTGACATGGGCCTGGTGGTTCGATTGACAGTGGAAACTGATGCAGTGAACCCCAGGACTCTGTTGAAGATGATGAGGTGGGCGATGGCAGGCGAAGATAACACAATCTTTGGAGAATTCATCAAATTATTGTTTGTAAATTTGTCAAGGCTCGAGTTCTTTTTTGCCCCACCATATTTGTGACTCTGCTGCCCATTAACTTGCAATTTATGGGACGCCTCTGGGGTCCTCGGACAATCATGTCTGGTCTGGCTAGATGAATGCTCACAGTTGTATCACCTCTTTCATGTTCCAAATGGAAATCCATATGGTTATCTATCTCACAAACTTCAGCAGAGATTTAAAGTTGAATCTCAACCTGAACCAAAGCCGAAATGAGGCGCGCACACACACACACACACCAGTACACAACTAACAGGTGAGCTGCCTCAACGTGCTTGATCAACACAGGGCCAACAATAATCGTTAAGCCAAGCATGTCGCTGTCTTCATTCCAGTTGGCAAATTGCGTACATAAATTCGATAAGTTACAAAATTAAGCCATTAAATCCGACAAGTCAAACTTCACAACTGACCAGCACGGATCAGAGGGCCGATTTCCCGGTGAAGCGCAGCATACAAAATGGAAGAACCTGCAGCACAGAACCTGATACCTGTGGAGCAACAAATTCTATTAGTCAAACTAGTTTGCACATTCATTAGGAGATTTCGTTAAAGTTAAGGTGTTTGTTTCAAGAAAGGAAACACAAACGCAATCAAGTGACATTGTTGCTGTTCACGGTATGGAAAACAATCGAATCTGTTTGGTTACTAAAGATGGTGTAACGTTAATCAATACCTGGATCAACCGATAAACAGAAGCAAAAACACAAAACAGACACAAAATCACCAATCGCGGAAATAAACTCAGCAGATCATTAATTGATCAAATCTGACTGCAATTTTTCATCCAAAAGGAATAATTTACAAGACCTGAGATGAGAAGAAATCAGGAACAAGAACCCAACTTACATCAAGCCATTATCTGTTTGCCGATCAGGAAGAAGACCTGAGACTTCGATCAGCTCCATCATGTCCACCACCAATGTCTGTTTCTGCAAGCACGAGAAGTCAAACAACCACTGTAGTTCCAACAAAAATCCGAGTTGATACGAGTAGGCATCAAGAAGATATTTACTGTCAAATTTAATGAATATTCTGAAAACAGTATAAACTGATTACTATCGTAAAAGTGAAAAAGATGCACACTTCAGATTATTAGCTGGTCAGAACAGACAAGTTATCCATAACTATTAAGTTCATTCAGCGCCACATCGGAGTAAGTAACAATAATAACCATAATATTAAATCCTAGCAACAAGTGATCAAAATTATTCAAAGTTAGATTATCTTCAAACAAATTAGCCTGAAACATAACAGATAAATAAGTAAACCATACTAACAAATACTAACAACATACATGATCGAGGCTATTCAAATAAATTTAGCCTGAAAATGGAATGAACTCAACTATTAGTTTCGGTGGTTCAATTACAAATGGATATGCTACTCGCAGCAGGGACTCTCC
The DNA here is from genome assembly GCA_947311845.1 of Poa pratensis. Lineage (NCBI taxonomy): Eukaryota > Viridiplantae > Streptophyta > Magnoliopsida > Poales > Poaceae > Poa > Poa pratensis. Next base: position 65,476,073 of record CAMZMU010000043.1, read on the forward strand.
TAATAGTGATAAAATGAATCATTATTCAATGGTTTCAAACAAACTTGACATTGGACAAAAGATTAGTAGCAAGATTAGCAGATATATTATAATAACAAATATTGACCAAAATAAATAGAGCTAGATTTTAGCTTATGAATGTACCTAAGTCACCTATTTGACATTTCAGTTGGTTCAACCTAGCTTTTCATTAGTTCTCTTCAAGACTTCAACTTCCAACTATTTTAAACCACCACCGCACAATTATTGCATATGTAAATAGGCATGCAACAGTGACATTTAGTTCAGTATTACAAAAAGAATTCGCCGATTTTGGTGTTCATTATCTTATTATATGGATATTCATATGATAAACAGATTAGGACAATTTGCCAGTGCTGACTTGAACAGCAAAAACAAAAATGACGCTAACAGTAGACCAATTGCAGTCACCGCCTGGCTTCAGAGCATAAAATAAATTAGATACCACTAGAAGATCTTTTGTCCAAATCCTAATCATTACAAAAAGCACAACCACGCAAGTATCAGGGAAGAAATATTGCGGAAACAAAATTTCTATGTGATGAAGGGGTCATCAAGCAGCCAAAAAAACAAGTGATATGACACTACTTAGAATTCTTAACTTAACTCGAAAGGATGTGAACTGTATTCCATGATGCCATTATTCAAACAAACTGGTTTTTGTTTTTGTAATATATATGTGAAGTCATGCAAGTACCTGCATCGTAGACACTTTCGAATGGATGATAATGCGAAAAAGCGTAGGTTTCAAATAGTTTCTTGAACTGCAATGACTCAAGATAGACCATAAAGAGGGCGCCGCATGTCCACAAGAACACTACATTATTTTCCTCGGCGAACCCTCGTATTGATACCGTCATGTCCCGTGATTCTAGGGAAAGTACCTTGTCCAGTTCAATAGTTCTTCCAAGCTGCCACGAATCAACACCATCACAATCAGTTTTCCTATTCCATAAGTGGATGCTGCAGTCTGACTGGAAGAGTAAGCCAAGGCCACCACCCTCTGCCCGCATCATCCAGAATCGGTAATGCCCCTCTTCAAGCATATGCGCTGGCACCCGATCACAGCCAGGCTTCGCTGCACCAAATCAAACTCGAGAATTCCAACAAAATTCCCAGCAAGCATCCAGTAAATGGAATTCCCAGCAAGCACAGCGGCCTTGTTGGCATAAACCAAGGTGGGAAAATTCCTCATAATAATATCACTCCTAGGAACCTCGGATGGAAGCGGCGATGAGATGAGATCACCCCATAAGCCGGTCTCCGACGAGTAAACGCAGGCGAGCGCTCGTCTGTGTTGTTTGTCGTGGTTGTCTGCCACTGTCAACACCACTTGGAAGTGGGCGTCACCGCCGGCACGAAGCACCGCCCCGTTGATCGTTACCTTCTCCGCATATGTCACAAGTCCCGGGGGAATGTCAAGCCGGTGCTGGTCGCGAGTGACGGGGTCCCACACCAGCATATTGTTATGCGCAATGTCCAAGATGAGCATAAGGCCATGGCGGCATCCAAGGGAGATGAAGCGGTCGCCGTCCTCGCGCTGCAAGGCGAAGCGGGCAGGCGGGACACGATTTGGGGCCTCGAGAGTAGGTATGAAGTAGAGTCCTTGGTCTCTATTGAAGAACCCGAGTAGGGGAGGGTTGCGGCGGTGGTGGCGGCGGAAGCGGTGGAAGAAGCCGCGGTTCGAGGCGACGCTGCGCCAGCGCTTGCAGACGAGGGACGCGCGGGGGAGGGAGGAGGGATGCGGCGGGAGGCGGAGGAGGATCTCTCCGAGGAGATCGTCGTCCTCCAGCGGCGTCTTCACCGCCGGCGAGCAGGGGCGGCGGCGGAGGTAGCTCATCTCGCCGTAGACCTAGCCACTGATGCGGGATGCGTTTTGTCTTTCTGTTTGTGGTGGAGTGGACTCGAATTAGAAGGAAGTAAAGTGTAGCGAAGGCCCAAATAGTGCCAGAGTGTATGGAGCAGTTTATGTTAAAAAAAAATCGAAAATCATACTTGCAAGTACCAAAAACATTTGAAAAAAAATCCTGGAGGTAGAGAATGATGCATGCTATCAACATGCAAAATTTTAACTCGAAATAATTCATATCCTGGGGGTAAAATTGGAGAGTTGAAATTTTACACTATTTACAACTTTCGAATGTCAGATTTTTCATTTTTTTAGAAATACAAGATAATTGTAGTTGGGATTTCACACGTTGGTAGAATACAACATTGTTTACATCAAGTATGTTTTCGGAATTTTTGACAACTTAAAAATATGATTTTAAAATTTTCAAAATAAAGAACTCCCCGGAGCTCGGCCTCCATTTGTTCGCACAAAAAAATACACACACTATTATATTAACTAGAACGATACCCGCCTCTTAAGAAACCTAGTAAAACATATAATTCCTGAAGTTGACCATAGAAATGCAAAATTTAGTTGATCATAACAGTTGAGAGGCTAAATTTAATTTAATAGACATGAAATGTATGAGTACTTTATATTTTAAAGTTCGTTATGGTTCAGGGGTGTACCTGATTGATGCTGATTGATGTAGATAAAGTGAAATTAGCGGGTTGAAGAAACTGATGATGTGGATGGCTTGCATGAAGATGCCATGCAATTGCCGCATAATGTGTCTAAAAACTTTTTGAATGGTTACTTGTAGAAGAGCACATAATCTCGAATAATAGTTCTATGATTTTCATTATTGAAAATCTTGGCTAAAAAATCACTTGATTGTCATAACTGATACCGGTGTTCCACTTGTACATCATTTAATTATGGAATTACATACCGGGATGGTGCGATTTTATCGTTTGAACGGTAAGAAAAAGATGATATGATGTAGACAACTTGATGGCCAAAGAAAAGAATGATATGGATGCTTGCATGTAGATATAGACAATAAGTAATGATGTTAGTGGGATGGTGTGGACAATTGATTGGTTAAAAGAGAAAATGATGTGGATGACTTGCATGTTTAGATAGAAAAATATTAATTGCAATTAGCGGAGTTTTACTTTATAAGAAGTATAGATAAATCTCGGTTGCAAACTATACACTCACCAAGTTTTTTATTCACGTGGAAGGGTACTTAACTGAGGTCATATGCTCTTGCCCACCACTCAAGATGTCGGCCGATATTCCGATAAACCGGCCAGGTCTATCACTTACCGATGTCTGACCAATAAGATAAATCGGCCCCAATAAACCAGCCGATTTACCCTTATCTTGGATTAATCGAAAAGTTCACGATAATTGATATCTCCAATATTGCTCCTGCCTGGATAAAAAATTGAGAAAAATGTTAGAAGATTTCAAAATAAATCTAAAAACAATTGGTGACTAACATATACATGTGTTCTTCTACACACGTGCAAAGTCCCGTGGTGAAACGATATTTGTAATGCCCTGTGCAAAAATAATAATCAGTAGCGAAAATGAGGTTTAAAAAAAAAGAGCACCACACATATCAATATATCATTTCATCACAAAAACTTACACGTACTTAGAAACTTGTATATGTCGCTACCAATTTTTTAAATTGTTTTACTATTTTTCTGATTTGTGGCACGAGCATGTGAAGACCCTTTTCTTCTCGGCCTCTCCACACAAACAGTTGAGTGTCGACTCTCTGTAGTTGTTTACACCCCTCTCCTTCTCCCTTCAATGATTCCATCGGCGCTGCCTGTCGGCGAGCGGATGCAGTAGGGGCGTGTTTGGTTACTCGCACCGAAAATGGGCTCGGAGGCCCTAGCGGGCCTGGCTCAGGTGAAACGCGGCCTGAGTCAAGTTTTGCAGCCCGTTTGGTTGCATGCATATCGTTTTTTTTTTTGCCTATTTATTTCGCATTTTCGTGTTTGGTTTCCCGCATTCTTGGATGTGGGGTGTTTAGCTGCAAAGCATGGCTGTTTGGTTGCATGCATGTTTACTTTAATCCTCACCACTTTCAAACATGGTGATCTTACCACCTCGTAACACAAGCAGCAAGCACTAACAGGCAACAAGCTAAACACGCAGCAAACAGGCTAAACAAGCTAAACACGCAGCAAACAAGCTAAACACGCAGCAAACAAGCTAAACAAGCTAAACTTAGCAAGCTAATAGGCGTTCAAGTGCACAGACTACTTAAGTACATCACATCAGGGGACAGAAACACCCTGATGAACAAACAGGGGACATACCCACCCTGATCAAAACATGTTCTGGGCATTCTAAGCCCGTGTTAACAGGTAGAAGGGGCATCCCATGCCCCTGAGCAACACTAACAGGGGCATCACATGCCCCTGATCAAAATGCACTTACCTTAGCACGCTGGAACTAGCCGTGCTCAGGACAAGTGTAGGACCTGGCCGTGGAGTCATCGCTCTTGTAGATCTTCATCTTGAAGCCAATGGCGGTGAGCTTGAAGACGAGGACGTTGTCCACCTCCAGACTGTACTTGTAGACGACATCTGGCCAGTTCCTCCCGATCACTATCTCGTCGGTGTCCTTGTAGTACTAGAGCTGGACATGCTCGTCGCAGAACTTGCAGGCGCTGATGGCGATGCAGCGAGGAAGGGGGTCAGCATCCATGCCTTCAAGCTGGCATGGAATGACTTGGGGATCAGCATCATGTGCAGGTCATCCCGGTCCAGCTGCACGTAGAAACGGCGAGGCATCCCCTCTCTAAGCTTGTGGCCAACCTTGGGCTTCTTCCCCTTCACCACCTTCAGCAGTTCCTGCGCCTCCTCCTCCCTACCAAGCAGCAATGGCTTATTCAGCCTGCTGTTGTAGCCAATGACGCCGGGATTTAGCACCAGAGGCTGAAAGCCTGGGGGAGGTCCATCTTGCTCGGCCTTGGGTACCTTGTCAACCAATGTGACGATCGTTAGGAATACAGAAACACACAACAATGGCAAGAACAAATACACAAACACACAAGCAACTAATCTCGATTTGGGCACAAAAAAACCCCACTGTCAAGAACATGTCGATTTTGGGCCACAAATAACCCCAAATCAAGCAAATATCACGCTAACATCACAATCTGACATGAAACCCTAGCAGACCAGACAATAGATCGGAAAATCTAAGCCTTAATCTGAGATGGGCTACAATAAACTAGCATATAGATGCTCAGATTGAAGACCAAAAATAGCTGATTCCAACTGACATGAAACCCTAGCAGACGCTGGAGGATAGATCGGAACTTACCGTCATTGCTGCCGGTGGCGAAGGCGGTGGAGGAGGCGGACGCGGCACCGACGATGCAGGTGCTGAAGGGGGTGGAGGCGGTGCCCGTGGTCCGGTCGAGCAGCCGGGCATCGTGATGGTGACCAAGGGCGGCGCGGCCATCGGAGCCATCAATCCAGTCGGTCCCGCCGCACGCACACCGGGAGCGTACGGCGAGGGCGCCGTGGATGGCCCCGCCATCGATGCGTGGCCGATGCAGCGGCCGATGGTGGCCCCCGGTGACAGATTAGGGAAGGCGCGTGGAAGTGCCGTCGGAGTTCCTCCGCCGACAGCTGCTTCTGCCAGACGTTCTGCACCCACCGGGAATGGGGGTCCTCGCCGGGGGGGGGGGGGGGGGGGGCGCGGCGGTGGACGAGGGCCGGCCATTGCAAGGGGCGGTGAGGCGGAGAAGTTGAGACGAGGGTGAGAGAGAGAGAGTGGGCGGTGACTGGAGTGGGGAGTGGGGAGTTAACGTGAAGCGTCGCGTCTCCCACGCTTCCCAACGCGTGCGACTGCGAGGCACGCGTGGCTCTCCTCAGCCTGGCCCAACAAAAACGGCCGATTCGGTCATTCCTCCTCAGCCAGGCCCAGCCTGCTCTAAGGTTCGTGCAGATGCAGGACGCGGGCTGAACCAGGCAACCAAATGCACGTTTTTTGCACCCCGAGTGCCTGGTTGAGTACCTCGTGGGCTACCAAACATGCCCTAGGTGGTTGGATCCTTGTACATAGTAGATGTTGGGTCAGGCATTGTTGTTTATACTTTGGCGCTATGCGGGTCAGTAAGGGCCGTTCTCCGCCGATCTCGAGCGGCGTTGGAAGAAGAACGTCGACTTCGTCTTCTCGATCTCCTTGGCGAATGTGCTTTAGACTTTTGTTCCTTCGGGACAGCGCGCCATCGGGAAGATCTTCTTCAGTGTCGGTGCGACTTTCTTCAACTTTATCACCCCAAGTGGCCTGACTATAATTCATGTTTTCTTGGATAACGTAGTTCCAGGTCCTGTTTAAACAATGAACTGCGAGTGCATTGACATGACTCTCGGGCTCCAGGAGCCCCGGTATTTGAAATAATCAACATTGTATTTGAAACTTACAAAAGATCTGTTTTTTATAGGGACACATGGAGATGATTTCTATGAACGTGTAAAATTCTGTTGACAAATCCATTGGGCTGAACAGCAATCACAAAAGTGTTGGCTCTAATTAGGCATTAAAATTTTCATATTTTGTCTTCACATTTTTCAATTTTTGTGTATAAAGGTATCTGAAAACATAATTCTATGCCTGACTCAACAAGCCGCAAATTTGAGCGCCATAGAATCCTTGCATATATCTAGTTCGAAATTATCTTGATTTTGCAATTCTAACCTCAAGAAGAGGTGAAAAAAGATAATGTATTTGATTGGGTTAAGATTGCACATATCTATAATGTAGATACTAAGTGAGATGTGATGCATGGCCTGAAATATGATATCCCAAAATCTAAATATAGGCCAATATATCTTGGCTTTCATTGGGTTTTATATCGGTAAATGGCTATATGCTCCGTGACCTGCCATTCAACTTCTACAAACGGCTACTCGCCATGGGTGACATGCTCCTGTGACTTTTTTTTTTGCGAAACACAGTACAACGCAGACGCTCACATACGCGCGCATACACTCACCCCTATGAACGCACGCACGCACACCCTACCCGCTATGAGCACCTCCGAGAAACTGAGCCGGCGGATCATGTCTTGAGATTGACGCGGCGGATCATGTCTTGAGATTGACGAAGTCACCACGGGCGCCTCGCTGTCGACGGGAACGTCGCCTCACACTGAAGAATATTCCGCCTAAATGAGAAACACCAGCATCGAAGCTAGGGTTTGAACTCTGGTGGGCTGGAGGTAGAACCACCCTCCTAACCATCCTACCACAGGCAGGTTCTCACATGCTCCTATGACTTGGAAAATCTATTCTTCTTCTTTATGCAGTTACCGGAACGACAAGAATTAATTACATGTTCAATACAAAATTATAATTACATACTTCTTGAAGAGATTATGCACGATCTATCACTTTCTTGGTGTGTTCATCATAGCCGGCAATCAAATAATAAGTGAGTTTGGAGGGGATATAAATACTATGAACATTCAGAAGCTTCCTCTGCGATTATTGAGCTGTGTTGCAAAAGGAGGAGAACAAAACAGATGCAACATTCTTTTCATCCAAAGTTCTGATTTACCGCACTACACTACATGCGCAATGTGTAAAGGTATGGACTTTCTTCCTCTCTCCTTCGTTGGATACATGTAGCGTGCGGAATAAAGATGTTCAAGCTAACAAGAATAAAGTTGCTCCATTCCTTTTAACAAGAATATACTACCACTGTATTCTTTGCTTCGGACTATTGCTGTCGATGCTGATGTTTGGTACATAGTAATCCATATTCCTTTTTTATCTTATTGGCAAAGTAGCTGTACTGGCAACAAGGTGAAGTGTATACTATAGGGCTTTCAAAAGTGGTTTGACCTATAGGTGATAGCAGTGCAAGGGATCAAAGGGTTATCTGATTGGGCAACGAAAAACACAGTATTCAAAAGAGAGCGCATGGTACACCATTGCCCTCACCATTGCCCTCCCTCGTCAGTCATCGATGGATCGATCATTTGAGTTATGAATCATGGCTACAAGAAGAAGTTTTTTTACATGCACCTTCTTCATTAGAATTACTAGGCATGACCATCAATAGATCGAGCACAGTCGATCTCATCTCATAAATATAATGGTTGAGATGGTCTGGGATTTAGTTGACCGATCAACCACAATTATGATGTTGATTAGTGCTTGATGGCGGGGATGCTAGCCGATTGGGGAGTGACAATGAGGATGTGTGGTTCATCACATGCATGGCCGGTAGCAAATTAGCTCGACTTGATGTCTCGGAGATGGACAGGACAACCAGCCAAACCAGACAACCAGTTGTACCAAGTGGGCAGAGATCGAACTGCATTTTGCAGAGTGCAGACGAGGATCGATGTTCATGCGCAGGAAAACAATGCATGGCCGGCCGGTCGGGGCGACATTGAACCAGGAAGCACCACACAGAGACTAAGGGTGTGTTTGGTTTCGGGCTTCGGCCAGGCCTGGGTGCAAAAGTTGGCCGCTTGGTTGTCTGGACCGACCTGTGTTGTTGCATAGCACGAATCTCAAAGCAGCGCTCAACGAGCCCTGGAGGAACGGTCGATTCGGCCTTGGAGGCTGCGGCGTTGAACCAGGAAGCACCACGCAGAGACTAATACTAGTGCGCCGGTTGGAATGATGTTGCATGTGATCGACGAGGCAACTTACGTGGTCATGCACTGCACGCATTTGGTGTACTTCCATTTGTTAAAAGGTGCATTCAGAAATTTATTGTACAAAAACATTTGGATTTTTTCGGCATCCATGATTTGAGAAATCTGCTGCTGCAGGTAGTAGTTTGTATGCTTGGACAAGAGTGTTTTGAAGCGGATCAGTCTGCAGGTAGTATTCAGGCTGTGACTTGCTAATTGCGATTATCCTCTATAGGTCCTGGAGCTTATCTGAGAAACTTGAAGCCAAAGTGAGCCTGAGCGATTCCTGTACTGTCAGTGCCGCTGGTGGTGACATGCAACACAGTGGAGTCGTGAGTGACAAGAGGACTCTCAACATCTTCTGAAGCTCTACACCATGTGGCATTGCCTTTGTATGGATTTTGAGCATCTGCTGCTCAGGCGCTCAGCCCTCCCATGTACACAAACCTCCACGTGCTAGCTTTTTCACACTGGGGCCGGGTGTGCAGGGCTCGGTTAGGCTTAATAGTTTTTTTTTAAAGGAAAACACACCGCTATATTACGAAACAATTTGGGCAGAATCACCCATTACAGCAACTCTGGCGCAATCAGGCACCACATAGTTCCAAGACTTGCTACAATTAACATTACATTTTGCACCCTCTTGGGCTAAAGCGTGAGCAGCCTGGTTGCATTTGCGTTTACTGAATTGGATAAAACACGAAGAGAACCATGTACGCATCTGGACCTTGAGGTCCTCAATGATGGAAGCTTCACTAGAGAAATCTGCTTTCCGGTTGTTCAGCGCCATGACAAGGAGCTGGGCGTCAGTTTCAAAATCAGCCCTGATCACTCCCAGTTCGGCAGCAAGGCTCAACGCTTCCTCCATGGCTCGGAGCTCCGCCGTGAAAGGATCATGAATTGTGTCAGAACAGCCTGCTCTCGCCGCCACAACCTCCCCATCCGAAGACCTCGCAATCACACCCCATCCTCCATGTGCTTGGCCAGCCACGAACGCCCCATCAGTGTTGAATTTGATGACATTCCTAGCCGGAGGACGCCATTGTGCAGCTGGTTTATTTTCCTGGTCATTTCTCCCTTGAAACAAGCCATGTTCTCTGCGGTAACACATTTCACCTGGTGTACTAGATCAGCAATCTGGGAAGGTACCTCTCCTTCTCTGACTTTGTTTCTCTCCTTCCACCATAGCCACCACATGGTCACTATCAGGTGCTTATGCTCCTCAGCCAAACTCCAGATGACATCTATTGCTTGCTCTATGCTTCCACATCCCTCAAGTGAGTTGCGTATACCTTCGAGTCCAAGCTCACGCCATAAGGGTTTGACCTCTTTGCACTTTACAAATAAATGCCCACCGTCCTCATGCACTCGATTGCAAAAAAGGCAATTCGGGTCCTCAATCTTGACTCCTCGTCTGATCAGATTGTTCCTAGTGGCAATCGTGTCATGCGCACATCTCCACCAGAAATGCTTCACTTTGCTTGGGCAGGCTAACTTCCATATCCTCCACCATTTCTTTTGGCCTCTAACCTCCCAGGACCTCAGCCTGTTGTGAGCTTGCGCTTGTATCTGAAGGGCCATTGGCCGATCTTTATTAAGAAGGGAAGAAGATAGTACAGTGAGATGGCCGCACGAGAAGTGCCAGCATTCAGCTACACAGGGAAAAACCCCGCGATCCGCAACAGGAAGCTGAAATCCGTGCCAGACATGCCTGGGCAGCGGAAGTGCTCCCGGAACGCGAACAGCCTAGAACACCTACAGCCTCCATAGTACATCGTCGGTCAGACCGTGATGATGCGACCGGCAGAGCGCCATATGGCGATGTCCTCCCGGATGCCATCAAAGACAAGCTCCTCGCCGTGGCTCACGCCGTCGAAGATTCTGCTGTTCCTCTCCTTCCACAGTTTCCAGTGCACGAGGATGACGACAGTGTCGAAGTCTCGGCGCAGGTTCTTGGGCACATGCTTTCTGGCCTGCAACCACCAGTCCTCGGTGGTGGGGAACGCCGGACTCGGGGTGGGGAAGTCCGCGTTGGACCAAGCTTTGATCCTTTGCCAGACGCGATTGCCAAAAGGGCAGTGCACGAAGAGGTGGGTGCAGGTTTCTTGAGCCGACAGACACATGTTGCAGGTATCGCTGTGTGGCCACCCCCGCTTCTGCAAGTTGTCCGCCGTTAAGCAGCGTTGGTGAACAGCAAGCCACATGAAGAACCTGCAACGAGTTGGGGCCTTTGATTTCCAGATTGGCCCGGCGCAAGGGAACGTGATGTTGGCTGCAAAGAACATCTTGTATGCGCTGCTAGTGGAGTAGTTCCCGTCCTTCGAGTGCTGCCAGATCAGTCTGTCCTCCTCCCCTGGTTGCAGCTGTATATTGAGCAGTAGATCCCAGAGTCGCAGGTATTGTGCGAGCGCCGCCGTGGACACCCCGCCTTGCACGTCTCTGACCCAACGTCGATTGTGGATAGCCTCGGCGACGGATAGCCCGGAGTCGCGAATGAAGGTCGCTAGGATGGTATCTGTCCCTGCATCATGCATATCATACTCCACATGCAGTTTGTAGGCATTCCTAACAGAATGCATACCCTTGGATCAAAGTGCCATGCTAAGAAATCCACAGCCCCATCCCGAAGTGGCATATTCAGGATTAACCGAGCTTCTTCTTCAGAAAAAGTGTCCATGACCAGCTGCTGATCCCACTGCCCAGTAATAGGAGAAATGAGCTCCGAAACTTTACTGAGTACATTGTCATGCCTCGGTGTAATAATTCTCCTTGACCACGTCCTTGGAATCCACGGATCACTCCAGATGTTTACATCTTCTCCGTCACCAATACGCCAGATTACCCCTTTATTTACCAGTTCGATCCCATGAAGGATGCTTCGCCATGTATAGGACATATTTTCACACGGTTTAGCTTCCAGGATGTGGCAGTCCGGGAAATATTTCGCCTTTAGAATTTTGGCACATAGGCTATCAGGGTCTTGGATAAACCGCCAGGCTTGCCGCGACAGCATAGCTATGTTGAAGGAGTGGATATCACGAAATCCTAACCCCCCTTGGCCCTTCGGCTTAATTAACTTTTTCCAACTCAACCAGTGGATCTTATTCATCTTCTCCTGTTGGCTCCACCAATACTTCGCTATCATCGCACTGAGCTCATCACAAAAACCCCTAGTCAAATAGAAGCATGACATGATAAAGGTTGGGATCGCTTGTGCTACGGCTTTAATTAAAATCTCTTTTCCGGCTCTTGACAGCAGCTTCTCTTTCCACCCTTGGATCACTTTCCAAATTTTATCTTAAATATATGCAAAGGCTTTTTTCTTTGATCTGCCAATGTACACAGGCATGCCCAGATACTTGTCATTCCAATTCTCACTCTGAATGCCCAACTCCTCTTTAACCATTTCCTTGACATGTTGTTTGGTATTAGCACTGAATAACAGAGAGGATTTCTCTATATTTATACACTGACCCGAGCAGTTTTCATAAAGCTGCAGTATTTCCTTAAGGACTTTAGCTTCCTCCCGACCAGCCTTCATCAACATGACCGAGTCATCCGCAAAAAACAGGTGTGTTAAACTTGGTGCACCCGGGCATATTTTAACACCACTAAACCTTCCTTGCCGCTCAGCCTCTTTCAACAACGCTGATAGTCCTTCTGCACAAATGACGAAGAGATACGGTGATAGTGGATCACCCTGGCGTAACCCTCTTGTAGGTGTAAATTGTTTCGTGGCCTGCCCATTGACCTTAATTCGATATGATACCGTTGTCACACAGCGCATCACCACATCCACCCACTGTCGGTTAAACCCCATCTTCAACATCATTTGCCGCAAAAAATTCCACTCAACGCGATCATAGGCTTTGCTCATATCAGCCTTGACTGCAACATAGCTAGCACCACCCCTTCTCTTGTTTTTAAGGCAATGTGTCGCCTCATATGCTAATATGATATTATCGGTGATCAGTCTGCCAGGGACGAAAGCACTCTGATTATCTGATATAACCTCTGGGAGGATGATCTTTAGTCTATTTGAGAGCACCTTCGAGACCAACTTGTAAAGAACATTACACAAACTAATTGGTCTCAGGTCCTTGATTCTATCCGGCTCTTTTACCTTTGGTATAAGTACAATAAAGGTTTCATTCCACCCTTCTGGCATCTCCCCACCTCTTAGCACATTCAGAACCTCCTTCACAATAGTATCTCCCATTATATGCCAATACTTCTTGTAGAAGAGCAACGGCATGCCGTCCGGCCCGGGTGCCTTCAGATCGCCAATATGGTCTAGTGCAGCCTTAACCTCCAGCGCCGTAAACTCAGCTATTAGATGATCGTTCATGGCCTGGTTGACACATGGCTGCACCACCTCAAGAATTTCAGCAACACGATCTCCTCCTTGGGATGCGAACAAATCCTGAAAATAAGCTAGAATATAATTTGTTAGTTCGCCTCCCTCCTCCACCACCGTACCATCCTCCCTTCTCAACGCCTTAATTCTATTGTTCTTCTTCCGGGCTGATGCAAAGGAGTGGAAATATCGAGTATTCCGATCCCCATCCTTGAGCCACCAAGCATGCGCTCTCTGTCTCCATTTTATGTTCTTCAGTTCCTCCAGGTGTTCAAGATGGCACCGGAGTCTAGTCTCCTCATCCACCTTCTCCTGAGAAATAGGCGCACGCATGCATGTCTCCAACTCGCCTCTTGCCTTCTTAATACGCTTCTCTAGATCACCCACAACATCCTTACTCCATGTGGTGAGGTCACCAGCAACAGATTTCAACACCTGCGCCACGTTTGTATTTCCTTCCTGCCAACCTCTATTCCATGCTTCTTCAATCACTCCATCACATCCTTCCTCTTGAACCCATCGTTCCTCAAACCGAAAATCTCTAGCTCCCCATGGTGCCATATTTCGCCTCCCTCTGTGTCCACCAAAATTGGTCTATGGTCCGAGTGCCTTGGGTTGCCGTTAGTTATTTTGAAATTAGGGAACTTGGAGCACCACTCCCTATTCCCTGTAGCTCTATCCAGCCGTTCACATATATAGCCAGCCACATTACCACAATGGTTTCGCCATGTAAACTTGTCTCCGCAGTACCCCAGATCTCCTAGTCCGCAACTCTAGCGCATCACGAAATTGATCCATGCAACTTTGGGGCCGAGCCACCCCTCCACACTTCTCATCACTTGTTAGGATCTCATTGAAATCTCCTAAGCACAGCCACGGCCTCTCATTCTGATGTTGTTGTCCCAAAGTTCTTAGCATTTTCCATGTTTCCTTCTTCCTCTCTCCTTGTGACTCTCCATAGACACCCGTCAATCTCCATATATCACCGCTCGGATCAGTGACATCAAAGTCAATATGTCTTCTACCCGAAGAACGCAGAGAAAGCACCAGCTCACGTCTCCAAAAAGCTAAAATTCCCCTACTTCTTCCATCCGGCTTCACCACCCACATGCTAGCGAGCCCTAGCATCCACCTGAATTTCTCCATCTCACGATCATCCAATTTTGTTTCAAACAAAAACAACACATCAGGATCCTCCCTCCTCTTGAGCTCCAAGAGGCTGTTAACTGCCGGGCTATTCCCGAGCCCCCGGCAGTTGTACCCACAGATTTTCATTGTGCCTGGCGGGGCTGCAACTGCAGCCCGTCCGATAGAACAACGAAGTTTCCCAGCTCTTTGCACACCACACGCTCAAACGAACACCAGCACTTGCCCAACATGTCCTCCAAACACCTCCGCCGTGGCCTGTTACTCAAAACGACTACCTTCCCGATCGCCTGCACCTCCCTGCGGCCCCCGGATCCTGTCTCCCAAACCGAGCACCCTGCACCTTCTCTCCTCACACCAGCACCCACACTCCAAACCCTAGAACGGTGTATTACGGTCAGGTGCCCTAGGGGAGACACCCGAAAGGCTTATAGTGGACGGGAAGGGAACAAACGGATCAGGGCGCACACGAAGCTGCACACCCCAACGACGAGGGATTCGATTTTCGTGGACTCGCGGGCGACGAACGGAGAAGACAAAGACCTAGATGGGATCGCCTCCAGATCGCCACCAGGACACGAACCGTCACCCCCTGGGACGGACAGAGACCAAACAAAATTGGGGACTTTAGGCTTAATAGTTAATACCGATGGAACTTTGAATCCATCAGGTGACCATGGAGGATGGAGGTGTTGTTCTTAGAGACTACAATGGTGATGTGCTAATGGCTGCTGCAGGTCACCTGTCTCACCCTCCAGAACTCTCTCTTCTTTATTTTTGGATTAATGCTCCAGTACTCTGGTGAAGATGATTAAGTGGAGGATGGCAAAAATGGCGTTATGTTTAGAGAAATCTGTCAACTTACTGTTTGTATTCTTGTTGACAAGTTCTTTCTTTCCCCGCATTTGTCGCTCTGTTGCCTATGAACCTGCAAGTTATGGGGCGGCTCTGGTGCCCTGGAACTATCATGTCTGGCTAGATGAATGCCCAGTTTGTATCAGCATTTTTTGGTAGCTAGTTCATGCTGCTAATGGAAATTGTTGTGGTTTTTCTCTCCCAAAATTAACAGCTTTTCAGCTAATACGAATTCAACACAGACGGACAAGCACTACAAAGCAGAAATGGGGAGCATCATGGGACGAAACATAAGCAGAGATTTGGGACATAATAAGCAAATGATACTAAAATGAGGCGCGCACACACAACACAACTCAAGGTGACCTGTCTCAACATGATTGCTTACTTGCAAGGCATGAAGCAGATGAACACAAGCATCAACACAAGCTAAGTCACTCTGTCTTTCAAGCCAGTTGACTACAATCTACATAAATTAGATAATAGACGGTAAGGTTGCAAAATAAGCGATTAACTCCTACAAGTTAAACTTCTGAATTCACCAGTACAGAGGGCCAATTTCCAGGTGAAGCACGGGTATAAAATGGAAGAACCTACGGCACACACCATTTCTGCAGCTCAGCCACCAGAATGTGATCCTACACACCTGCGGAGCAACGAATTTCATCAGTCAAGCCAATTTGTAAAATTGGTTAGAGAAGTAGATACAGTAATATATTACAATTTGGCATGACTCAAACAGTAAACATTAACTTCACCACTGGAGTAGAAATTGTGCAAAAAACAAACATTAGAAACAGAGAACAGCTACACGAGAATAGTTAATTTACAAAAATTACTGCTAGACCTTCAACTGTTTTATTAGAAACTCTCAAGTTATAAACATACTTTTAGAAAAGATGCTAACAAATCAAAAACAATACTTCGACCACTAGTTTTAAATAATACAACATTCAATTTGTCATGAAGGCAGTATTTATGGTGAATCTAGTCATGCCATTTCGATCAGGTGTTTAATAAAGAGTTAAAAACTCTGAAGTGGCCAAAATTGGAGAGAATTGACCGCTCTGAAAGTATAGCTACATATAGTTTGGAGTTGATAGATCCATAAACATGAAAACTAATAAAAGGCATGCAGCAACTGGTAGACATGAAAGAGGAAGCATTTCACTATGCTAGCACTTGACATATGCACGAAAAGGGGTCCTGAGTGATGAATCTTCGGAGGAGCAAGAGCGTGAAGAACCCACATTACCAGAATAAACTGGGGGAGTACTAAGTAGGAGGTAAACGGAAAGCAAGGTAGCTAGATGGAACGGAAGGCAAGCAAAAGCACACATCCAGTAGAGAGGGGATAGAACATCAGTAAATAAAAAAAGAAGGCATGTGGTTGAAGGCATAAGGAAGAGACAAAAATAGCTGCTCACAAAGTAAATGAGGAAGCAAGGGCTGGAGTAAATATAGAAGATGCATCCTGCCATCAAAGCAAAGAGGTGGCCAGAATTGTAGAGAACATCTAACAATCCCCTCTAGGAATTTGGTGCTTGAGAAATGGCAGTAAAAATCAATACATTTGGTTCAGATATCTCAGCAGACGTATAAAAGATAAGCTTGCCTACTCAAGCACTTCATCATAATAACATAATTAACTAGTCAATCTCATCATGTATGGTGCAAAAGATCAGCTGCATCATGTTCATCCCCAATGCCTGTTTCTTCAAGCATAAAAAGTCGACCAACGCCATTCCAACAAAAAGAATAGATATGAGGGAGGCATCAACGAGATTTATGTAAACTCAAAGATGTATTTGAAGAAAAAACAACTCGTTTCTTATACAACATTAGGAAAAGATAAGGAAACCAAACCTATTGGCAAATTTAAAGATTATGGGGGAAACAATATATACTGATAAATATTGTCGAAATGAAGAACATGTACACTCAGATCAGTAGCTGGTCAGAAGAGACGAGTTACCAAGAATTGTAAGTTCGTTCCACGCCATATTGAAGAAACAAAAAGACAACCATACTAATAAATCCTAACACAGAAGTGATCATGACTATTTGGATTATATTATCTTCAAATAAATTTAGCCTAAAGACTAAAAATGAACACAATGTGTTACTTTTCCCAGCTACAAATAGTATGTCTCTCCTAAAAATGGTATAATGAACAATTATTCTTAAACTTCAACCAAATTCATCATTATGAACTTAATACTATTATCAAGATTAGCAGAGATAATAAATTCTGGATTAAAGAAATAGAACTAGCTTTAAGCTTCCAAATGTACCGATTGAGCTACCATCTGACATATCAGTTAGTTCAAGCTAGTTTTTTATGTAGTTGTCTTGAACCCTCAATTGGAACTATTGGAAAAACTGCACCGACTCTATGAACTAAAACTACCATTATACAATCCTTGCATATGTCAATAGGCAAGGAACAGATTTTGTTTTGCCAATCTTGGTGTTCATTGTTTTATTGTATGGATATTCATGTAATAAGCAAATAAAGACAGTTTGCTACATCTAAATCGGACAACAAAATTACAGAAATGAAGCTAACATTAGGTCAATTGCAGTCCACCGTTTTGCTAAAGAGCATGAAAATTTTATATACCATTAACAGATTATTTTCTATATAATAATCATTGCATAAAAACGCGATCACACAAGAATTGGAACAGGTACACTATGGAACAAAACCGCTATATGATGAAGAGGTATTAAGGCAGCAAAAGAAATAAGTGATATGAAAGTACTAAAAATTGCTAACTTAACACAAAAGTATGTGAACCATATTCTGTCAACCCGGTGCCGAAAGCCCCACACATTATGGGGTCTAGGGAAGGGAATTTCTAGGCAGAAACTCCCTTGATTTTATGCAAAGAGGCTGATTCGAACACAGGACACAAGTGGATATACTCTACCACTACACCTAGCCACCCTTTGAACCATATTCTGTCAACCAATTATCAAAAATTAACTTGATTTTGTTGTAACTAATATGTGAAGGTATTCTGTTACCTTCTGTGTAGACAATTTCGAATGGATGATAATGAGTCCGGTGGTTGGCCTCAAAAAGCTTCTTGAGCTGCAACGATTCAGGATGGACGATAAAGTAGAACCCATTTGCCCAAAGGAACATCACATTATTTTCCTCAGCGAAACCTAGTAATGTTGGGCTCCATGAATTTAGGGGAAGTAGTTTGTCCAGTTCAATAGTTCTTTCAAGCCCCCATGAAGCAATACCATCAGCATTTGTATTCCTCTTCCATAGCTGCAATTTGTTGTTTAACCAGAAGAATAAACCAAGGCCACCACCCTCTGCCCGCATAATCTGGAAGTCGTAATGCCTCTCTTCAAGCATTTGCACTGACACAGACATCACAGCTAGGCTCTGTTTCTCCAAATCAAACTCGAGAATTCCATCAAAGTTCCCAACAAGGATCCAGTAAAGGGAATGTCCAGCCAACAGTGCAGGCTTGCTAGGAAAAACAGAGGTGGGATGATCACTCCTACGAACCTCAGATGGAAGCCGTGTTGAGATGAGATTACCCCATAAGCCGGTCTCAGACGAGTAAACACATGCGAGCGCTCGTCTATGTTGTTTTTCATCGTTGTCTGTCGCTATCAAGACCACCTGGAAGTGGTCGACTTCTCCGGCAGGGCGAAGCACCGCCCCGTGGACCATTGTCTTCTCGGCATAGGCGGCAATCCCCGGGGGAATGGCGATGCGGTGCTGGTCGCCGGTGACGGGTTCCCACACCAGCATCTGGATCTTCTGTATGTTGGAGATGAGTACGAGGCCATGGCGGCATCCAAGGCACCGGAAGCGGTCGCCGTCGCCGGGCTGCAAGGAGAAGCGGCCAGGAGGTACACGATTTGGGGCCTCCAGTGTAGGTACGAAGGATAAGCCGCTTTCTATGGGGAAGAAGCCGAGAAGCGGAGGGTTGCGGCGGTGGTGGCGGCGGAAGCGGCGGGAGAAGCTGGGGTCGGAGGCGAGGCTGCGCCAGCGCTTGCAGACGAGAGAGGCGCGCGGGAGGGAGGAGGGCTGCGGAGGGAGGCGGAGGAGGATCTCTCCGAGGAGGTCTTCGTCTTCCAGCGGCGTCTTCACCGCCGGCGAGCGGGGGCGGCGGCGGAGGCAGCTCATCTCGCCCTACACCCTAGCCACTGTGTTTTTTTCCTGTGTGGAAGAAGATGCGGCGATTCAGAAGGAAGTAAAGTGCAGTGCAGGCCCAAACAGTGCCAGTGAAGCCCACGGTGGGTGCAATATAAAGGTACAAAAATACACATGATGCCATTTTTTCATTTCATTTGGTAAAAAATGACAGAGTTAGGTAGAGGAATTTACTTAAAATACTAAGTCATTTTCTTGAATTTCAATTGAAATGACGTTTAGAATTTCATGACAGCCAAACAAATTGGGTATGAAATCTCAATTTGAATTCCATGATTCCGTCCTGAAATGGAAGAAAACTTTGACACCATTCATTGTTCCACATGTAAAACAAAAGAGGCATTTACCTTTTTATGGTAGGAACTTATTTGGAACACTTGAAGCCGAGGTGAGCCCAAGAATTCTTGTACAAGTTGTAACCTTCCGGGCCACCGCTCGCTAGGAACGTTCGGGCCGCTCCTTTGAGCTCCAGCGAGTCGGTGCCCACATACGCATCGTTGAGAGCGACCGCGGTGTCGTGACGGCCGTTGTACGACATGACTAAGTCCAACAAGACTCTTTGTTGGGGATGTTGAAGTCCACCGGGAGGAGAATAGCATAGGTGACGGTGACACATGCAACGAATAATGATTCGCCAACCTCGGGAGAGAAATGACTCGGACCCGATGGTGTGGCATTTTTCACGGACATACACCATGGAAAACGCCGAGAGCCCCGGTGAGGTGCTCCTTGGAGGTCGAAAAGGCCCGACAACGGTCGAGTTCCCTTTGCTCCCATCAGCATCGTCGAATCGTCCTGGTCAATAGGGTTGTCAAACAGAAGAGGACCCTGAACATTTTGTGAAGCTCTACACGGCGTGGTCTTCCTTCGTATGGATTTTGAGCATCTGCTGCTCAGCCCCTCCCCTATTTTGAGCTCTAGGATGAATTACCAGGCGGTGTGGTAGGCATCTGCATTTATTTTGAGCATCTTTTGCTCAGCCCTTCCCCATCAACAAACCTGCGTGTGTTTTTGCACTGGAGCAGTGGAGCTGAAGCTGTGGAGCGTCTCTGGTGTCCTGAATGCCCAGAGTTCCCATCAGCTTTTGCGTCTAGTGATTTAGCTTGTTCACGTTGCTAAATCTTTATTGTTTTTCGACCCCAGAAACTTGCCTAATACTCACACACAGATACAAAGTGGAAATGGGAAATCATGGGACGGAACATGAGCAGAGACTTTGAATTTGCAAACTCGAGCTGCATAAGCAAATGATACCGAGATGACGCGCGCACGCATGAAGGTACGAAGCACATGAACCCAATATTGACTGAGCGTCAACACTAGTTATTAATAAGGGCCAATATGAACCAATATTAACTGGAAGTCACTGTGTCTTCCGTGCGAGTTGACTAATGTGCAGAAATAAGATAATAGAGCTAAGTTAGCAAATTAAGCCATCAGTTCCTACAAGCCAAACTTCACAATTGACCAGTACGGTGGGCCACTTCCGGTGTGGAGCACAACATACGAAATGGAAGAACCTACAGCACAACGCCCCATTTCTGCATCTTAGCCGCCAGAATGTGATCCTAGATACCTGCGGAGCGACCAGTTTTTACAATTCATTAGTGAACTCGTTGAAGTTATGTACCACAATTTTTTGTATGCCCAGACCGTAAAACATTAGCTTCACTAGTATTGTGAGAATTGTGCCAAAAGGTTAAAGGTCCAAAACAGAATCGTCTCAGCATTACTTGACAAACCCAACAGGCAACAATAGAAACAGAGAACAGCTACAGGATAACAGTTATTTTTTACTACTACACCTTCAACTCTTATTGTTAGCATATTCTCAAGTTTTTTGGCTGCATCTAGTATTTCTCAGTAAAGGCTATAAGATTACTATTTCAAATAATACCATTAAAGGGAAATACTAAACATCCTAGCTTATCGAGTCATTTAAAAAATTCTGTTATGATGCATACGACGGGACCATGGATTAGCAAAGCAGAACCACCTGGTTAATAACTGATAAATATACATTTAGGAAATGAAAAAGCTAGCTAGTGGCTAGCAAAATTTTATCTATTTAATTCTCATGTGGTAGAAATCTCAAGTAAAGGATTGTGCACCATGTGATGCTCTTACTATGACAATCGTTAGTTCACTAGGTGCCTTAATGATAAAAAATAGGCAGCAATGTGAACTGGCATAGTTATAGGCCGTTTAAATTCATGTTTGTCAGTTATCGACTGCTTAGTAGAGGTAAAACATATAAATCGCACTAGGACATGATAGATCCATAACCACTAAAAACTAATCATAGGCATGTGAGAATTGGTAAAAGCATGTAGAACACAAAAAGGATGCATTTCAATATGCTACCACTTAGCATACAAATATATGCACCAAAAGAAGAAGGTCCTAAGTAATCAGTCATCCGAGGAGGTAGAGTGAGAAACTGCACTAACAGAATGAACAGGGGGAGCACTAAGGAGGAGGTTTAACTGAAAGCAAGGCAGTTGGATGGACAACGAAGGCAAAGAAAAGAGCACATTCAATAGTGAGCGGGTAGAACATCAGCAAATAATAGAGAAGCTAGGTGGGCGAAGGCATGGGGAAGAGACTGGAGAGCTTCTGATGAAGGTATAAAGTGGATGCGGAAGCAGGCCGTGGAGAAAAGATCCAAGCTGCAGCCTGGCATGAATGCGTGATAGGAGTGGCCAGGTGGTAGACAACTAAGCAAAGAGTTGTAAACAAAATCTTATCCTCGCTTGCAATTCGGTACTTGAGAAATGTCAGTAAAGGGAAAGCATTACTTTTTTTAAGGAACAGTTCAGATACCTCAACAATCAACATACATGCAGAAGGAGAGCTTACCTGCTCAACCAGCACATAACAATAGCATATCTAACCAGTTAATCGTCTTATGTATTGCGCAACAGATCAGCTCCATCATGTGCACCGCCAATGTCTGTTTATGCAAGCATAACAAGTCAAACAACCAATGGCATTCCAACAAAAAGACAATATGAGCATACATAACCTCACAGCTGTAGTGTGAAAAATGAAAAGAAGTCAGTGTTATACAGATTAGGAATAGATAAACAAAACCACGCTTACTGACAAACTTGATTCATAAAACAGTATAAACTAGTTACTATCTTAAAAATGAAGAAGATGCACATTGCACACACAGACTATTGGCTGGTCAGAAGAGACAAACCATCCAGAATTACCAAGCTCAGTCCAGGCCATTTCAGAATAAATAAAATATAATCATACTAACAAATCCTAGCAAAACGAAGTGATCCAGACTATTCAGGTTTAGATCATCTTCATCAATGCTATTAACACTTAGATAAGCAGGAGGGAGCATTGAAAAATAAAATCTTGCTGAAAACCCTAGCTACAAAGGTGACCAATACTATTAACATTTAGATATCTTCAAACAAATTTAGCCTGGAAAGTGAAATGAATTTAAGTTATTAGTTTTCTCTGGTACAGATGGATTTGCACTCGCAGCAGGGACTCTCCTAAAGTGATAAAAATGAAAAACTATTCATCAATTGCAAAAGAAATTCGACATTATGGACTTAAGATTAGTAGAAAATTAATAAACATAGTAAATATTGAACAGAAGACTAGCTTTAGGCTTCCAACTGTACCTATTTACTATTAATTTGACATTTCAGTTGGTCCAAGCTAGTTTTTCAAGTAGTTGTCTTCAACTTCTAAAAGTTATGCATCTTATATTGAGAAGAACTGCACTGCATCTATGAACTAAAACTGAGAGTGAAACGAAAAATTCTTGCATATGCAAATAGGCATGAAACAGTGAATATAGTCAATATTACATACTGAATTTACCAATCTTCATGTCCATTCTTTTATTGAATTTACCAATCTTCGTGTCCATTGGTTTATTGAATGGATATTCTATAATAAACTTGACAAAGAGATTTTTCTAGCTCTCACTTTGAATCACAATAATTTAAGAAATGAAGATAATAGTAGACCAACTGTAGCCTGCTGCCTGGCTACAGAGAGTACAAAAATAGACACCACTCAACAGATTTTTATTCCTAAACCATAATCATAATTACATAAAACTCCACCACACAAATATCAGAACAGATCAACAGAAATCCCATAGAAACAAAATCGCTCTATGTAGAAGAGGTCATTAAGCAGCAAAATAAACAAGTGGTACGACACTACTTAAAATTGCTAGCTTAATACGGAAGGATGTGAACTGAATTCCTTCAACCAATTATCATACAGTAACTTGGTTTTGTTACAACCGACATGTGATGGCATGCTATTACCTGCAGCGTAGAGACTTTCAAATGGATGATAATGAGGAAGGATGTAGGTTTTAAATAGTTTCTTGTATTGCAATGACTCAAGATGGACCATAAACATCATGCCACATGCCCACAGGATCACCACTTTATTTTCATCAGCGAACCTAGTATCGTTAAATTCCCCCCTAACTCCAGGGAAAGTAGCTTGTCCAGATCAATAGTTCTTCCAAGCCCCCATGAAGTAACACCATCAGAATCAGTATTCCTCTTCCATAATTTCAAGCCGCTGTCTGTCTGGAAGAGTAAACCAAGGCCACCACCCTCTGCCCGCATAATCCAGAATTGGTAATGTCGTCCCTGTTCAAACATATGCACTGGCACTTGTATCACAGCTAGGCTTTGCTTCACCAAATCAAACTCGAGAACTCCAACAAAATTCCCAGCAGCAGCAAGCATCCAGTAAATGGAATCCCCAACAAGCACAGCAGGTTTGGCCGTATAAACCACGATGGGATCATCACTCATATCAATATGATGACTCGCAGGAACCTTGGATGGGAGCTGTGTCATGATAAGATCACCCCATAAGCCGGTCTCCGATGAGTAAACGCAGGCGAGCACTCGTCTGTGCTGCTTATCGTCGTTGTCTCCCACCGTCAAGACCACCTGGAAGTGGTCGACTTCTCCTGCAGGGCGAAGCACGGCCCCGTGTATCAGTGTCTTCTTCGCATGAGTGGAAATCCCCGGGGAATGTCGAGGCGGTGCTGGTCGCCCGTGACGGGGTCCCACACCAGCATCTGGATCCGCGATCTGTTGAAGAGGAGTACGAGGCCATGGCGGCACCCAAGGGACATGAAGCGGTCTCCCTCGCCGCGCTGCAGAGAGAAGCGTCCGGGTGGGACACGATTCGGGGCCTCGAGAGTTGGCATAAAGGAGAGGCATTCGTCGTATCCGTTGAAGAACCCGAGGAGGGGAGGGCTGCTGCGGTGGTGGCGGCGGAAGCGGCGGCAGAAGCCGCGGTCGGAGGCGACGCCGTGCCAGCGCTTGCATACGAGGGACGCGCGGGGGAGCGAGGACGGCTGCGGTGGGAGGCGGAGGAGGATCTCGCCGAGTAGGTCTTCGTCTTCCAGCGGCGTCTTCACCGCCGGCGAGCGGGGGCGGCGGCGGAGGCAGCTCATCTCGCCCTAGACCCTAGCCACTGATGCGGGATGTGTTTTTTTTTCCTGTGTGGAAGAAGATGCGGGATGTGGTGGACTCGATTCAGAAGTAAAGTAGAGACTTGTTTTGGCTCCCGAGCTCCAATGCTGGCTCCATTTAAAAAAAAATCGAAAATCGTATTTATGATTTTCAAAAAATTCTGAAAAACAAATTCGGGTATATCCAATTGTATATCCAGCGACCTTGTAAAATATCAACATGATATACTTTGTATTTTAAGCTACACAAAAATGACAAAGTGTGAATCTAAATATGCATATTTTCAAATCTCAAAGTTTTACCAGATTTTGTTATTTTTGTGTAGTCCACAATATAATTTTTAAATTAAAATTTTGTACGTTTATGGGATACACCATTGGCTACACCCGTTATTTTGTTCAGAATTTTATGAAACTCATAAATGTTATTTTCACATTTTTTAACTGGAGAGAGCACTGGAGCTCGAGAGCAAAGAACACTTTCCGTAGTGAAGCCTATAATTTTGAAGCCCAGGGTGTTGGAATGAGAGGAAAAAATTCGGTAACATAATTCAACTCACCACAAAGATTATGTAGACACACAAATTTTATTTTTTAGCAAATTATACACTCACTAACTACTTGTTCACGAATTCCGAGTGCGGCGATATGGCTCTCAGACTCCAGGGAGCTCCGTATTTAAAACATATCAAAAGAAGTATCTAAAATAAAAACTAAATTTGTGATGAATTATGTGAGTATGTAATTCTTTTTTGAAAAACAAAATTGTATTTTGGGCTACACGAGAGTCACAAAAGTGTGGCTCTAATTATGCATTAAAAATATTAGGATTTTTGTCTTCACATTTTTTTATTTTGTGTAGGTTGCATATGAAAACGTAATTATATGTCAGACCCAACAAATGATAAGTTTGAGCTCCATGGAATCCTTTGATATATGCAGTGCGAAAATGATCTGGATAATGTTTTTTGATTGGTTTAGATTGCACATATATATAAAATAGATATTAAGTGAGATATGATGCATGTCCTGAAATATGATATGCCTAAATCTAGGGCAATATATCGAGCTTCCAATATTAGGTTTTATGTACATCAGTAAATGGCTATATTCCCAGGTCCTCCACTCTCGAAAGACCTTCTGACGCTTAACTTCCATTCCGCATTTCATTTGCATTATCTACCTTAGATGTTCAGTGTTCAGTGCTGAAAAACTTCTAACATCATAATTTAGCGTCCCGCTTCTTGGCTAAATAATAGAAAATGCTCCCCATGTTGTAGTTGTTTTACAAGATTTTAGTTAGATAGTGACACTCTCTAAAAAAACTTATAATTGGGATAGTTTTATATTGTAATCTAAGTATCTAGTTATGCTTCTAAGCCAGATAATCAGTGGTCCTACGAAAAAAAATTGGCTCGAAAGTACCGTTAAAGTTTTAATGTAACACAGTCCTGGTTTTATTTTCATGCTATAGTCATGTTGTGCATTGCCATGTAAATAGTTTATGTTACTACTATTTTGCTTCTAGTGTCTTAGGCGTCATATGCGCATAATAACAAGACAGGTATAATATATTGATTGTGTATTATCTTCATGATCAGTGTATAATATATTATCCTTCTGTAAGTAATCTTCCTTCAGATAAGTTTGCGTTTCCACTTAAGAATATGGCGATAGAAGGTGGGAATATAAGAATGTATTAATTTTTATGTTATAAGAGATCATATGTTGTGAAGAGGGAGTTCTGCTCACTCATGATATTTTCATAAAAAATTACTTCTAATACATGGGTTATCTAATCAAGTTTCTCCTAATTATAGCTTTATCTTAGTCCCCATGTTGTAGTCCTCTCATTCTGTTTGTGGCAAGACATGCCACACAATTGCGGAAATCCGCAGCAGCTCCGAGCACCACTGCACCCGTTTTTTGAATTTTTTGAAAATCGGACTTTTTTTGCTTCCAAAAATTCTGAAAAAATTCACAGCAACACACATACATATCCCGCAGGTACGCCAGAAATTTCGTAAAGAAATTCATTATAGTTTGGGCTAGGAAAAAAAGTGAAATTTCTGACAGATTCAACACACTTTATACACCTTTTACTGACTAGAATTTTGTTATTTTTATACAGCTCAAAATACGACGTTTTTTGCACCATAAATTGGCACGCACATAAGAAATATGCATATGTATCTTAGGAATTGTTTCGGATTTTTTTGAAACATAAATTTAAAATTTTCAAATTTTTAAAATACCAGGTTTACTGTTGCTCGGGAGCTGCAAATCTGCTTCCACACAATTGCTTCTAGTTACAGGGTGAAACTTCGCGCATTCCTGAGCAACAAACAACTAACTCAACTCGGAGATGAGTTTACATGTAGCCGGTGTCGAAGCCAACATTGCATCGGTATGTGAAGATTAATGTGGACGCGTCGTTTTCAGCTGAAACCTACTCAGGGAGCGACCATTGCTGTGACACACGAAGGATGGGGCAACTTGGTCAGCATGTGCCCTCTGGTATGGCTGAAACTATAGCACTTAAAAATGGTTTACTCTTGCGGTCTTGCCAATCATTTGGGATGCAACAAGCTGGTGGAGTCTGATTGCATGCAGGCCAACAACTGATTTATCTCGGACCTAAGGTTGATCTCAACCTAGCACAACATGGGACACAAGCAAACGATCCTGAAATGGATCCAAGATTAACAGACAGGGCCAACACTAATCATTAATCCAAGCAAGTCGCTTTGCCTTCAGGCAATTTGACTACTTGTCTACAGAAATTCGATAATACAGTAGACGGTAAGCAGCAAATTAAGCCATTAGTTCCTGTAAGCCAAACTTCCCAATCCACAGTGTACGAAACAGACAATACAGAGGGCCAATTTCTGGGCGGAGCACAGTGTACGAAATGGAAGAACCTACGGGCACAACCCATTTCTGCATCTCAGCCACCAGGATGCAATCCTACATACCTGCGGAGCAACCAATTTCATCATTGAAACCAGTTTGTAAAATTCATTCAAGGAAAAGCCGTTAAATTTATGTATCTCAATACTTTGTAAGAAGAAAACTGGCATAATTCAAACAGTAAACATGACTGCCACGCCAAAAAGCTCCAAAACTGAATTGTCTCAACATTATTGGGCAAATCCAACATTACAAACAGAGAACAACTACATGATAACAGTAAATTTTTCTACCACACATTTAACTCTTACTGTTAGTTCTCTCTTTTTTTGGCTGCATTTGGTATTCTGTTCTCAGTAAAGGATATAAGATTAGTATAGTTCAGATAACTCCATTAGAGGGAAGTACTGAACATCCTAGCTTATCAAATCATTTGAAGTATATTCGGACCCTCCCTGTCGCCTCCTCTCTGGGCGACAGGAGGGTGAAACCCTAGTCCCCGCCGCCACCCACCTCCCGCCGCCACCTTCCCTCGCCGTCCCCAGAGGCTGCCGCCGGAAAAGCCTGCGCGGCGCCGGTGAAGGGGGCGGCGAGGATCTTCCACTCGCGGTGCTCGGCTGCAGCTCCGAGGAGGCGTCTGCGCCGGCCCCCGCCGCCTCCCAACTCGCCTCCGACCCCGACGCTCGCGTCCCTGCGCCGTCGTCCTCCGTGGCTTCCCGTCGCGCTCGCCTCCGACCCCGTCGCGCTCGCCTCCACCCTCTGCGGCCCCGTCCCTTTCGCCTCCGTGCTCCTGACGCGCGCGGCGCCGGCTCTCGCTGGAGGAGCCGTCGGGCTTGCTCGTCCGGCCGCCGCCGACGGCGCGTATCCTCCCCTGGGCGGTGCCTCGCCGTCATGCGGGCGGGTCGTCGTGGTTCCTTCCGCGGTGGCCTCTGGCCCGGGCCCGATCTGGGCCTCAGATGGGTCGGGCGGGCCGGACGCTCTTCTCCCATGCGCTCCGCCCGTGTCGTTCTGGTCGCCGCGACCCCGGCGCTGCGGCGGCGCCCGCGCGCTGGCGGCTCCCCGCCTCGTTTGGGTGGTGCAGTGCAGATGCAGCACACTTGGTCTTCTTCCCACCTCTCGACGGTGCAGCGGGTACAAGGATCCGGCCTCCGGCAGTTGCGTGGTGGTGCGCATGGTGCGTGTTGACACGCGATGCAGGGCTGCTGCCCGGAACCGTGGTGGTTCTTGGCCTCGGGCAGCGCTCCTCTGCTCCTCACCAGCATGGTGCTCGGCGGGCACGGTGGTTGGCGCTGCGTCCGGCGGCCCTGAGGATTTGACGCCTACTGCTGTCTTTTGGTCGTTGGTGGTCTCCACGAGGTGTGGTGGGCTGCGGCGGTTGCTGTGGTGGTCGACCACCTTTGCTTTGTGCTCTCCAGGTGAAAACCTAGGTTCCGGCTTGCTGGACCGGATGACGGTGGTGTGCCCTCGACAACACAACCTCCTTGGAGGCGTCATCTTGGAGACACAAAAGGATGGTTTTTGTTGTTGCCTGTGGTTGTTGGGAGCTTGGGTGCTGTTGGTGCGGCCAGCTTGGGGCCGACGGTGGTGATGTGTTTCTCTCCTCGGCTGGCTTTCGCGTGGTCTCGGCCCCGTTGATGTGCTTGCCCAAGAGCCTCCATTGGTTGCTGTTGCGGTGTGGGAGCTTCGTGCTCTTGGTGGCGTCTCGGCTCACCTTTGTTTATTGACGACACAATGTATGTCTCCCCCACCTGCTTTCGTCTCGATCCTCGTGGCGGAGCTCCCTATCTAGGTTAGTGCCAGGTGCTAGGCTTGACACTCCGATGATGATGGTGGTGCTCCTGAGTTGTGCCTGGGGTTCGAGCCGCATGCCGGTGCGGTGCGTGAGGCAATGATTGCAGAGTCTTGGCATTGTGATCCCTCGACTACACACCTCACCTCTTGTGTCTCTTGGTGGCTCTTGCTTTTCCCTTTTCTAGTTGTTTTTTTTCATGTATTTTCATTGTTTTTCTCTTCCCTTGTATCCCCCTGTACAATTGCTATTCTGTTGTAAGAACATAGCCCGCCAGGCTCTTTCGATGAATGAAACAAGCGGTGGGGATTTATTCCCCCCGTCAATCTCGATTTTTTTTGAAGTATATTCCTTGTTATCATTGGCATATGAGGGGGCTCATGGAGTAGCAAAGCAGAGCATCTGGTTTCTAGCGCATAGATGTACTCTTTGGAAATGTACAAGCTACCTAGTGGCTAACAAAGTAACAAATCAAATTTAAGAAATCTCATGCAGTAGAAGCCTCAAATAAGTGATGATGCACCATCTGATCAATGGACACACATCCTTCGGTCCAACATAGATGCCAGTATGCCACTTTTTACTCCAAAATATAAACAATACTTTGAGAACTACTTGTAACGATAGTATTAATATGTTAGTAATAGTATGAGATCCATGACGAAAGAAGTATTCACGGTGAAGTAGTCACAGTAATACATTTTGATGTGTGTTTAATATAAAGTGTTAAGCATATAATTTGACCAGAACAATAGTGGAGAGAATAGAGTGTCAACAAATCATAGCCTATTTGGACCAGACAAAATGTGTATTGTCACTTATGAAGTACTGATGTAGATGCAATAACATATAAATCACAATAGGACCTGGCAGACCCATAACCACGAAAAACTAATCAAAGGCATGTAACAACTGGTATAAGTATAACAGAAAAAACATCCATGAAGACACGAAAGAGGGTGCATTTCATTATGCTAGCACTTAACATATGCACAAAAAGGAGATGGGTGCTAAGTCGTCTGAGGAGCTAGAGGGAGAACAACCTGCACTACCAGAAGCAACTGCGAGAAACTAAGGAGGTAAACTGAAAGCAATGCAGCTAGATAGAACGGGAAGACAAGTGAAAGTGCACACATCATTAGAGATGGGATAGAGCATCAGCAAATAAAAGAGAAAGCAGGTGGTTAAAGTCATAAGGAAGAGAATTGATTGAGAAAGGGATGAGGAAACAGGGACTGGAGATAAGATATACAGTACATCGCACTTAACCACAATCATCTTATGTATGGTGCACAAGATCAGCTGCACCAAGTCCACCACCAATGCCTGTTTCTTCAATTATAAGAAGTCGAACAAGTAACAACCAATATCAATCCAATGAAAAGACAATTATATATATGAGGGAGGCATCAACAATATATTTAAGTAAACTCGCATCTTTAATTCAAAGGAAAAAAAAGAAGATAAACAAAACCACACATGTGGTCAAACTTAAAGAATATTCTAGGAAAATGAAGAACATGCACACTCGGACTAAGCTGCTCAGTAAGAGACAGCTTATAAGCTCGTTTAAACGCCATACCAAAAAATAATATACAATTATACTAATAAAGCGTAAAAAAATGTTATCGTCAGTATTCTGATTTAGATTATCTTCAAACAGATTTAGCGTGAAAACTGAAATGAACACCACATTAGTGTTCCCGGTACAAATGGACTTGCCACTTGCAGTACGACTCTCCTAAAGTGGTAAAATGAGCAATTATTCGTAAATTCAAATAAATTCATCATTATGGTTTAATATTAGCAAGATTAGAAGATATAATAAATACTGAATGAAAGAAATAGAACTAGCTTAAAGCTTCCAAACACCTATTGAGCCACCTATGTGACAGTTCAGTTGGTTCAAGCTAGTTTTTCATGTAGTGTCTTCAACTTCCAAATGTTATGTTTCTTATCTTGTAAAAAAAACTCCAACGCAGCTATGCACTTAAACTACCATTACAAAATTCGTGGCCTCTTGCATATGTGAATAGCATGAAGAAGGAAGTTTAGTTCAATCTTGCAGAAAGAATTTGTTAATCTTGGTGTTCATTGATAAACTATAAAGACAGTTTGCCAGATCCATTTTGAACAACAAAAGATTACAGAAATGAAGCTAACAGTAGTGGACCAATTGCAGCCACCACCTGGCTCCTGAGCATAAAATAAATTAGATACAACTAACAAAATTTATTTTCTAAATCATAATCATTATTGACACACAAACACCAAGGAAACAAAATGGCTATATGTTGAAGAGGCTATCAAGCAGCAAAAGAACAAGTGATACAACACTACTTAAAAATTGTTAACTTAACACGAAAGGATGTGAACCGTATTTCATCAAGCAATTATCAAGAATTAACTTGGTTCTTTGTAACCAATATGTGAAGGCATGCTATTACCTGTAGTGTAGATACACTCGAATGGATAATAGTGAGAAAGGAAGTTGGTTTCAAAAAGCTTCTTGAACTGCAATGACTCAAGATGGATCATAAAGAGGACACCATCTGTCCACAGGAACACCGCATTATTTTCCTCAGCTAAACCTAGTACTGATACTGATACTTGCGGTGACTTTAAGGAAAGTAGCTTGTCCACTTCAATAGTTCTTCTGAGCGCCCATGAGGCAACACCATCGCAATCAGTCATCCTCTTCCACAGTTGGATGTTGCTGCCAGTGAGGAAGAGTAAACCAAGGGCACCACCTTCAGCCCGCATAATCCAGAACTGGCCCTTTTCAAGCATATGCACTGGCACCCGTATCACAGCTAGGCTTTGCTTTTCCAAATCAAACTCGAGGATTCCAACAAAATTCCCAGTAAGCATCCAGTGAATGGAATTCCCAGCAAGCACAGCAGGTTTACCACAAAAACCATGGTGGGTAGATGAAAATCGAGTGGAAGATCACTTGTATGAGGGGATGGAAGCGGTGTTGAGATGAGATCGCCCCATACGCTGGTCTCCGACAAGTATACGCAGGCAAATGCTTGTCTGTGCAGTTTTTCGTCGCTGGCTGCCACAGATACGACCACCTGGAAGTGGGCGTCTCTGCCGGTGCGAAGCACCGCTCCGTGGATCACTGTCTTCGTTGCATGTGTCGCAATCCCCGGCGGTATGGCAAGGCGGTGCTGGTCGCCGGTGACTGGGTCCCACACGAGCATCTGCATCGGCCCTGTGATGAGTACGAGGCCATGGCGGCATCCAAGGGACATAAAGCGGTCGCCGTCGCCGTCGCCGTCGCCACACTGAAAGAAGAAGCGCCCAGGCGGGACACTATTGGGAACCTCCAGGGTAGGTACGAAGTAGAAGCCACCGTATCTAGCGAAGAACCCGAGGAGGGAGGGTTGCGGCGGTGGTGGCGGCGGAAGCGTGGTAGGATCTTGCTATGATATGATGAACAAGGACTGGTAAAACAGGGAATTTAGAGGAATTGTAGACAAAAACAGGTAAATTGCTGGATATAAGAAAGGTAAATTGCAGGAAATTAAGGCAGGAAAAGTAAGAACTGGTAGATAAAATTTGGTTTTGATTTCTCTGATTACCAACATGGGATACAAGGATGGCTATATAAAGACCTAGCCAACTAATAGATGCCACATAGGAAATACCTAGAATACCCCCATACTAATAAGACATACTAATAAACCCATACTATCTATTCCCTGACATTCCTCCCTGCTTGAGACCATTGGTCACCAATGGATAATTAAGTTTCTTCAGAAACTTGCATCCATGCAAAGGAGGATTAAATGTGATCAGCCAAAGAGCAATTCCATTGCATTTGATGTCTTCGTGCCAACACAAAAGGTACACCAAACTTCAGAACACTTATGCTGCTCGGGAGTGCGAGCGAAGACATCAACAAACACACTTGAGCAACCATCCGTTTT
The DNA here is from genome assembly GCA_947311845.1 of Poa pratensis. Lineage (NCBI taxonomy): Eukaryota > Viridiplantae > Streptophyta > Magnoliopsida > Poales > Poaceae > Poa > Poa pratensis. Next base: position 65,509,270 of record CAMZMU010000043.1, read on the forward strand.
GTCATCATCACCATCGAACACTGGCAGTCCCTCGAATGCCTGAAACTGCAGTATGTCAGTCGCAGTAGCAGACCTGGGTGAGTGTGAGGAGTGTGTCTCATTTTCGGATGCCTTCCTCATGTACTTGGAGGTTTCTTCAGTTTCTGGTGGCTTGCTCACACACTTGGGAAGCTATTCACTGGATGCACTTTCTGGTGCCTTGTGGAAGGACATGGCAAGCTGTTCAAGACTGCTAGTGAACACATCACGAAACTCATTCGAGCAATCCTTTGTTTCTTCATCAGAGACATCGAACACTGGCTGAGGAGTAGCTTGCGCTAAGAGATAAGTTTCTGGTAGCGCATAATAGTGATGCTCAGTACCATCTGCTCCGAATATGCTTTGACGATTGAGATTATGGAAACCGTAAGATTGGGGCATTCGATCTGCATTCTGCTCGCTGAGGTTGTTGTTTCCATCTCGCAAACATGTACTCTGAATTGGTGTGTGATGCCCAAAACGGCAGTCAGGAGCTGAACCATGTGTTCCCTGCGACCATCTTGGTGTTGGCATTTCACCAAACACTTGCGGAGCGACAAAAGCAGTAGCTGATGGTTTGGTGGATTGGTGGCTCTAGGTTAATAGTGCCAGAAACAATGCTTGTACGTCACACGTCAGTTGGGAACCCCAAGAGGAAGGTATGATGAGTGCAGCAGTAAGTTTTCCCTCAGTATGAAACCAAGGTTTAATCGACCAGTAGGAAAACGAGGTTTGCTTCGAAGGTGTTGGTGGAGGAGTGTAGTGCGGCGCAACACCAGGGATTCCGGTGCCAACGTGGAACCTGCACAACACAATCAAATACTTTGCCCCAACTTAACAGTGAGGTTGTCAATCTCACCGGCTTGCTGAAAACAAAGGGTTAAACGTATCGAATGGAAATGATGTTTGTTTGCATAAAACAGTAGAGAACAATGATTGCAGTAGATTGTATTTCAGATGTAAAAGAATGGACCGGGGTCCACAGTTCACTAGTGGTGTCTCTCCAATAAGATAACTAACATGCTGGGTAAACAAATTACAGCTGGGCAATTGACAATTGATAAGTGCATATAACATGCATGTGTGAGCTGTGGTGTCTACTATGAGATTCATTTGGGCATTACGACAAAGTACATAGACCGCTATCCAGCATGCATCTATGCCTAAATAGTCCACTTTCCGGTTAACATCCGTACCCCTTCCAGTATTAAGTTGCAAGCAACAGACAATTGCATTAAGTAATGTGCGTAATGTAAACAATACATTCATCCTTGAATAAAGCATTGCTGTTTTACCCCTAGTGGCAACAACACATCTACAACCTTAGAACTTGCTGTCACTATCCCAGGTTAAATAGAGGTTGAACCCAACTATCATGCATAAATACCCCCTCTTGGAGTTACAAGTATTCACGTGGCCAAGGCTTCAACAAGTAACGGAGAGCATGCAAGATCACAAATGACATAGACATGATAATATAATATTCAGCTCCACATAGGTATCAATATAAGTCAGATCCCAGCAAACACAACATGTAGCATTACAATAAGATGATCTTGATCATGATAGGCAGCTCACAAGATCTAAACATGATGGCACAAGTGGAGAAGACAACCATCTAGCTACTGCTATGGACCCATAGTCCAAGGATGAACTACTCACGCATCACTCCGGAGGCGGGCATGGCGATGTAGAGCCCTCCGGTGATGATTCCCCTCTCCGGCAGGGTGCCGGGAAGAGCTTCAGAACCCCCCGAGTTAGGGTTGACGACGGCGGCGGCAGCGAATATGTTCTGGATGAAAGGCTCGGTGTTTTAGGGTTTTCGCGTCTCGGGGAATAAATAGGCGAAGGGGCGATGTCGGCGGACCCCCGAGGGGCCCAAACACACCAGGCGCGGCTGTGGGCCCACCGCGCCTGGTGGTTTGGCCACCTCGTGGCTCTCTTCGTCTCTCCTTCGGACTCCGTGTACGTGCTGGAAAAATAGGGACTGGCCTTTTGTTTCGTGCAATTCCGAGAATATTTCCAGAAGTAACTTTCTGAAACCAAAAACAGCAGAAAACAGGGAACTGGCACTGTGGCATCTTGTTAATAGGTTAGTCCCAGAAAATGCATAAAAGTGATACGAAGTGTATATAAAACATGTAGCAAATGGTATAATATAAGCATGGAACAGCAGAAATTATGGATACGTTGGAGACGTATCAAGCATCCCCAAGCTTAGTTCTACTCGTCCTCGAGTAGGTAAAACGATAACAACAAATAATTTCTGAGGAGACATGCTTTCACACAATCTTGATCAATATATTGCAAGGCTCATGTCATGAATGAAGTGACTCAAAGCAATGATCTATAGTTTGCTAACAAATAGATAAAGAGTAAACAATGAATCATATAAGCAAAAACTTTTCATGAATAGTACTTTCAAGACAAGCATCAAAAAGTTTTGCATAAGAGGTAACTCATAAAGCAATAGATTCAAAGTAAAAGGCATTGAAGCAACACAAAGGATGATTAAGTTTCAGCATTTGCTTTCAACTTGTAACATGTATATCTCATGGATAGTTGTCAACATAAAGCAATATAACAAGTGCAATAAGTAAATATGTAAGAATCAATGCACACAAAGTTGACACAAGTGTTTGCTTCTAAGATAGAAAGGAGTAGGTAAACTGACTCAACATAAAGTAAAAGATAGGCCCTTCGCAGAGGGAAGCAGGGATTAAATCATGTGCTAGAGCTTTTTAAGTTTTCGAAAGCATATAGAGAGCACAAAATAAGTATTTGAGAGGTGTTTGTTGTTGTCAACGAATGGTAGTGGGCACTCTAACCCCCTTGTCAACCAGACTTTCAAAGAGCGGCTCCCATGAAGGACGTTATTTCTACCAGCAAGGTAGATCATCCCTCTTCTCTTTTGTTTACACATGTATTTTAGTTTCTTTATAGATGACACTCCTCCCAACCTTTTGCTTACACAAGCCATGGCTAACCGAATCCTCGGGTGCCTTCCAACATTCACATACCATGGAGGAGTGTCTATTGCAAAATTAAGTTGCTTACTGATAAATCAGGGCAAAACATGTGAAGAGAATTATTAATGAAAGTTGTAATTAATTGGGGCTGGGCACCCCGTTGCCAGCTCTTTTTGCAAATTATTGGATAAGCGGATGTATATGCCACTAGTCCAGGTGAAAGTCTGTCAGAAGTAAATGACAAGATTGAAAGATAAAACACCACATACTTCCTCATGAGCTATAAAACATTGACACAAATAAGGAGTAATAAAGTTTTGAATAGTTTAAAGGTAGCACATGAAATATTTACTTGGAATGGCAGGAAATACCACATAGTAGGTAGGTATGGTGGACACAAATGGCATGGGTTTTGGCTCAAGTTTTGGATGCACGAGAAGCATTCCCTCTCAGTACAGAGTTTAGGCTAGCAAGGTTGTTTGAAGCAAACACAAGTATAAACCGGTACAGCAAGAATCACATAAAAACATATTGCAAGTATTATAAGACTCTACACTGTCTTCCTTGTTGCTCAAACATTTTACCAGAAAATATCTAGACCTTAGAGAGAACAAATATGCATCCCAAGTCTCAACAAGCTCTACGTAGTTCTCCACTACTAGGCTTTAACTACATGATGCAAGAGCTTAAACATGATCTACTTGAGAGCTCAAAACAATTGCAAAGCATCAAATCAAAACAAGACAATGATCTACAAGAATGCATATGTCTTTTCCAATACCAACTACTACATGTAGCATTTTCTTTCTTCCAAACAAACACCAATAATTTATTAAACATAAACTCTCCAAATGATAATATAATGCAGCAAGAGAGTATTTATAAACAAGTGCTAACAGCTCGAAGAGATGCATGAAAAACAGGAGCTAAAAGCACTGCAGTAGCTAGTTAAGAATACTCAACAAATATAAGTGAAGAACATGAGTATTCACATGAAAAAGCGGAGCGTGTCTCTCTCCCACACAAGGATTGCTAGGATCCGAATTTATTCAAACAAAAACAAAAATAAAAACACACAGACGCTCCAAGTAAAGCGCATAAGATGTGAAAGAATTAAAATATAGTTTCACTAGAGATGACCTGATAAGTTTGTTGATGAAGAAGGGGATGCCTTGGGCATCCCCAAGCTTAGACGCTTGAGTCTCTCTGAATATGGTTGGGATGAACCACGGGGGCATCCCCAAGCTTAGGCTTTTCACTCTTCTTGATCACATAATATCACCCTTCTCGCTTGATCCTTGAAAACTTCCTTCACACCAAACTCAAGACAGTTCTCATTAGAGGGTTAGTGCATAATCAAAAATTCTCATATTCTGTAATGATACAATCAATCCCAAAGCTTCTGGACATTAGCTACAGCCACCAATGCTTTGTGGAGCAAAGAAATCCACACAAACACAGTAAAAGAGCGAATGCAAAACAAAAGGCAGAATCTGTCAAAAACAGAACAGTCTGGAATGACGAATTTTTTCGAGGCACTTAAGTTGCTCAGATGGATCTGGCCTAAAATAATGAAAGTTGCGTACATATCTCAGGAATATGCGTGATTTTTCTCAGAATTTTTTGAATTTTCTACAGGGAGATAAGCTCAAATCCGTGACAGCTAAAAATCTGTCACTGCGCAGAAATCCAAATCTTGCATCAACTTTCAATATAGAACTTTACTTGGCACAACATTGCGATAAAATAAAGATACAAAGGAGTTGCTACAGAAGTAACAAAAATCCTTGACTCAAAGAAAACAAAAATAACAGCAAATAAAAACGATGGGTTGTCTCCCATAAGCGCTTTTCTTTAACGCCTTTCAGCTAGGCGCAGAAAGTGAAAATCAAGTGTTGTCAAGTGGCAAATCATTCAAATCATCAAAAGCTTCTTCCAACACACAGCTTGTAACAATGGGTATCTTAGATGTTCCTGGAGGTGTTTCATTACCTTTAACCGTACTAAAAGTTTTATCAATTTTAAGCTCATAATGAGTCTTTGGTTTTGGCACTTTAGGAACATACATAAACTTTTGCTCTCTACCCACATAAACTTTCTCCTTTTTAGACTTAAGAGAAGTAAAGGTTGAACTTAAGGTTTCAATAGCTTCCTCTAACTCATCAATTCTATGATTTTGGGTGTCATGGATATTATTATCCTCAAGAACAGTGATTCTTTCATTGATGGTGGCTATTGATTCATTAATCTTACCAATACAATCAAGAAAATTTGGAAAAAAATTCTCCATAGAGTCTAACTTATTTATAACATCTTCCAAGGTAATCTCAACTTTAATATCTTTAGTGGGTGGTGTTCCTACCAAACTTTCAATAATATTACAGGCTTCTAAAGCAGGAGTACCCAAGAAATTTCCACCTGTAAGAGTGTCTAGAACATACCTATACCAACTAGAGATACCAACATAAAAGTTCCTAAGGAGGATAGTGGTAGAGTGTTTCTTAGTACATCTATGATGAGCATCACTAATTCTATACCAAGCATCTTTCAAATTTTCACCTCCTAGTTGCCTAAAAGAACGAACTTCAACTTCAGGAGCATTCATTTTGAAAAACAAAATTAAACTGAATTAAACAAGTAACTAATTTTTTTGTGTTTTTGATAAGAGAGCAAACAAACAAATAAAAATAAACTAAGCAAGACAAGTAACTAATTTTTTTGTGTTTTTGATATAGAGAAAGCAAACAAAACAAAATAAAAATAAACTAAGCAAGACAAATAACAAAGTAAAGAGATTGGGTGTGAGAGACTCCCCTTGCAGAAGCAATTCTGTTTTCCCCGGCAACGGCGCCAGAAAACGTTGTTGGTGGCTCTAGGTTAATAGTGCCAGAAACAATTGCTTGTACGTCACACGTCAGTTGGGAACCCCAAGAGGAAGGTATGATGAGTGCAGCAGTAAGTTTTCCCTCAGTATGAAACCAAGGTTTAATCGGACCAGTAGGAAAACGAGGTTTGCTTCGAAGGTGTTGGTGGAGGAGTGTAGTGCGGCGCAACACCAGGGATTCCGGTGCCAACGTGGAACCTGCACAACACAATCAAACTACTTTGCCCCAACTTAACAGTGAGGTTGTCAATCTCACCGGCTTGCTGAAAACAAAGGGTTAAACGTATCGAATGGAAGATGATGTTTGTTTGCATAAAACAGTAGAGAACAATGATTGCAGTAGATTGTATTTCAGATGTAAAAGAATGGACCGGGGTCCACAGTTCACTAGTGGTGTCTCTCCAATAAGATAACTAACATGCTGGGTAAACAAATTACAGCTGGGCAATTGACAATTGATAAGTGCATATAACATGCATGTGTGAGCTGTGGTGTCTACTATGAGATTCATTTGGGCATTACGACAAAGTACATAGACCGCTATCCAGCATGCATCTATGCCTAAATAGTCCACTTTCCGGTTAACATCCGTACCCCTTCCAGTATTAAGTTGCAAGCAACAGACAATTGCATTAAGTAATGTGCGTAATGTAAACAATACATTCATCCTTGAATAAAGCATTGCTGTTTTACCCCTAGTGGCAACAACACATCTACAACCTTAGAACTTGCTGTCACTATCCCAGGTTAAATAGAGGTTGAACCCAACTATCATGCATAAATACCCCCTCTTGGAGTTACAAGTATTCACGTGGCCAAGGCTTCAACAAGTAACGGAGAGCATGCAAGATCACAAATGACATAGACATGATAATATAATATTCAGCTCCACATAGGTATCAATATAAGTCAGATCCCAGCAAACACAACATGTAGCATTACAATAAGATGATCTTGATCATGATAGGCAGCTCACAAGATCTAAACATGATGGCACAAGTGGAGAAGACAACCATCTAGCTACTGCTATGGACCCATAGTCCAAGGATGAACTACTCACGCATCACTCCGGAGGCGGGCATGGCGATGTAGAGCCCTCCGGTGATGATTCCCCTCTCCGGCAGGGTGCCGGGAAGAGCTTCAGGAACCCCCCGAGTTAGGGTTGACGACGGCGGGGCAGCGAATATGTTCTGGATGAAAGGCTCGGTGTTTTAGGGTTTTCGCGTCTCGGGGAATAAATAGGCGAAGGGGCGATGTCGGCGGACCCCCGAGGGGCCCAAACCACCTCCAGGCGCGGCTGTGGGCCCAGCCGCGCCACCATGTGGTTTGGCCACCTCGTGGCATCTTCGTCTCTCCTTCGGACTCCGTGTACGTGCTGGAAAAATAGGGACCTGGCCTTTTGTTTCGTGCAATTCCGAGAATATTTCCAGAAGTAACTTTCTGAAACCAAAAACAGCAGAAAACAGGGAACTGGCACTGTGGCATCTTGTTAATAGGTTAGTCCCAGAAAATGCATAAAAGTGATACGAAGTGTATATAAAACATGTAGCAAATGGTATAATATAAGCATGGAACAGCAGAAATTATGGATATGTTGGAGACGTATCAGAGTGCAGCAGTAAGTTTTCCCTCAGTATGAAACCAAGTTTAATCGGACCAGTAGGAAAACGAGATTTGCTTCGAAGGTGTTGGTGGAGGAGTGTAGTGCGGCGCAACACCAGGGATTCCGGTGCCAACGTGGAACCTGCACAACACAATCAAACTACTTTGCCCCAACTTAACAGTGAGGTTGTCAATCTCACCGGCTTGCTGAAAACAAAGGGTTAAACGTATCGAATGGAAAATGATGTTTGTTTGCATAAAACAGTAGAGAACAATGATTGCAGTCGATTGTATTTCAGATGTAAAAGAATGGACCGGGGTCCACAGTTCACTAGTGGTGTCTCTCCAATAAGATAACTAACATGCTGGGTAAACAAATTACAGCTGGGCAATTGACAATTGATAAGTGCATATAACATGCATGTGTGAGCTGTGATGTCTACTATGAGATTCATTTGGGCATTACGACAAAGTACATAGACCGCTATCCAGCATGCATCTATGCCTAAATAGTCCACTTTCCGGTTAACATCCGTACCCCTTCCAGTATTAAGTTGCAAGCAATAGACAATTGCATTAAGTAATGTGCGTAATGTAAACAATGCATTCATCCTTGAATAAAGCATTGCTGTTTTACCCCTAGTGGCAACAACACATCTACAACCTTAGAACTTGCTGTCACTATCCCAGGTTAAATAGAGGTTGAACCCAACTATCATGCATAAATACCCCCTCTTGGAGTTACAAGTATTCACGTGGCCAAGGCTTCAACAAGTAACGGAGAGCATGCAAGATCACAAATGACATAGACATGATAATATAATATTCAGCTCCACATAGGTATCAATATAAGTCAGATCCCAGCAAACACAACATGTAGCATTACAATAAGATGATCTTGATCATGATAGGCAGCTCACAAGATCTAAACATGATGGCACAAGTGGAGAAGACAACCATCTAGCTACTGCTATGGACCCATAGTCCAAGGATGAACTACTCACGCATCACTCCGGAGGCGGGCATGGCGATGTAGAGCCCTCCGGTGATGATTCCCCTCTCCGGCAGGGTGCCGGGAAGAGCTTCAGAAACCCCCCGAGTTAGGGTTGACGACGGCGGCGGCAGCGAATATGTTCTGGATGAATGGCTCGGTGTTTTAGGGTTTTCGCGTCTCGGGGAATAAATAGGCGAAGGGGCGATGTCGGCGGACCCCCGAGGGGCCCAAACCACACCCAGGCGCGGCTGTGGGCCCAGCCGCGCCACCTGGTGGTTTGGCCACCTCGTGGCTCATCTTCGTCTCTCCTTCGGACTCCGTGTACGTGTTGGAAAAATAGGGACCTGGCCTTTTGTTTCGTGCAATTCCGAGAATATTTCCAGAAGTAACTTACTGAAACCAAAAACAGCAGAAAACAGGGAACTGGCACTGTGGCATCTTGTTAATAGGTTAGTCCCAGAAAATGCATAAAAGTGATACGAAGTGTATATAAAACATGTAGCAAATGGTATAATATAAGCATGGAATAGCAGAAATTATGGATACGTTGGAGACGTATCAAGGATGCATTTGTTGTAGACAAAGAAGCAAACTTCGGTGTAGAAGCAACAAAAGATGCATCGACAGGGGAGGCTACAATGGAAGTGTTCAGAGAAGATAACATGCCCTTCAGTTTGGAGAGCTGACCTTGCAGGGATGCAAATGAACGCTGAGATGGAGCCTGGTGCTTCATGTCAATGACCGCACGGGGCATATGCTCGTTGATGGTACCCTCCCTGCGATTCTGTACTTCTGTATTGGTAGTAGTAGAAAAGCAGTCTTGCTTGGACGCAGCGGTAGAGGCAGCGCTGAACGGACCAGAGGTAGTCGTGCTGGCTCCAAACAGGGGTGAGGCAGACGAGATGGTGGACTTGGCGGGCGCGGACACAAACGCAGAGGTGGCGTTGGGTTGTGCCGCTGTTGATTCCGGCTGCATCTTGGAGGCGGTGGTGAGGAAGGTTGGGCTCGAGGATTCAGCGAGTAGAGGATGACCACCGGGAACTTGTTCGGGATGGGGTGGGAGTGCGGTGGCTGGCGGCGCTGTCGTGGGCCGTACGCCACGGCGGGGAAGGCCGTGTTCGTGGAGGCAGGAAGCGGGTAGGGTGGGTGGCGGCGTAGGGACCTGTCGGTGGGGCGCCGTACGCTGGGGCGGGGAGAAAACCAGGCGCAGGTGCTGGGTAGGAGGATAGGGCGTAGGGGAGGGATGGGTAGTGGTAGCCTTGGATTTGGATGGGAATTGGGGAATTCCTTGCAGGTGGCGGCGGGTAGGTGAGGCTGGGGAAAGGGGAAAACGCCGTCGCCATGGATACGAGATTCGTTCAGATTTGGGGAAGGGAGGGTGGGGAATTACTGCCAATCCTGCGACCTTGTGCGGATGATTGTCATGGGGAGAGAGCGGCAAGATCTGCTCCGCGGAGCCTGATCCAGGGTATCGACCACGATCGAGGGATTTTACGGCCGGCAGCAGAGATCTGCGGGCAACCACGGATTCGATCGATGTGGTAGAGGGTGAAGAGGGTGGAATCACGCTCGAGGGAAACTTGGCTCTGATACCATTTGTCAGGATCTTGCTGTGATATGATGAACTAGGACTGGTAAAACAGGGAATTTAGAGGAATTGTAGACAAAAACAGGTAAATTGCTGGATATAAGAAAGGTAAATTGCAGGAAATTAAGGCAGGAAAAGTAAGAACTGGTAGATAAAATTTGGTTTTGATTTCTTTGATTACCAACATGGGATACAAGGATGGCTATATAAAGACCTAGCCAACTAATAGATGCCACATAGGAAATACCTAGAATACCCCCATACTAATAAGACATACTAATAAACCCATACTATCTATTCCCTGACAAAGCGGCGGAAGAAGCCGCGGTCGGAGGCGAGGCGTGCCAGCGCTTGCAGACGAGGGACGCGCGGGGGAGGGAGGATGGCTGCGGCGGTACGCGGAGGAGGATCTCTCCGAGGAGGTCATCGTCTTCCAGCGGCGTCTTCATCGCCAGCGAACGGGGCGGCGGCGGAGGCTGCTCAACTCGCCCTACTCACTGAATCCGTGGAAAACGATGCGGGATGCGGTGGAATCGAGCCGATCTAATGCCTAGAGAAGTGAGCCCGGCGGGGGACAGCGGCGGCGGCGGCTGAGGCTGGCTGTCATCTTGCCCTAGTCACTACGCTGCTGCGCCATTTTTTTTCTCTCCGTTGTGGTGGAGTGGAGTGAGAATGTTAAGAAGTGCCAACGTAGACCGGGCTGGACACGAAAGCCCACATGGGAAAGGCTACTCTATTTTAGACACACGCTATTCTTCTGAAGAAAAAACATTAACAAACCCAGCCCAGAACCCTCAATGGATGGAGAACCTAAATTGCAGAGGGTGAGCACGCCGGAAAATTGTTTTGTTTTGGTATATTGCCCTGCTTGGGGCATGTGTTATGTCATCGAACTTTGAACTTAAATTGCTTTTATGTCAGACCTTATAGATCATTCTCATGTAAAGTCCTGGATTAGCTTATTGTGGCACTTCTGATCATAGCATTGGAAGTGATAAGATAACATGTCGTTGAGGACCGTATAACCAGGAGCGACGAAGCCGGCCACCAATCCATGTAGTGTATTTAAGCCTGCAATTAAACAAAACATGTTTTATTTTTTGCATGTAACCTTCAAAGGTACAATTATTTACGACAAGTTAGATCAGAGTTGTCGACGGCGGGTGTGTAAGTTCTTATGAATTGTATCAGCGTGATGCTAAGGGTGTGTTTGTTTGGGCTGCAGCTGCTAAGAAGCAGATGTAGCTGTTGGGTGTGAGAAAGCAGCTGTGAGAAGCAGCTGCTAGAAGAAGAGATTTGATGTTTGGTAAAAGTGCTGTTGGCAGCTGTTGCTGTTGATTTTCTGGTTGAAATGTCTAGAATGCCCCTGAGTGCTGAAGATGTTATACAAGTGATGATTTGAGGCAAATAGTTGTTTTTGACTTATTTAATTCATAATCAGGATGTTTAGGGAGCTAAATCATGTCACTTTATCTATTTATACGTAATAATTGTAAACACTTATTTATCAGAATAATTTTGATTAAATATTTGTATGTAAAGAATAATTTTGATTAAATATTTTGAGTAATAAGAAATTAAAATGGAACGGTAACGAGGACGAATCCGTTCGATGGTTTGGTCTGGAAAATCGGATCTGGCCGCACGCCATGAATTGGTTTAAGAAGAAGAGCCTAAATACGTACAAGATCTATTCATATATATCAGTCGAAACGGAAAAGTTACTGCACGAAAGTTATGGATAACGGCGGGATTGTTCTATTCTTGAAAGAAATTTTGAACCGGCGATTGAGTGCGACGAATTTAGTAAAATTCGTCTAAAAATGGTACAAACTTCGGTCCAAATTAAGAACTTACGGTTCATGAAACTCGAAACTAATTACGGGAATGGAACCTACTTGTTGGTACACACATATTTCGTATACAAATTAGTTCGAACTGAAATATATTTATATGAGATAGAATTCCCAGCAACCGAGTGGGTAATAACAGAAAATGAACGATTCGGATTTAAGTAGAAAGCTGCGGGAAGCACCTCCGTCTCTGCTTCGGGCTCCTTGGCTCTCCTCATGTATTTTTCCCACATCCTTCTATAAAGGGCTTTTAAAAAGCAGAAGCAGAAGTCCAAATAAACAGGCCCTAAGTTATTATGAGTTTAATAAAGCGTCCTGTATCGGAAAAATATCAGAGTTGTGGGCTTGTCCAAACGAGTGCGACCACTCAACGTGCAAATCTAATGTTATTCTTTACTTCCTATTATGTCTTAACTGCTTGCTCATTGTGGGTTGTCTGGAGTAAAATGTGGTCCTTGCATTTGTTGCTTCTAAAGGTTTGTGACATTAATTGTACATATTAACAGGTGTAGATATCATTTATATTTATCATTTGGCTAGTGGTAAAAGAAAATTCTACCATGCGAAATCACTCTCTAGTGGTCGACCACGCTAAGCGGTCGACTCGCCCCATGCGACATCGCTCCTTTTTTGTTGTACACTGTAAGATTATTTTTATGTGATGTCCCGACCGTGCTTATTGTGGTACGTCTGATCATAGCATTGAAAGTTGTGATAAAACATGCTGCCATGGAGAGTGATGTTTTGTAGCCCGGCTACATATAGCCCTTTATTTTGACTATTTAAAAAATAAATTTTAAAGTTTCAAAAAATCTAAATAATATATGCAGATGTAGCCACGAATATATCTTTTAAGTGTGCAAAATACAAATCTGAAATATGCTGTAATGTACGCTACACAAAATAGATAAAATTACAGATCTGGGTGTGTGAATAGTGTCCACCAAATATTGTCAGAATTTTTCTTTTTTATGTACCCCAAAATAAAACGAATTTCGGATTGAAATTTTGCACCACTATAGGATATAGTATTGCCTACATCCAGATTTATTTTTAGAATTCTTTGGAACTACAAAATGCCGTCTTCAAAAATTCAAAATTAAGGTCTACATGTAGCCCGGGCTACAAAGGCCCGTTTTGCTGCCATGGACCATATAAACGGGAGCAGTGAAGCACACCAATCCTTCTAGTGTAATTAAACTTGTAATTAAACAATACACTATCTCCTTCATGTAACTTAAAAAGTACAAATATTTCAGGGTAATCCCTTAGATCATATCTGTCAATCCCACACAATTTGGATCCACGTTATTATTCAACACTCAATCATTATTCATCACTCAATAAGGCTTGTGATAGCTGTGCAGACTATGGCTATCTGTATAGAGGAGAAGCTCTGTTGCCAGAGAGGCGTTGGGACGATGGCCTTCGCAATGACGGCATCACACTGGTGTGCTAGAGAGATGACCTTTGCTACCTCCCCATTCCCTGCGGCATAATTGCGTTCGTTGATCCTATCATGGGCTCTGGCAAACGCAAACTTCATGCTACCATAGAACCCGTCGCATTGTCCGAGCGCCTTCTTCTTCTTGGCATCTGTTCCTGGCTTCGCTATCAAACCCTCAATATTTTTGATGGCTAGGTTGGTGTTGTTGAGCCCGACGTCGACCGCCGCCTTTGCCATGCCCCATGCGTCTTCACTGCGGGGGCTATTTGCCAGCATAGTAATGCAAAAGTCGTAAATGACACGTGGGTCCTTGTCGCACGCTGCCTTGCAAATTGTTTCCACGGTCGCGTCAACGCCAGACAACGCCAGGGCAATGGTGGCCAGAACCAGAGGAACCGTTGGTAGCCTCATGGATTTTGTTGGTTTTTTTTTTTTTTTTGCGAGAAGCTGATATTGATTAACTGCAGATCTTACAGATCAGTCCAGAACAAAGAAGCAAATTACAAGATAGTCCTTCTGGACCTCGACGCCATGGACGACGAACAAGACGCTGCGGGCGCGCCGCCGCACCACCTCCCCTCTGGCCTTGGAACAGGAGGCTCCCCTGTACGGACGGGAAGTCGACGCTCCTCAGATCCGAAGATCCTCCACCTCGCGTCGCCGCCAGCATCGAAGCAGCAAACCACATCAGCTCGAGTCTTCAACTGGGCCGGATCCGCCGCTACTCGGCCTCCGGCAACGGGGAACTCGCACCACATCTCCGAAGATCTGCGGCTGAGAGAAGAGCGCGCGGCCGGCGACGACGCCCCGCAGAGCATCACCACCGAAGAGGAGAGCCGCCGCCCCAAAACTCCACTCCGACCGCGCCGCCATCTTCCCGACGCCGCCGGCTGGTACCTGCACAACCCTACACTACAAACAGAAGAGAAAACGAGGCTCCCTCGCCCTCCCGCCGCCGGAGCGGCCGGCGGAGGACGAGGGACCCGGCGATTCGTCGGCGTTGAGGTGGATTGGCTGGTGGGTTCCAGAAATCGCCCCTGCGAGTACTGTAGCGAGGGGAAAGGTCCAGGCTCCTTTTTGTTGTTGGTTTTATTTGGACAGAGGATCGATCTTCTCCTATGATAATTTCCCTAGCGATTTATAGTACTGCTGTTTGGAGGAAATAGATAGGATGTGTGACTATTTGTAGCCCTGGCGATTTATAGTACTAGTGTTGGAGGAAATAGGTAGGATGTGTGACTATTTATAGGCAGGGTCGTAGGCAGAGGCATGCACAGGACAATATTGAAAGTTACTGCGATATCTTCGGATATTCAATACGGGTAGTGGTGCACCCACTACCCAGAAAACATTTTTCGAAATGCCGAAAAAATTCAAATAAATTTTTTGCATGCAGTTCATGACATTTCATGTTGACACAAAAGGTTACGTGAAGAAAAAAATGTTTTTGCAACCTGTGCAAAAAGACAAATCCGGACACACTGAAACGTATATATACGCGTCAGTTTTTTCTCTTTTTTGTACAGATCACAAAAAAGTTTTTCACCCTGCCTTTTTTTGTGCTAACACATCATGTTGTAATATACACCCGGATTTTTTTCCGAATTTTTTTGACATTCTGAAAAAAAATAAAAAAAATTACATAATGGGTGCAGATGCACCCATGAGCCAAATCTCCGTGTCCCGATATCTTTGATTTTTTATAACAAGATCTATCTTAGATCTTCTTGACAAGAAACGATATTTACATTATTTATGGTAATTAACTATTAGGACATTAAATAGGTATGACGTGTGACTATTTACACATTATTGCTATATATCAAGGATCTTTTTTTAGTAAGATACCATTTTTATTTTTTATTGCAATTAATTATTACGACATTAAATCCTAGTCACATGGTTTTCTCTGGATCAGAGAGAGTAGATTTGCAGGTATTTGTAGGTAAGCTTGCGTACGTGCCTGAGATCAATCCATCAAACCAACTAAGAGGGAGATCGAGAAGCAGACGTCCCCTCCATACGTTGGCCCGTCGCTATCAATGGTGTCATGTATTTCTTCACAAAGGGGCACCATCAGATTTTACTTTGCTTTTTTTTTATCTCGAAAACAAGAAGTGGAAGGACAGCCCGATCAAAGGTCCAACGAAAATCGTCAGCCCACAGATGCGGAGTAGTACAATGTTGGAAAAGATGACCAAGCGCAACGGTGCCCTATGCATGGTTCAAGAGGATTACAATGGGAAACAAATGTCCACAGATATATGGACCTTGGACGATTCCAATAAAGTAACTGGAACAAGTTGTACTTGATCCTAAGTTCATGATATACAAATTCAAAGGTTTCCACAGTGTCTTTTTATCATTCTGAAATTAAAAGTCTTACCTAGTACGAATACATCACAGGCGAACAACACATGCCCGAAGTAGAAAAGGGAGCACCATTGGATAACAACATAAGCGGAGATTTTGAAATTGATATCTCAACCGGACACAACACTGGACATAAATAAACAAAGGATACTGAGATGAGGCGCGCACACAACTGACAGGTGAGCTGCCTCAAGGTGCTTGCTTCCAAGGAGGAAACGAATCCAAGATTAACAGACATGGCCAACACTAATCATTAATCCAAGCAAGTCGCTTTGCCGTCATGCCATTTGACTAAATGTCTACAGAAATTAGATAATAGACGGTAAGGTAGCAAATTAAGCCATTCATTCCTACAAGCCAAACATCACAATCGACCAGTTCAGAGGACAAATTTCTGGGTGGAGCACAGCATACGAAATGGAAGATCCTACAGCACACAGCCCATTTCTGCATATCTCAGCCACCAGAATGCAATCATACATACCTGCAGAGCAAATTTAATCAGTGAAACCAATGTGTAAAATCCATTCACGGAAAAGCCATTAATTTATGTATCTCAATAGTTGGTAAGAAACAACTTTTATCTAGTAGCGAAGCGAACCATCTGGTTTCTAGCTCATAGATGTACTTTTAGGAAATGCACAAGCTAGCTAGTGGCTAAAAAATCAAATTGAAGTAATCCCATGCAGTAGAAACCTCAAATAAAGGATCATGCACCATCTCATTAATAGACATACATCCTTCATCCAGCATAGATGCCATCTTTTTTACTCCCCAGTCTCCACAAAATCATAACCAATACTTTGACAACCACTTCTAATGATAGTATTAATATGTTAGTAATAGTATGCGATCTGTGATGAAAGAAGTATTCGTGGTGAATCAGTCAGGCCATTTTGCCATGTGATTAATATAAAGTGTTAAGCATCTAATGTGACCAGAAGTGGAGAGAATATATGTCAACAAATCATAGTCTATCTGGATCAAACAAAATGTGTATTATCACTTATCAATTACTGATGTAGACGCAATAAGATATAAATCACAGTAGGGCCTTATGACCCATATCCATGGAAAACTAATCAGAGGCATGTAACAACTTGGTATAGGTATAACCAAAAAAATCCGTGAAGAAGACGAAAGAGGATGCATTTCATTACGCTAGCATTTAAGTATTAACTTAAGACAAAAGGAGAATGGTGCTAAGTCGTCTGAGGAGCTAGAGGGAGAACAACCTGCACTACCAGAAGGAACTGCGAGAAAACTAAGGAGGTAAACTGGAAGCAATGCAGATAGATGGAACGGGAAGACAAGTAAAAGTGCACACACATCAGTAGAGATGGGATAATAGCATCAGCAAATAAAAGAGAAGGCAGGTGGTTAAAATCATAAACATCTCAACGTACATACAGAAGATAAACATACCTGCTCTGGTACATCATACTTTAATCAGGCAATCATCTTATGTATGGTGCACAAGATCAGCTGCAGCATGTCCACCACCAATGGCTGTTTCTTCAATCATAAGAAGTCAAACAAGTAACAACCAATATCAATCCAATGAAAGACAAATAGATAGGCATCAACGCAATATTTAAGTACACTCACAGCTTTAACTCAAAGGAAAAACACATTTTTTGCACAGCACTGCCAGAAGATAAACAAAACCACACATTGTCAAGCTTAAAGAAAATTTTAGGAACAGTATATACTAATGAATATTGTACAAATGAAAACACGCACACTCAGACACTTAGCTGCTCAGTAAGAGATAAGTTATCCAGAATTATAAACTCGTTCCACGGCTCCACGCCATACCCAAAAAAAAATACAATCATACTAATACAGCATAGCATAAATGTGATTGCCAGTATTCTGATTTAAATTATCTTCAAACATAGTTAGCACGAAAACTGAAATGAAAACAACATTAGTTTTCCCGGGTAAAAATGGACTTGCCACTCGCAGTAGTACTCTCCAAAAGTGCTAAGAAGCGTAATTATTCATAAACTCAAAGAACTTCATCATTGTGGTTTTAATATTATTAGCAAGATTAGAAGAGATAATAAATACCAGATTAAAGAAAGAATAACTAGCTTAAAGCTTCCAAAGACCTATTGAGCCACCTATTTGAGTATTTGACAGTTCAGTTGCTTCAAGCTAGGTTTTCATGTAGTTGTCTTCAACTTCCAAATGTTATATATCATCTTGAGAAAAAAAATCCACCGACTACCATTACAAAATTTGTGGCTTCTTCCATATGTTAATACGCACGCAAGAGGGAAATTTAGTTCAATAGTACAGATAGAATTTATTAATTTTGCTGTTCATTGTTTTATTATATGGATATTCGATCATATAATAAACTGGTAAAGACAGTTTACTAGATCCGTTTTGAACAACAGTAAACCCAATTGCAAACAACGCCTGGCTACCGAGCATAAAATAAATTAGATACCACTAACAGATATTTTTCTAAAACTTAGTCATTATCAAGATAGAAATACCGTGGAAACAAGATCGCTATATGTTGAATTGGTCATCAATCAGCAAAAGAAACAAGTGATATGACACTACTTAAAATTGTTATCTTAACAAGAAAGGATGTGAACCGTATTCCATCAAGCAATTATTGGATATTAACTTGGTTTTGTTGTAACCGAAATGTGAAGGCATGCAATTACCTGCAGTGTAGACACTTTCGAATGGATGATAATGAGCAGGGCTGTAGGTTTCAAATAGTTTCGTGAACTCCAATGACTCAAGATGGATCATAAAGACGTCGTCACAAGCCCACAGGAAGACCACATTATTCTCCTCAGCGAAACCTAGTACTATGTTGTCCTGTGAATCCAGGGAAAGTAGCTTGTTCAGTTCAATAGTTCTTCCAGGAGCCCATGAAGCAACACCGTCACAATCAGTCTTCCTCTTTCACAATTGGAGGATGTTGCCTGTGAGGAAGAGTAAACCAAGGCCACCGCCCTCCGCCCGCACAACATAGAATTGGCCCCGTTCAAGCATATGCAGTGGTACCTGAATCACAGCTAGGCTTTGCTTTTCCAAATCAAACTCGAGAATTCCACGAAAATTCCCAGCAAGAATCCAGTAAAGGAATTCCCAGCAAGCACAGCAGGTTTACCAGTATAAACCAAGGTGGGTAAATCGCCCATATCAGGAACGGTGGGAAGATCACTCCTAGCCCTAGGAAACTCGGATGGAAGCGGTGTTGAGATGAGATCACCCCATAAGCCGGTCTCCGACGAGTAAACACAGGCGAGCGCTCGTCTGTATTGTTTGTTGCTGTTGTCTGCAATTGTCAAGACCACATGGAAGGGGGCGTCTCCGCCAGCACGAAACACTGCCCCGTTGATTACTGTGTTCTCCGCAAGTGTCCTAATCCCCAGGGGAACGGCAAGGCGGTGCTGGTCGCCGGTGACGGGGTCCCACACCAGCATCTCGTTAGACGTTATGCTGATGAGCACGAGACCATGGCGGCACCCAAGGGACATGAAGTCGTCGCTGTCGCCACGCTGGAAGGAGAAGCTGAAGCAGCACAAGGTTGTGGAGGAGCAACTCCACCTTGCTGCTACAATGTGGACAGCATAAATGTTGAAGGAACCACTTCAATGTGCTGCGCTAGATATCGCTCTAGAGGCGTGGGCTGCCGAGAGTTCAATCCAAACTCTCAACACACAAGATCTAATCCAAGATCTTTAGGACAGAACACAAAGTTCCTTTTTTATTGATAGGTAGTGTAATAGTCTGGTTACATAGGTAGAGGTGAGGACCTCTATTTATAGGCTTCATGAGCCTTCACTACTTAGCCCTACTTACAGCTAGAAGGTTCTAGAGTACACTACTTAAAGCTAGGAAAGCAAATACAAATAACCTGGCTACTACTCATGGCTAGAACACTCTAGAAACACTACACCACATATGGCTATAGTGCCAAATTATGTAGAATATAGTAGAAGTGTGTAGAAGCCACTATACTACATATGACTCCTAGTTTATTTTTTTATTTCATTTCTCTACTGTCCCTCATCATCCTCCCCTGGTTGTTTAGAACTCGACCTCGAGTTATCTCATAAAGTGCTTGTTCTGGATGATAAAGAGCCAGGTCCGCCACATTGAATGTGTTGGAGATTCCCATCTCAGCTGGAAGATCTATCACATAGGCATTGTCATTTATCTTCCTCAGAATTGAGAAGGGTCCATATTTCCGCTGCCTAAGCTTCCCTTTGATGCCTAAAGGCAGTCTTTCTTTACGAAGGTATACCATTACCTTGTCACCAACTTGGAATGTCTTCAACCTCCGTTTGCAATCAGCTAGTGTTTGTACTTCTGATTTTGCGCCTCCAACACATGGCGAATTTCTTCAAATAGTTTGTGTAGTTATCAGCAAAGGACAATGCTGCTTTTGAGTTTCCCTTTGATGGTAGCTTCACTAGATCCACCACATGTGTTGGAACTTTAGTGTAGACAATAGAAAAGGACTCTTCCTGTTGATCTATGTTTGGAGTTGTTGTAGGAGAATTCAGCAAGGGATAAAGCCAAATCCCATTGTCCCTTTCTATCTCCACAAATGCAACGGATCAGATTACCCAAAAACTTGTTCACCACTTCCGTTTGACCATCTGTTTGGGGATGAGCAGTACTAGAAAATTTTAATTCAGTGTTGAACTGCTTCCACAAAGTGAGCCAAAATGCAGCAAGAAACTTGCTATCACGGTCCGAGACGATGGACCTTGGGACCCCATGAAGTCTGACCACTTCTCGAAAGAACAAATTTGCCACATGATGAGCATCTGTTGTCTTGCGGCATGGAATGAAATGAGCCATTTTAGAGAACCTGTCCACCACCACAAACACCGCATCATTCCCGCGCCTTGTTCTTGGCAAACCCAAGACAAAGTCCATAGAGAGATCCTCCCATGGAGCTTCAGGAACAGGCAAAGGCATGTACAACCCTGTGTTCGTGACTTGACCTTTGCAGGTTTGACATACGGGGCATCGCTGAACAAACTTTCCAGCATCTCTCTTTAGTTGTGGCCAAAAGTACGATCCTCAAGGTTAGCGATAGTCTTGTCGCGTCCAACATGGCCACTAAGATCACTTGAATGGAGCTCTCTAATTAACTTGTCACGTAGAGAACTTCTCGGGATGCACAAGCGATCATTCTTGAAGAGATAGCCATCTTGCACCAAATAGTCGTCACCTAATGGTTGGCCTCTCATGTGCTTTACCCAAACATGGCCAAAGTCTTCGTCCTCCTCATACAACTCCTTTAGTTGATCCATGCCGGGAAGTTCAGCCTCAAAAGAAGTCAAGAGGCATGCACGGCGACTCAAAGCATCGGCTACTTGTTGGTGGCTCCAGATTTGTGCACAATGAGATAATTAAACCTCTCCAAATATGCTGCCCATCTTGCTACATGCGATCCACATGCTTTTGATTCCTAAAATGCTTCAAGGATTGATGGTCAGTGTAGACAATAAACTCCTTAGGCAACAGATAGACTTCCCAAGTCTTTAAAGCCCTAAAACAGCATATAATTCTTGCTGATAGGTGCTCCACTTTTGTCTTGCTTCGCTTAGCTTCTCACTGAAGAAAGCAATGGGTTTTCGTTCTTGAGATAGAACAGCCCCAATGCCTACTCCACTAGCATCGCACTCCAGCTCAAAGTCTTACTGAAATCAGGTAGCGCCAAGACTGGTGCTTGTGACAATTTTTCCTTTATTTCCTTGAAACTAGCTTCAGCTAATTCGTTCCATTGAAATTTCCCTTTCTTTAGACATTCAGTGATTGGTGCCATGATCGTACTGAAATTCTTCACAAACCGCCTATAGAACGTTGCAAGACCATGGAAACTTCTCACCTCTGAGATAGTCTTTGGAGTTGGCCATTCTCTGATTGCTTCAACTTTAGAGTGATCAACATGAATGCCCTCACTTGTTATGACAAACCCCAAGAAAAGAAGTTGTGTTTGAAGGAAAACACATTTCTTCAAGTTTAGATAAAGTTCGTTTTCCTTTAGTACCCATAACACCTTACGGATGTGATCCAAGTGTTCATCTTCATCCTTGCTATATATCAAGATATCATCAAAATAAACCACAACAAAGTGGGATAAGAAGGGTCGAAGTACCTGGTTCATCAAGTGCATGAAGGTACTTGGTGCATTTGAGAGTCCAAATGGCATGACCATCCATTCAAACAACCCTTCCTTTGTCTTGAACGCTGTTTTCCATTCATCCCCGGGTCTAATGCGAATTTGATGATATCCGCTCTTCAAATCGAGCTTTGTGAACACTCTTGCGCCACTAAGCTGATCTAACATGTCATCCAAACGGGGAATAGGGAATCTATACCTTACGGTGATCTTGTTGATGGCTCTACTATCCGTACACATGCGCCAAGACCCATCCTTCTTTGGCGTGATCAAAGCTGGTACGGCGCATGGACTGATACTTTCTCGAATGTGCCCCTTTTGCAGCAATTCCTCCACCTTTTCCTTCAGTATAGCATGCTCTTTTGGGCTCATCCGGTAGTGTGGAAGATTAGGAAGACTTGCTCCCGGAATTAGGTCAATTCGATGTTGAATTCCTCTCATCGGCGGTAGGCCTTGTGGCTCTCCAAGTATGCTCTGGAATTCAGCTAGTAGGCCATGTACCTTTGCTGGAATTTCAACCACCGGTTGCTCTTCACCTTTCACAATAAGTGCAGCACACATTTGCCTCCTTTAAGTCTTCCATAAACTCGCTAGAGGTGTGAGAAATAGTTAACATGTTCTTCTCCTCCTCCTTAGAGGTTTTGGCATCTGATTGGTTTGGTACTATAATGATCTTTCGCTTATTCCAAGTGAAAGAGTAAGAATTTTCCTTCCCTTTGTGTGTAGAATCCACATCAAACTGCCAAGGTCTTCCAAGAAGAACATGGCTGGCATCCATATCAACAACATCACACAACACATTGGAGCGATAGTACTTACCCAAAGAGAGTGGCAGGTTGCATTGTTTGGTGATCCTCATATTCACCCCTTTCTTGATCCATCCAATATTGTAGGGATTTGGGTGATCATGAGTCTCAAGCTTTAAATGGTTCACCAAATTCTGAGAGATAAGATTCTCACAGCTGCAACTGTCAATCACTAATTTGCATACCTTGCCATTCACGGTACATTTGCTCTCAAATATTTTCTTCCGTTGTGTGTTGTCGGGTTGTGGTGTCGAGCACAAGAGACGTTGAATCACACACACCACCTCTTCACCTCTTCTTCACAAACATCTTGTCCTTCTACATCCTCAGATTCATACTCTTCGTCATCTCCATCATCATGGGTAGTTGTGTTGACGAATTTCCTCAATGGGCAATTGCTAGACACATGTCCCTCTTCACCACATTTATAGCATTTTATCACCGGCTTTGTCCTACTCTTGCCAGCTTGCCTTGGGGCAGGTTGTTTTGCCTTGGGTTGAGCGGACTTCTCTTCCACTATATGGGAGTGACTCCTAGATGAACCTTCAGTATGAGGAAATGGAGCCTTACTTGCCTTTCTTGTCCTTGCCAACCTTTCAGCCTTTAATGCAAGAGCTTGTGCTTGGTCAATGGACCAAATTTGTTGCATCATCAAACGATCCTGAATAGTATCATTGAGACCATTGATGTACCTTGCAACTTGTTGATCTTCAGTTTCAGCAAGGTTGCACCTCACTTGTAGCCTTAGAAACTCTTCGTGTATTCTGAAACGGTCCTCTTTCCTTGAGCACAGTTTTGAAACTGAATAAATAGGATCTGATCATAATCAGCAGGTAAGAATCTCCCTTTCAAAAGACTCTTCATCTGCCGCCAAGATCTCACACGAGGTTCTCCTCTTAGTCTGCGGTCTTCTTGAAGGCGATGCCACCATGCACCTGCTCCTCCTTTTAACTTGTATGCTACCAGAGAAACTCTACGGTCTTCTGGAATATTCATGACCTCAAAGAAAGTCTCCACTTCATATAACCAATCAAGGCACCCTTCAATATCAACATTTCCATTAAAAGTTGGGATCTCAGCTTTCACCTTGTATGTATCCCTTGCATAGGTACGGTTGGTTACTCTTGGATATGCATAGAGGTCATCTTCTTCGAGTGCCTCGTCATATTTTCACCTTCAGAAACTTCAGCATAAGTTGGCCTTCCTGAGGTACGCTGAACAGCATGTCGCTGAGGTGTTTTTGCTTCAAGATGACTTTCCCTCCTTCGTTGCTGAACACCTCCTTCCTCTTTCGATGAACCTCCTTCATTGGCAGTTGAGGAACACCCTTTCTTATCATCTCAACCAGCTGATCGAACCTGCGGTTCAGATCTTCACGTAGCACTTGGATTTGTTGTTCTGCAGCATCCATTCTCTTCCCCAATTCCTCCATTGCTTGCTGCAGCTTACTTTCAACTAGGACACCAAGAACTGCTACGGATCAGCAAGGCTCTGATACCACCTGAAGCAGCACAAGGTTGTGGAGGAGCAACTCCACCTTGCTGCTACAATGTGGACAGCACAAATGTTGAAGGAACCACTTCAATGTGCTGCGCTAGATATTGCTCTAGAGGCGTGGGCTGCCGAGAGTTCAATCAAAACTCTCAACACACAAGATATAATCCAAGATCTTTAGGACAGAACACAAAGTTCCTTTTTTATTGATAGGTAGTTGGTAATAGGCTGGTTACATAGGTAGAGGTGAGGACCTTGGTGGCTCTAAGTTAATAGTGCCAGAAACAATGTTTGTACGTCACACGTCAGTTGGGAACCCCAAGAGGAAGGTATGATGAGTGCAGCAGTAAGTTTTCCCTCAGTATGAAACCAAGGTTATCAATCCAGGAGGAGGATGACGTTGCTTCGAAGATGTTGGTGAAGGAGTGTAGTGCGGCGCAACACCAGGGATTCCGGTGCCAACGTGGAACCTGCACAACACAACCAAATTACTTTGCCCCAACTTAACAGTGAGGTTGTCAATCTCACCGGCTTGCTGAAAACAAAGGGTTAAACGTATCGAATGGAAAATGATGTTTGTTTGCATAAAACAGTAGAGAACAATGATTGCAGTAGATTGTATTTCAGATGTAAAAGAATGGACCGGGGTCCACAGTTCACTAGTGGTGTCTCTCCAATAAGATAACTAACATGCTGGGTAAACAAATTACAGCTGGGCAATTGACAATTGATAAGTGCATATAACATGCATGTGTGAGCTGTGGTGTCTACTATGAGATTCATTTGGGCATTACGACAAAGTACATAGACCGCTATCCAGCATGCATCTATGCCTAAATAGTCCACTTTCCGGTTAACATCTGTACCCCTTCCAGTATTAAGTTGCAAGCAACAGACAATTGCATTAAGTAATATGCGTAATGTAAACAATGCATTCATCCTTGAATAAAGCATTGCTGTTTTACCCTAGTGGCAACAACACATCTACAACCTTAGAACTTGCTGTCACTATCCCAGGTTAAATAGAGGTTGAACCCAACTATCATGCATAAATACCCCCTCTTGGAGTTACAAGTATTCACGTGGCCAAGGCTTCAACAAGTAACGGAGAGCATGCAAGATCACAAATGACATAGACATGATAATATAATATTCAGCTTCACATAGGTATCAATATAAGTCAGATCCCAGCAAACACAACATGTAGCATTACAATAAGATGATCTTGATCATGATAGGCAGCTCACAAGATCTAAACATGATGGCACAAGTGGAGAAGGCAACCATCTAGCTACTGCTATGGACCCATAGTCCAAGGATGAACTACTCACGCATCACTCCGGAGGCGGGCATGGCGATGTAGAGCCCTCCGGTGATGATTCCCCTCTCCGGCAGGGTGCCGGGAAGAGCTTCAGGAACCCCCCGAGTTAGGGTTGACGACGGCGGCGGCAGCGAATATGTTCTGGATGAAAGGCTCGGTGTTTTAGGGTTTTCGCGTCTCGGGGAATAAATAGGCGAAGGGGCGATGTCGGCGGACCCCCGAGGGGCCCAAACCACCTAGTGGCGCGGCTGGGCCCACTGCCGCGCCTGGGTGTGGTTTGGCCACCTCGTGGCTCATCTTCGTCTCTCCTTCGGACTCCGTGTACGTGCTGGAAAAATAGGGACGTGGCCTTTTCTTTCGTGCAATTCCGAGAATATTTCCAGAAGTAACTTTCTGAAACCAAAAACAGCAGAAAACAGGGAACTGGCACTGTGGCATCTTGTTAATAGGTTAGTCCCAGAAAATGCATAAAAGTGATACGAAGTGTATATAAAACATGTAGCAAATGGTATAATATAAGCATGGAACAGCAGAAATTATGGATACGTTGGAGACGTATCAGACCTCTATTTATAGGCTTCATGAGCCTTCACTACTTAGCCCTACTTACAGCTAGAAGGTTCTAGAGTACACTACTTAAAGCTAGGAAAGCAAATACAAACAACCTGGCTACTACTCATGGCTAGAACACTCTAGAAACACTACACCACATATGGCTATAGTGCCAAATTATGTAGAATATAGTAGAAGTGTGTAGAAGCCACTATACTACATATGACTCCTAGTTTATTTTTTTATTTCATTTCTCTACTGTCCCTCATCAGAAGCGCCCAGGCGGGACAAGATTGGGAGCCTCCAGAGTAGGCACGAAGGAGAAGCGGCTGTCTCTGACGAAGAAGCCGAGGAGAGGAGGGTTGCGGCGGTGGTGGATGCGGAAGCGGCGGGAGAAGCCGCGGTCGGAGGCGACGCCGTGCCAGCGCTTGCAAGCGAGGGAAGCGCGAGGGAGCGAGGACGGCTGCGGCGGGAGGCGGAGGAGGATCTCGGCGAGGAGGTCGTCGTCTTCCAGCGGCGTCTTCACGGCCGGCGAATGGGGGCGGCAGCAGATGCTGCTCATCTCGCCCTACTCACTGATTTTGTGGAAGATGATGCGGGATGTGGTGGATTCAAATGGATCTGATGCCTAGAGAAGTGAACCGGCCGCCGGCGAGCTGGGTTGGGGGTGGCGGCGGCGGATGAAGCTGGCTGTCAACTCGCCCTAGTCACTCGTGTATCTCGTTCGTGGTAGAGTGGAGTGAGAACGTCGTGAAGTGCCAACGTAGACTGGGCTGGACACGAAAGCCCAAATAAAGGGAAAGGGTATGTTTTAGACGCAGCCCACGAGACACGGATAAAATAATTAGATTACAGTTCTTGGTATTAGCATGGACGACCTCGAAAAGAAAAATAAATTACAATCAGATTTTTTCCTCAACCCCATCTTTTTTTTTTTGAACGCCTCAACCCCATCACATAACCAGCTCCACCAACACCGGGGAGACCACCTGGTGTCATTGAGCCGCCGTACGTCCACCTCCAACCCCCTGTTGATGAAGCCCGAATGGACGCTGAGATGTGGTTGGTCTTTGCCATTGACGAGCTTGGGGCGAATGTACCAAACCGCCATGCATCGAAGATTTTGCAACGTGAAGATCGGCATGTGGCCACTGTCGGGCAACCGACAAGGTCGGAAGCAACTTCCGACACCGAAACTCTAGCAGTCGCCGTAGAGACTAGAGAGTAGGCATAGGCCCAACCGACAAGATTGGGTTTGCCTTCGTTGTTGTTGTTGTTGTTCCTTGTTTATTTTTTTATTATTGTGGTATGTGTGCTTGTCGGTGCTTGCGACATGTACCTGCCGCTTCTTGCTGCGCTCTACTGCTTGTGAATGGAATAGGAAATAGTAGGAGAATAGGGAATGTGGGGAGAGGGGCTAGAGAGACCCAATCCCTACGGCTCTGTTTGTTTCTAGAGTTTTTTTAGAGATTGGTGGGGATTATCCCGGTCAAACCTCTAAATCCACACATATCTCAAAACATTGTTTGTTTCTAGTGTATTGGATAGGTTTTATCCCTACCTTTTCCCACAAACCCCCAAACTCTAGTTCATTTTTCACAATCCCATAGGGGGTCCAATACACTATCCCTACCTAGTGGATTGGATCCCCAATCACTTAGGGGATTGGGTGAAGTTTGGGGTTCACCCAATCCACTAGAGAATTATCCCCACCAATTTCCTAAAATACCCTAGTAACAAACAAGTCCTACATGGGTTAGATCCCATCCTGCAACCGAACAAAGCCTTGGCGGTAAAACAAAGCGGAAAATCATCCAACGCTAGACATTTGCCCTAGGCAAGCCATGTGCCCCCATTTCTTGTCTCTCGGTACTTGGGTTGGACCATCTTAGAAACATAAAAGTTCAACTTTCTAAATGTTATCTTTATGTATAAGACATCAATATTTTATAACAGAGACTTACAATGTGAGTTATTTTCACACAAAAATAGTATACCATCGATACATTTTGCAACAGATGCATTTTATAGAAACACATGCAGAAAGAGAGTAACCTTGCGGAGCTCTCCTTGTGCGGCATTTTAGTGTGGATTCATGCTCAGCACTATGGGTGCTCTTGTAGATCCTTGTAACTGATCTTTGTTGAAACCTGTCGGCGTTTACCTTTCTAAACATATTGGTTTTCTCTTGAAATGCCTAAACCAAATAGTTGGTGTGTGTAGTTTTTTCTATCTTCTGTTGGGGTTTTGTGTCTTTTTTAAGTGGGTTTTTTGTCTGTTGTAAATATATCTTTTTTCTAGTATCTGTTGGATTACTTTTTTTGTGTGTGTGGAATCTGTTGGAGTACTATTTTCATTTATTTAGCACCCATCGTGGGCTAGTTTTGGGCTCTCCATACGTTCATTGTCATTACGGCCTGCACTTCATTTCACTATCTCGCATCAGCTTGCAGAAAAGAAAAAAAGGCATCCCGCATCGTCTGATTAGGCCGAGATCGATGAGCCGCGTCCGCCGCCGCCCTAGCTCGCCGTCGTCGGCGCCGCCGCTGGACGACGACGACCTCCTCTCCGAGATCCTCCTCCGCCTACCGCCGCAGCCGTCCTCCCTCCCCCGCGCATCCGCCGTCTGCACGCGCTGGCGCGGCCTCGCCTCCGACCCCGGCTTCTGCCGCCGCTTCCGCCGCCACCACCGCCGCGACCCTCCGCTCCTCGGTTTCTTCGACGTATACAGCGACCTCTCCTTCGTACCCGCTCTCGAGGCCCCGAACCGCGTCCCGCCCGGGCGCTTCTCGCTGCCGCCCGGCCTCGGCGACTGCTTCCGATCCTTCGGATGCCGCCATGGCCTCGTGCTCATCTCCCTCCGGAAGCTTCTCCAGATCCTAGTGTGGGATCCCCTCACCGGCGACCAGCACCGCGTCGCCGTTCCGCCGGGTTCAACATGGATAAAGCCACGATCGGCGGGGCGGTGCTTCGTCCTACCGGAGACGGCGACCACTTCCTGGTGGCCTTGGTAGGCAACGGCGACAAACAAGATACACTGGCGGTCGCGAGTGTTTACTCGTCCGAGACCAGGGTATGGAGTAATCTCATCTCAACACAGCTTCCACCTGATGATTCTGTAATTGGTTATCCCACCATGATTTATACGAACATGGCGGCAGTTCTGGTTGGCGATTGCCTTTACTGGAGGCTTACTGGTAGTGCGTCCAGCATCCTCGAATTTGATTTGGGTAGGCAGAGCCTGGCTGTGATACCTGTGCCAGTCGACTTGTCTACCGACAAGATTGGCAGCATATTCAGAGTTGTGCGGGCAGATGGTGGTGGGCTTGGTTTCCTCTTTTTATCAGAGTTCAGTCTTCAGTTATGGAAGAGGAATACAAGTCGCAACAGTGCTGCTTCATGGGTCCTGGGAAGAACTATTGAAATGGACAATCTACTTTCCCTGGATCCGGAGGAGAGAGGCACCCTAATGATAGTAGGGTATGCCGAGGACAATAATCTGGCTCTCCTGTGGACAATTGGAGGTCTCTTCACGATCTCGCTTGACTCATCGCACTTCAAGAAACACTCGGATACCCACGTGTTGTCGCACTATCATTTATTTGAAAGTGTCTATACCGCAGGTAATAGCTTGCTTTACATCTAATTATCGATGTAATACTGTTCATAACCTTTCATGTTAAGTTGACATTTTAAGTGTTCTCGTAACACTTTTTTTATTTTCCTGCTTGATGACCTCTTCAACAAATTGTGATGATTTTCTGCAGTGTTCTGTTCTGATATATGCTGGCGTTTTATGTAATGATTATGATCTGGAAAATATGTGTTAGTGGTATCAAGTTTACTTTATGTTCTATAGCCAGGAGGTGGGCTCAACTGGTCTATTGTAGCTTCCTGTAAAACAAAATTGGTTAAATCAGGGCTAGCAAACTATCTTTATCACTTCAGTTATTATTATATAAAATACCCATAGATGAATAAACTAATGCGTACCAAAGATTTATAAATTCTTCATGTGATAGCTGAACTAAATTTTAATGTTGCCTATGTATTGATATATGCAGCATGATGCAATTATACATATCTTAGCTACTAATCAAGTCAGGCTGTTCGCTTGTGACAATTGTCAATGTTCTGTTCTTAAAACCAGAGAAAAATAGTATGTTTACTGTTACTCGTACTGAAGGAGAAATAAGGTAGACTTCGAATCAAGATTATACATGCATTAGAGGTGATACCTACCTTCCGGACTCCTTGCCGATGGATACTGATAGGAGAAGTGCCAATCCGATTGACATTGCAGTTGGAGAGTCCCTGGTGTTTTTTTACTTTTCTTTGTGTTCAAGCCTGTTTCGTGTCAGGACATACTCCTGGCGAGATCACTTTTTTCCATGAGTCCTAGTTGGTTGCTACAAGATCTAGGTGATCTTGTGGGATTATTAATTAGTTAAGCTATTATTAGCTCGTTTTAGACGAGACTCCATTTAGGGATTTTAATTTATAGCATGTTCCTAGGTTGTTACATGGACAAGGCTTGGAGATCAAGTTAGCAGGGTGTGCATCCTATATAATGGGCAGGCTTCGGCCATGTAAGGAGTTAAATTTCGAGTTTAGTAGAAAGCAGAAAACACCACAATTGTTAGGTGGCACCAACTCCTTTGCATGTTACGTTCCTGTGAGGAATTGAGAGCTGATGCGTGAAGATTGATCTAGTTAATCTGGGTGCAAATTTCGGCTGCAGTTCCTGCATCTTGCTTGATCTGAAGTGTCTGCAACTTCCGTTTATCATTGCTTCATGAGTAACATGAAAGATTTGGCACCAACACACACACATCAGTATCTCACCAGTTCATGTCTCATCACAAGAACTGTATAATGATAGTCTTAGTGCATAGCTGCAGTTTTTGCTCAAGATAAGGTAAAAATAACAATTGGAAGTTGAATACAACTATATGAAATCTAGCTTGAATAACTGTAATGTCAAATTGGTAGCTCAATAGGTACATTCGAAGCTTAAAGCTAGTTCGTTTTCTTTCACTAGATATTGTATTCTTGTGATCTCTCCTAATCGTGCTAATAGTCCTAAATTCGTAATGCCAATTTGCTGGAAATTATGCATACATTTTCATTTTCTCACTTTTATGACAGTCCTTGCTGCGTGTAGCAAGTCTATTTTTACCAGCAATAAGTAATAAACTGAGTTGATTTCATTCAGGCTAAATTTACTTGAAGATGATCGAATCTCAGTAATCTCGAGTTCTCGATCACTTTATTGCTAGGTTTATAGTATGATTTTATTTTTTAGGCAAATTTATTTGAAGATAAGCTAAATCTGAATAGTCGTCATAGGACTTTTAGTATTTTTTTTCATTTTTTCCAATATGGCGTGGAATGAGCTTAATATTTCTGGAAACTTTTCTCTTCTGACCCCGCTAATCGCTAGAGTGTGCATCTTCATTTTGACGATAGTAATCAATTTGTACTGTTTTCGGAATATTCATTAAATTTGACATTGGGTCTGGTTCTTATCTTTTCCTAATGTTATCAAAACCCATTCCTTTTTACTACAGTTGTGTGTCTATTTTAATACTATCTTGTTGATGCCTCCTCATATCTATTTGGCTTTTCATTGGAATGTTATTGGTTCTTTGACTTCTTATGCTCACAGAAAATGTCATTGGTGGTGGGCATGATGGAGCTGGCCTTTTGCATAATACATAAGATGGTTGTCCAGATGTGCTATGTTATGTACTGGTTGAGCAGGTAAGCTTATCTTCTGCATGTATGTTGAGGTATCAGAACTGTCTTTACAGAAATGTATTCCTTTCCTTTTTACTGCCATTTATCAACTATCAAATTGCAAGGGAGGAGTCTATGATTTTCTCTACAGTTATTTGATTAGCTGTTGCCCCACCCTCCCACTTCCTATCATGCTTTGATGTTAGGCTACATCTTGAATCTTTTTCCAGCCCCTGTTTTCTCCCTCCTTCCCCATATTTTCTCGACTTCTGATCATATTAGATGTAGTGCACTATATTAAACACACAACAAAATGGGGTGACTGGAGTCACCATGAATGCTTCTTTTGTCATGGATTGCATATTATTACAAAAATATTAATACTATCATTAAAAGTACTCCCTCCGTTCTCTAAATATAAGACGTTTTAGCCTTTTAACAAATTCATGTGTATCTACGCACGTTTTACCGTGTATGTTCACTCATTTTAGTCCGCATCTAGTCAAAATGTGAAATACCTAAAACATCTTATATTTAGGAACGGAGGGAGTAGTTGTCACAGTATTGTTTATGATGTCGTGGAGAGTAAAAAAGGATGGCATCTGTGTTGGGCTGAAGGATGCCAAGTAATAAGATGGTGCATGATCCCTCTTGAGGTTTCTACTCCATGAAATTAATTAAATCCAATTTGTTAGCCACTAGCTAGCTTGCATTTCATAAAATCTACGAGCTAGAAAGCACATGGTTCGCTTTGCTACTCTATGAGCCCCTCATGTCAATGATAACAGGGAATGTTTCAAATGATTTTATAAGCTAGGATATTCAGTATTTCCCTCTGATGGAGTTATTTGAACTACTAATCTTATAGCCTTTAGTGAGAACAGAACACCAGGTGCAGCCAAAAAGCTTGAGAATATGCTAAAATTAAGAGTTGAAGGTGTGGTACTAACATTAACATTAGCAGTTACTGTTTACTGTTTGAGTCATGCCAAATTGTAATACATAGCTTTAATAACTTCTCCACTAATGAATATTACAAAAAAAAAAATTGACTGATGAAATTGATTGCGCTGCAGGTATCTAGGATCACATCCCAATGGCTGAGGTGCAGAAATGGGCTGTTTGCTGTAGGTTCTTTCATTTTGTCAGTTGTGCTCCATCCGGAAATTGGCCCTCTGTACTGGTCAACTCTAAAGTTTGGCTTGTAGGAATTAATCGCTTCATTTGCTGACTGCCGTCTATTATATATAGTCTCTATAGATCTCATTTCAGTACCGTTTAGTTATGCCCCATGTTGTGCCAGATTGAGATTTGAAATTTGAATTTATGTTGCATCACATGATGCGTGCTGTATTCGTATTAGGTAGGTATTTGCATTTCAGAATGGTAACAAAGATACTGTTGCTGGCTTTTTTTTTTAATAATACATTTTTTTTAATAAATTCGACAAGTAATACGCATTTTGAAGAAATTGCAAAAATAATACACCCTATTAGTGCCTGTCGGCCCACAGTGCCTGTCGGCTACGGTGTAGCCGATTAGTACTGAGCAGTTTGACCAGCCAGGCCGATAGCACTAATCGGCCAGGGTGCTGCCGATATCCCTATTGGCCACGGCGCGACCGATTAGATCGGCCTGCTCGACTGGGTGCAGACTCAGGCGCGGGCGACCTCCGCGAGCGTGGCTGGCTATCCGCGAGCGCGGCCGGCTATGGCGCTAGCTAGCACCGATGCCCCGCTCTGCCTTGGTGCGCTTTGCCACCTCCCGCGCGTCGCCGTGGCGGACACGGCCGTGAGCACTTCCTTGCTGCCCACGCGCAAGCACCAGCCCAGCTAGAACGCACGCCCAGCCAGCACGTACGAACGCCGCGGCGAGGACGAGCAGAGGAGGAACGCGCAGCAGCAGGCCGCCGCCTTCTTCTCGTCTTCCCCCTCGCTCGCCTTGCTCTGCCCTGCGCGCCCGCCGCCTCCCTCAGCCGCCCGCTGCCGCCCTCTCTGCGCGCCCGAGGCTCGTGCCCGGCCACGCCTGGCAGCGACGCACCCTTGCCGATGCCGCCACCGACCGGCCCTAGCGACGCCGCCGCGTGCTCCCTCCCCTCCTCCTCATGACGACCTGCCCCGCCTCGACGCCGCCGCCGCGGGCCATCGCCGGCCCCGCCGCCGCGTAGCTCTCCATCCGCCCTCGCGCCCACTCTCGCCATGCACCAATCGGCCAGGCCGCAGCCGACCAGGTGCTCTGCCGACGGCCGACAGGCTTATCGGCCACGCCTAGGCCGACAGGTACTAATCGGCCTCGGCCAGGCCGAGGGTGTATTATTTTTGCAATTTCTTCAAAATGCGTATTATTTGTTGAATTTATTAAAAAAATGTATTATTAAAAAAAAAAACCTGTTGCTGTTGAATTTGTATCATGCTCACACATGCGCCTGAATCTCAGACATTCCATATTTGTTACTACTTACCAGAATGCCAAGGATGCGAGTTCTGTTGATTTTTCTAGGGGAACAAGACTTTCTTCATCAGATAATAGCAGCATCGTTGACTATCATGAGATAATAGCAGCATCGTTTAGAAAAACACTCGGCAAAGTCACCCAACAAATCATATGCATCTTGATCCTGGCACAGGCATGGATGTACACTTTCGACATGACAACACAGTTCATTCCTGTCAGTGACCAAGAACAATGCAGGTTGCTTCATCCCGCAGGGCAACACTAGAAACAAGACGACCATAGAGATATTGGCAAACAAGAACAAGAGGGCAATTAACACTTTTCCTTGACGGACGGCTTTAATTAAATGCATCAAAAGTGGCAAGACTGAACGCTCCTCTCTAAAACAGAGTTGCTAAGCTGCTAATTGTGACATGCCACGGGTGCCTGAACTACCTTGGTTCAACACTAATCCTTCTTTCATAGCTCAACTTCAGTTCGCTCTGAGATCTTCCAATACAAGGTCTACAAAAATGCAGCCAAGCATTTCGGCTTACCAACCGATGAGTTGCTCAAGACATTCCGGCATTTGAGAGCCCTAAGGTGCCTGAGTACCCTTGTCAGTTCTTTGGTGGGGCGACTTCGGCCTGAGGCCCTCGATCTCCGGAGTCGTCACGATCAGGTGCGGAGCCCCAGGAGGAGGGTTGCGTCCACCGCCTCCCAGCCACACCTTCCCGTCATTGTCCGCAAAGGTCCTGTTATACGCCTGTAATAAGAGATTATACATCATTAATCCGTGAAACTCATCTCATGGGCACGATGCGTGCATGCTCGCGTGGTCGAATGCATGTTCAAAAAAGTTGAACATGCAGCTATTTACCTCTTTGTTGAAGTTGGAGTAAGACAAATCTTTCCCGAGAGTAAGCCAACCAGGCCGAATATTATGATCCTCGCCAAAGAGTTCGAGACGCCTCTTTCCAAGGGCAAAATGCTCGATGATCCTGTACATGTCGTCAGGCTTTTTCGTCGAGCCTGTAAAACAAGACGTGAATTCGAGGTGTCACCAATGGATATTATATGCTTAAAAAGGGTGCAGTCAAAAAAAAAACGTAAGAAACTCTGAAATGCTTTCTAAGTTGTCAAGACAAATGGCCAACTAGATATCTGTACCATGAACATAGAAAATAAATTAAAACCTTCCCTAGTAACTGCGCCAAAAATGTATGTTCTTACTTAATCATGCTAGAATAAAAAAATGCCGAAGTAAAAGGTAAATTTGAGAAGGGCTTCACTAAAGGCAAAAAAGTACAATTATTTAGCCGATATGGGGTCCTCACTTCAGAAGAATAAAGAACATATGGTCATCTTCTACATTCCATTATGCCGAAGTGACGTTTATCAACAGTCCGGCACATAAAGTCTCGAGCACTCCTTTTACACGCATACAGTCGTGCATATTATGAAATCATAAAACGTTTTACAAAGATAAATTTCTCTAATCTTGCATACACTTAGGTGGCTGTCATGATACTGTTACACAGAAAATGTACTCATAGTGACATACTGGCTACAGCTGCTTCAGGATAGTCAACCTCATTTGGTTTAGTTTAATTTTTAATCAGTGCCACAAGGATTTTACTCAAGTACAAGCTTCATATGGACAGGTCAACAAGAAAATATCAGTAACAAGATGTACAATTTTTCAATTTGCTTCATACCGATTGTAAATAAACAAATCCATCCAGGAGCCAGACAAAATATGCTTTTATGAACTACGTCTTTTGTGGGCCAAACCAGAATATTCTCCTCATAACAAAAAAAAAAAATCAAAAAATTCTTAGACGACACCTCAAACTGTCAACAATGGTGGCATATACTAGAGCAAAGCACTGCCCCAAAGCAATTTAGTTGACAAAGATCATAAATGAAGAAGAATAGTAATCATTATCCATGACCTAAGAGATAAATAACATCAGTGGGTTCTTCAGCTATTATAATATCGGTGTCAATATTCGTGTAGATGACATGGCCATCGGTGCTATGAACATTCTTATCATAACAAAAAAAATCAAAAAATTTGTTGACGACACCTCAAACTGTCAACAATGGTGGCATATACTAGAGCAAAGCATTGCCCCAAAGCATTTAGTTGACAAAGATCATGATTGAAGAAGAATAGTAAGCATTATCCGTGACCTAAGAGTAAATACCATCAGTGGGTTCTTCAGCTATTATTATATCGGTGTCAATATTCGCGTGGATGACATGGCCATCAGTGCTACGACGTACCGTTCCTTTTATACCCATCAAGCAATGTTCCTGCACAAGGAAAAATGATACTTCAGAAGAAACCCAGATACATGGAAATGGAAGGTCAAAAAAGAAAATAATGCTAAAAACATAACACTTAAAAATAGCACTACCTTTGAATGCTGCAAAAGTGTACGTGAATCATGCCGCAGACCTGATGATGCATTTTTCTTGTTGTTTTAATCCAGCAAACATCCTCACACCTACGAAATCCCCACTGGACAAAAGAGATATTTCAGCCAGCTTCATCTATTCTATTATTTATATTTCATAAATCAGCTGGAAATTTTATAACTGATTTAAATTAAACAAAACACTACTTATACTTTTTTAGAAACAAATGGATGGATATATTCTTTATGCACATTGGAGTTAAACAGAATGGCAACAACGCAAGTATGAATAAAATATCACGGCTATAATATTGTGGAGAGACCACATGAGCCTGGAGCCCTGGAGACTTTCTGTAAACTGGCATCATGCCACTGCCCATAAAATTGACATCAAAGCAGAACGAATAACAGTATGTGTTAGATTACTGAAACAGAAAGCTGCCTGACCTTCTTCAAACATTGACGGCCCTGTTCAAGAC
Source organism: Poa pratensis (assembly GCA_947311845.1). Lineage (NCBI taxonomy): Eukaryota > Viridiplantae > Streptophyta > Magnoliopsida > Poales > Poaceae > Poa > Poa pratensis. The sequence continues at coordinate 65,546,417 of CAMZMU010000043.1, forward strand.
CTACACCATCACCAACCCAAGGAAGAGAAAAGATGGAGTATCAGCTATAGCCTGTTGATTCAAAAATTCACCGAAGCATATTAACAATTCTGTAGCATAAAATGGAACACACTTAAAAAAGGATAAAACAATCAGATAAAGGCAACAACCTCAATCTTCAAATTCATAATCTCCTCAGCATTCCAATATTCGATGTGATCTGTTATTCCTGGTGCACGATGAACATACTCTTCCCATGGTGGATCGACAAGAATAACATCAAACTTTGTACCAAAAAAATCTGGAGAAAGGACATGTTCCTGGAGATCACACTTATAATACATCGGTGGTGAAGCAGCATTAGCAACAATTTCATCCTTCCTCTGTATGAGTTCTCTCAATTTTGGATAGTCCTCTGCTACACTTGTAAGATCCAGTTCTCTAATGAAGTTTTGAGGTCGCATGCCAGAGTCCACAAAGTTCTGTGAGTAATCATTTTGCTCACCCCTTGAAGGAGCTTTTCTGGTCGGTCCACTATTCCTATGTGGCACCCAACCTCTAGATAGGTTATCATGTGTCATTTCACGACTTTGTGTGTTCATCTGGTTGAAACCCAATCCCGACACATTCGTTGGAGCACCTATTCCTGGGCCTATTTGATTTAAGTGGACATTATGACCAGATCCACCTCCCATACTTGGATTGAACCTATGCTCAGGAGGAGGGATGAGAAGATTAGGTGGAACAGAGAGCATGTTCACATCAACAATTCCTGCTCCAGGCCATACCATAGGTCCTGGAAACGGCTGCATGAAAACACCAGGTATAAGAGGAGGACCTGGAGAATGGGGAATATTGGGCCCCATATGATGTTGCATTTGTCCTGGTGGCAGAGGGAGTGCGCCAAATGTAGGCGGTGGCATGAGTGGCACTGGAACTCCAACTCTCTGAGAATCCCTTCCATTTGGCCTTCCCCTTCCTTCTCTAGAGGGTCTATCACCTTTGGCGCTTGCTGTGGAAATGAAGAAATCATGGTGGTGCTACCACTTTGATCTGCTTCAGGATGATTGGTACATTTTTCATCAGTTGCTCCAGGTACTAAATCCTGATGAGTTCCCACGTCAGATTTTCTTCCAGAAACAGAGCCCTCTCGCCCAAAATCAAAATTACCAGTTGGCCTGATCTCTATTGAATCAGACCTGTCATACCTTCCATAGGTAGAAAAACTTCTAACACTTTCAGATCTACCCCTGGAATCCTGCCGGTATCCACCTCGAGCATGGAAACTTGTACCATCTAACCTTTCCTGTGGGCTCCTCCATTCAGAAACATTTGCCTCCGTAGGATCTCGCTGTTGACGGCTCCTCAAGTACTGCTCAGATCCTTCAACCTCTCGGGTTTTCACATTCGAACTGCTGTCCTTCCCTCTGTCTGATGTATCTCGATGGGCATCCACTCTTGTTTTATTCCTTTCATTATCCAAGTCTGCATGACCTTGACCACAATCATTGTTCTCGCTTTGGTATCTGCTGCCAAGCTTATCAGGCATTTGTGACAGTTGAGCCTCTCTATTGCTTCTATCCCCTGATGACTCCCGTCCATCGTTGCCCAATATGGGTGGTGTCTCTTTGTTTTCCACACCACCCTTGCTTTCATGTGCATTTTCCACTTTATGCCCCAGAATCTCTTCCTTTTCACCACCAGGCTTGGTAACATACATCATCGAGTCATGCTGCCCAACTTCATCATGCAAAATAGCTGTTTTGTGCAGGGCCTCACCATGCTCACCATCTTTTAACATATATAATCCAGTTTGATGACTTTGGTCCACTGATCTGCTATCTTCACCTACGTTCTCAGCCATAGCAGAACCTCTCCTCTCATTGATATTCTCTGTGCTACCGGACCTCCTGCCCCTAGTATCAGCCCTGTCTGCCGAAGTTCCACTTCTTGAAGACTCATAATCATTCCTGTCCTCTCTTCCCCTTCTATCAAATTCCCTACCCTTGGAACCATCAGGACTTATCCTTGGAATTTTGGGTGATCGTAAGTCCCTCACGTGATAGACGTCTTCCTCAGCATTAGATTTAGACCCATCCATCAGCCAACTGCAACCCTTGTTACCTCAGTTCCTAGTAATACAACTGAGTTGAGAAACTTTGGCTGGAAACTTCAGATTACACTACATAAAGAAAAGGCCAAACATGTCATATTTAATGTACATGATAGCATTAGGGAACATACATGATATCAGATAAGAGACATAAGATCAAGAAAAACAACGATACAAGGCATTGCAAATATTTTTTTACCAGGCTTTTCAGCAATACAAAGCATAAGCTTTGAAAAAAGGTACTTCAAAACTCCCATAACAAAGAATATACTAACAATTTTAGCAAGATTGAGCATGGAATAGATGCATTAGAAGTGTAGAACTGGAGCAAAATCTAAAACTGAAGTTCCGTTAAACCAGCCTCTTGTATGGATAGTAGTAACAGTTGAGTAGCACCAAAACCGGTAGCAAGCATTTGCAGGACACACCACCGAAAAAGAAAAGTTCCAAACCTAGGAGCTGAACTGAAGGAGGAAAGAGATTACATTTCTATATATCTACCCCCACATCATGCAAATTTTAACAGCGTTAGTTATGCCCAAGTTGCCCATTAGCATACAGTTCTTCAATGACCCAACCCAACAAATTTCGTGGAACAAAGATACAGAGCGGGGAGCTCACAGGGACGAATGTGCAACCAGCACGGTCCCCAAACTCGTAAAGTAAGTTAATCACTGGATCACTGAAGCTCGCCCCTCAGAAATCAATGTCCAAGACTAGGCGCAGGGTGGAGGCAGCAGAGGCGTCGGCGGTGACGCTAAGCTAACGGCACGGCGGCCGCGCACTACAGGGGAGATTTCGTAGCCGCATTGGGCTGGATTGGAGCTTAGAGCCTGGGTAGGCGACAGAGCACGCGAGCTGCTTTGGAGAGGAATGGGTCGGGAGGAGGAGGGAGCGGGGCTTACCGGGGCGCGGGAGGGGAGGGTTCGGCCGCGGCAGACGAGCGAGCCTTCGAGGGCGGCGCGGTGGTACGGTGGTCGCCGCCGCCGACGGTGAGAGGGGCGGAGAGGGTTTGGATCGGAGTGCCGGAGTTGGCCTGAAGTGAACTAACCGAAGAGGCGACCTCACACCGGCTGTTCGATCTGGACCGTCGGTTACCCGATCGGACGGCTGGCGATGAGCGTCCGTTGTTCCGGACGCCTGACTACTCAAACCCCTTGAGAACTGAATTTCTGCAGTGTTTCTTTAACCTCTAAGAAGCTGACCGTTCGGTTACACGGGGGTTTGCTGGGATTCAGATATAACACAAATGCTACATGCCAGAACAAAATTTGACGATATAAAATAACGGTGCAACATGCCAACCACTGGATAGCATCAAGCTAACTGCACATGCAACTGCCAAACACAGGCGAGGCCAGAAAGAAATAACAGTCTATTCGACAGAAGAACATCAAGAACCTTCCTCTCCTCATAGCTAAATAGCATCATAATAATATTCAGAATGCAAGGTATACAACAACTGCTTAAGTGACAGTCAACAACTCCGGACACTAAGTACAACACAGCTTATCCAAAGAAAACAATTGGATCTGTTAAGGCTACCCAACACGAAATTGAGAAGCGTTCCATCTTCAACCTCCTTGTGTCTTGACAGCAGCTTGCAACGCAAGTTCACAAACGATAGAAAAGGCATAATCTTTGCAACTCAAGTTCACATATAAGTTGGTCCTCGGTAGTGTCTTGTTGTGCGCTGCTAGTACCTGTGTTAAACAGATGCAACTCAGTGAATGAGGTACAGAATATGTAAAATTCCAGCTAGAGTACATACCAAGACAAGTTCTGCATAAAAGAAAATAATATTGCATCTATTGTGCCAAACTGGTAAGTGTAAAATTTAGCTATGGATGATCAAACGTTCTCATTCCATCTTTGTATATGAATAAAATAATATTGCATCTATTGTGCCAAACTGGTAAGTGTAAAATTTAGCTATGGATGATCAAACGTTCTCATTCCATCTTTGTATATGAAACATTGAGTAAAGTTGGTGTTGTGGAGATGGAGCAAATGAAGCAGCAACTAATAAAAGATTCAATTTTGGAATTGTTTGCCGGGCTGACCATGATCTACCTTCAGAACTAGAAGAAACAACACTATTACTGCTACCAGTGGTAGTACTAGACTACTAGTTTTTACATTCTTTTGAATTGCTCGATAGAGCCTAAAATTATGTATCTGAGTGTTTCTTTCGATGTTGTACATGTGCTGTGAGTTAGTAGTACTGCTGACCAGACCACTAAAATGTGCAGAAAACATAATGGTCATAATGACCAAGACATAACAGGAGTCACAATATAGATAAGTGTCAACTAAAATAGCAAATTCCATGGAAACACAAGACAAAGATATGGTGGATATTTTGCATGCACTTGGCAGACTAACAGAGTATAGACAACCATCATCTTGTTTTGACATAACAGAGTATAGACAGCCATCATGAGCACTATAAGAAGATAATAACTTGCATGGCTCACAGCAAATACAAGACATACCTTCAAACTACTACAGCTTAGCCACAGCCTTCCTTAACCAAACCCGAGCCGCTTGTGGGTCATCTTCTTTTGAGCTCAAGAATATTTCTCTGTTATCTGGATCCTTGAATACATCAAATGCTGATGCCTTCTCATCCGTTGACAATGCCATTGTCATCATTTCGGAGATGCATCTCTTGATCGAGTAGTCTCCTGCTTGATCAGCCTTTAGCGACGCCTGGGTGTCCATGAAAGAGACACATGGGCTGCTATGATGAGGTACTAAGGCGAGCGAATTCTCAAAGCTAGCATTGGGCGCCACCACCGACGTCGAGCCGACTAATGATTGCAACTGAAACTCTCCTTGTTTTCCATTATCTACCCAAGCCTTGACTTGCTCGACAACTGAAGGCAACATGGAATGGAGTGCATCTCGTGCCGTTTGTTCTGCTTCGGCTTGGGATTGGGCTTGGTATTCTTCTAAGGCTAGACGTCTCACGTCTTCCATCTGTTTCTCCCTGAGAGCTCTCCTTCGTGCCTTCCGCTCCTCTTTGCTCTCGGGATAGATACAACTCCATCGGGCACCGATTCCAGCGCCATTCACACGACCACCTGCCGGCCTCTTACTCGGACTCTTGCCGAGGGTCTTATTGATCGCCCGGGTAAGAGGGCAGTCCCACCTGGCCGAGGACCCTGGGAGCTTTGAGGTTCCTCATACTGGTTCTTCTGCAAAAAGGAACGGTTAAAAAACATTTAGAAACGTGACTAACATAAAGTAATAGAGTTAAGCTGGTAAATTAATTACCAGTTCATTCACGAGTTCCTTTGTTTTGTCGTCCGTGATAAAATCACCGGTCTTTTCATCATATTTGAATCGGGCCCTGACATAGGACTGCTCGATCGGTTCTTTGAATTGGTCCCAAGGGCTTGCGATGCCTTTCTTTTCAAATTCAGCGTTCTCCTTGTCCCACACGGGGCCCTTCCCGATGTAACCACGACTTCCTAGTTTGTGGGTACCTAAGTTCTTTGACTGCAAATCCTTCCCCCATTTCGACAACTTCTTGTAATGTTCGGTGTTGCAGTTGTGCTTGAAAAGGGCCCAGTCACGTTCAGAAATTTGAGGCCACTGTTTCTGGACATCAGCGAAATCTTTACCTTTATGAAGAAAATTTGCTCTGGCCATGTGTTTCCAACTAGCCAAGGCCTTGGTGAACTTGGTCATGGCGTGGTTTTCTACCAGTTTGAGGTCGTCTTTGGGGAACTTGAATCTCCTGTGCAACTTGTTAATGAGGAGATCTCGTACATTTGATTTGTCACGAGCCCTTAAGTTGGATTCGTTGATGTTGCAGATTTCTCGGACGATGCATCCTATGGCGTTGCCGTAGGTCTGTGCAGCTTTCCTCGGACTAACAGGCTCACCGGCGTCGTTCACTCGTGTGACCTTAAGTCTTTCAGTGCCGATCCTGTTTGGCCTCCTAGGCTTCCGCCCGGTCTTGGGTTGTTCGTCGTCATCCGTCGCATCCGGAATATCTGTGCTCGTCACATCCGGAATATCCGTGCTCGTCACATCCGGATTATCCATGGTCGCGTCCGAATTATCCGTGGACTCATCCGAATCATCAGATGACTCATCCCCATCCGCCTCTGGAATTTCCCATTCGTTGTCCTCTCTCCTCCAAATATCAAATCCCCTATCCTTGGAACCATCAGGACTTCTCCTTGGAATTTTGCGTGATCGCAACTCTAGTAGCACATGATGGATGTCTTCGTCAGCATTACGTTTAGACCCATCCATCAGCCAACTGCAACCCTTGTTACCTCACTTCCTAGCAATGCAGCTGAGTTGAGAAACTTTGGCTGGGAACTTCAGATTACGCTGCATACAAGAAAGGCATTAGGGAACATCCATGGTATCAGATAAGAGAACATAAGATCAAGAAAATAAACGACACACAAATAAATATTTTTTCACCAGGGTTTTAGCAACATAAAGAATAAGCTTTGAAAAAGGTACTTCGAAACTCCAATAACAAAGATGCAACCCTTACACTATACTAACAAGTTTAGCAAGGTTGAGCATGAAATAGAAGCATTCGAAGTGTAGATCCGGAGCAAATTCTAAAACTGAAGTTTCGCTGAAACCAGCCTCTTGTGTAGTACTAACAACTGTGTAGCACCAAAAACAGGTAGCAAGCAACCGCAAGACATACCACCAAGTAGAAAAAGTTCAAAACCTAGGAAATGGATCGACGGTTGAAAGAGATTGCATTTCTAGTTATCTTATCTACCCCCAAAACATGCAATCATTTAACAGCGTTAGTGATGCGCGAGTTGCCCATTAGCATGCAGTTCTTCAGTGACCCAACCCAGCAAATTTCCTGGAACAAAAATACAGAGCGGAGAGCACTGGGGCGGATCTATAAATGCCGCGCCTACCTGCCGGGCGGGTGTGTACCCCAATTAGTGAAGTAAATCAATCACTGGATGGCTAGAGCTCGCGCCTCAGAAATCAATGTCCAAGCTAACGGCACGGCGGCGCGTACTACATGGGAGATTTCATAGCCGCGCTGGGTTGGCTTGGAGCCTAGAGCCTGGGCAGGCGACAGATTAGGCGAGCTGATTTGGAGAGGAAGGGGTCGGGACTCGGGAGGAGGGGGGATCGGGAGCGGGGGCTTACCGGCGCGGGAGGGGAGGGTTCGGCCGCGGCAGACGAACGAGCCTTCGAAGGCGGCGCGGTGGTCGCCGCCGCCGACGGTGGGATGGGCGGAGCGGACTTGGGTGCGTGTCGGAGCTGGGCCTAAACCAACACAAGAGGCGACCTCGGACTCGGACCATCCATATCTTTGACGTACTGATGAAGATGCACCATACATATCTGACTGTTTGCACTTCCGAACACAGCCCACTGAATTTCTGCAGCGTTTCAACACTTCACAAAAGTTCAGAATCCCTATCTGTATGACCGGATAGTCTGGACATGGGAACACACAAGTTCTCCCAGTCCCCCTCCGTTTAAAAAAATTCAAAAATCATATTCATGAGTTTCAAGAAATTATGAAAAAAAATCCGGATGTAGCCAAGGATGTATCAAACAAACGTGAACAAATTCAATTTGAAATACTTTATGTTATGTGCTACACAAAAATAACAAAATCTGATAAAATTTGGAGATTTGAAAACATGCATACGTAGATCCACACTTTTGTCATTTTTGTGTAGCTTAGAATATAAAGTATTTAAAGTTCATATTTTACACGTTCATGGGATATACTGTTGGCTACACCGGATTTTTTCAGAATTTTTAAAACACATAAATATGATTTTTGATTTTTTATATATTGGAGGAGCACTGAATCTCGGTAGCCAAAAACTCCACTCTGAGTGAGTGCCCTGACATTGCTGCACGAGCAAGACTATGCCTTTGAACTTGTTCACCACGATGCCAATGGATATGACGGGTGAGCCAACGACGAGCACGACGTATTCCGACCCAGAGCCAACGTCGCGCCGGGCTGACAAGACGCCGAGACACAGAAGGAGGTGGAGGAGCCGGTGTTGACGATCAATTGATTTGCATGCGTTCAAGGTTTTGTAATATGATCGCCGGACCTGGCGATTCTTTTGGGTGTGCGAACTTGACCGACACTATTCAAACTTGACAATCAAGTCGTTTTTATTTGAATTTGTAATCTGGGAGCGTCTATTGGGAGCGCCAGGTGGGACGCGGCGCTTCCAATAGGCGGCAACGCTTGCTGTCGCGTTCAATAGCACTTGTCTGGCACCGTTGTCGGACGCTCTATTGGGCGCGCCGGTGGAGATGCTCGTATGATTTGTTTGGGTGAAACATATGAATGCCTACAGTGATATAGTCTAGTGTTGAGCAATTTGAACTTAGAAGCTTGTTGCAACATGTGCGTATCAAGGGCTTCAACATGATCGGTGTGTTTTTTCATCGCAATCTCGTGAGAGTCATGTGCGAGGGGGATAAGAGGCGAAAGGATTATCACCTTCATCTGACTACACTGTTTGGAGTTGCTCGAACTTGATTTATAGGGTGAATACCCACGACCTAGCCTTAAGTGGTTTGATCTGGCAACGACTGCACGTCGTTCGCTTTCTGAAGACGTTGCATGTTAAGAACCATTCTCTAAGTCCATGTGTTGTTAAGTGACGACATATTGTTGCTGCTTGTCATGGATACTAATACTCTATTTCAATTCTCCTTTTATAATAATTTAGTTGTGTGCATACTTCAGGCATGTTCTGATGGGACTCTTAGTATCATGTTGTTACCAGACGTTAATCGGTATCATCTTGATATTAATATATTACATTTTGTAAAAAGAAGTAGGCATCCTACATTTTTGGCACTTCATATACTTTAGAAAGAATTCGTTGCTTAGTTATAAAGCAAAACCTGGTAGTTTTATATTCTAGAAACATGTATATCATTACTTTATTTCTATAGTACTTAATAAGTTTGGTAGATATTCAACAAACTCAGGACAAATGCATATATACATATGGGGGGAAGCATTAAAAGACATAAATTAATTTGTGGGATGATGTGATACTTCTAAGTTTCTTAGACTTGAAGTTAATTTTGGAAACAAAAGATTTTATTGAGCAAACTAAACTTACAATTATACAATTTTCCTACCAAATGTAGTTTCATTTTAGCAAAATAAGATATTTTTTAATAAATTTTACAGGGATATATTTTGTAATAACTAATAGTATAATTGTATGAAAATATTGTCATGTGGGCATGATTACAGTGTTAGTTTTCTTGCATATACTTGTGTTTAAGGTGGTATTGTGAGGTATACCAATAAAAAAGACATACATTTAGTGGAAGTATCAATTATGAAGAGATAAAAATGTTTAGTATAAAAATACTGTCATGTGGGGGACTACCTACAAGCGCAAGGACAAGTCTTAGGTGCTCTTTGTCTAGTTAGGCCTAGTTAATACTGATTTAGACTTTAGAGTTTGGGTATAGGAAGGTTTTGTCCCGAAGAAGGTTTTTCTTGCTATATTCAATTTCAGTTAGGATTTTTTCTTTTCCCGCTCTTTGTCTAGTTAGCTCTAAGATTGTAATTGGCTATATAAGCCCTCGGGGTCATTGAATAAATTAAGAAAAAATCATTATGTCTCTTCCTTATTTTCTTACCTCCCCTCCCGCTGCTACGTACGCCCTGGGCGCCTACCATAATGGGTCGCCGGTCGTCAAGGTATTAAAAGATATGTTCTCATAGCACGACTACTCTATTTTCTTGTACTTGTTCCTTCTAGTAGGGAGGTTTTGTATTGTATGATAAAGTCTGAAAGCTGAAATTAAATGACCTTCCCCAAAACATGAAGATTTTCTCGTGTAGATTGACAAGGGAAGTCTACTTTCCAATGATTTGTTAATTACACGACCGTATATTTATAATAAACAATTTTATCTCTATAACATGACATCCATGTGTCCCGCTACATTAGGCATTACGCGTGGGATACTTTGTCACGGGTGAGGTTTGATATTAAATAGGCAGAATGTGGAACAGACTTAATAAATCAGGTATAATTTCCTTCAAAATGGTTAAATATGTTGTATGAGCATTTACAGATGGTCAAAAATGGAAATTTGATATTTCTTTAATTTTAACTGGTTTATGTTTTATATGCATTACTTTGAAGAAAGTATCTTGTTAGCTAGACGATTCCTTTATGCCTACCTCATTTTGTAACATATATCCACGCAAGTGGCAGCTTCCCAAGGTCCACCCTCCGACTTTGCATTGCAAATTAATTCTTAGGTGCGCAACAATAATCAAAATAATTTGTATCGTGGGAGGGCTAGGGGTGCAAGTGTCTGAAAAGGCAATGCCAATGACCTAGCTAGAAAGGCTGTTAATTTGAGCCGATGATGACCGATGAGCTACTAAAAGGGGATGAAGGAACATTGAATCTCCATCATTGGTAACTCAAGTGATAATCTAGTAATAAAGGAAAAAAAAGGAAGAAAAGCTTGGCGGTTCGAGTTGACGATCGAGCTGCAAAAAGGCACGCAGCACATGATCTCTTCATCATTGGCCATTAGCCCATTACCAAAACAAAGCTAATCAATCAGGGGAGCTGAAAGCAGAACTGAAGATACTATATATAAATGGGCATGCTTGCGAATGCATCGATCAGGACTTGACGAATGCATCGATCAGGACTTGCGAATGCATCGATCAGGATCGAGATGAAATGAACAGGTACCGATGGATGGATTTCAGCAGGTTTGTTTCTGTGGTAGCAGGTCTACGCATGCGTGCAGGCCTGCGGAGGATCGGAGGGGAACGATCGAGAAGGAATTGAATTTGTGCAGCGATAGATCCAGGGAATTCATGATGAGACTGATCCATCCATCGATCTCTCTGATCGTGGTGCAGTGAGTCTGAAGAATGGCTGCCAACAGCCAGCAATGTAGGAGCTAGGAAAGGGACGGGTCAATCGATCGGCCGATTTAAGCAACAAAAATGTTCATTAATTTGACCTCTGAATTGATCGAGTAATAGATATGCACGCGCGCTCGCGCGTGGATGGATTCGTGGCTCCGCGTGCACTCGACTGCTCTCCATCGATCGACCTTCACAGACTCCTCCAGATTAGGATGGATCGACGAGCCACGCCTGCAAACTTTCGAATGCTTGGAGCACTCCGAATTGGCAAGCGCCACCTAGCTGCGATCCCACCCTACCTAGGGTATAGAGAGGGGCAGCTTGCACCCAACCTAGTTAGCAGCATGCTCAGTTGAGTTGAGAATTGTGTACTGCTCGCTTGCATCTTCTTTCTTGTGTGAAAACTACAGCACAGCAAACAAATGTCTATCTCAAAAAAAGTCATGTAGCATATTATCTAGTTTGGATATCAGTTTTGTACCACACAGCACGAATGTACATACTGCCTTCGTTTGTAAATACATGACTTCCAAAAAAGGCAGTATTTCTAACGTCTCCTTCTAATATCAGCCACGAACTCAACTCCCGATCGAAAACCCCCGAAAAAACTCAACTCAGCATGTTCAACCAGCCCATGCTCACAGCCGCGACGGCGATCGTGGAATTCGCCGATACTGTAGAAAAAAATCGAAGAATAAACACAGACTTGAAATTGGTGGATAGGAAAATCTAGCAATAGAACGTTATGTGTCAAATTGTTTTCAGAGTTTTTTCACATAAAAAAAAATCGGTGGCAGGAGCATATACTACCATGTGGCAACGTGAATTCCCCGGTCCGTTCCGTATTATAAGATGTCTTAGCTTTTTCTGAAATCAGATGTATATATACGTATTTTCGTGTGTAGCTTCACTCATTTTAATCCGTATATTGTCCATATTAGAACATCTAAACATCTTATATTATGAAACAAAGGGAGTAGTTGGTTGGCGGGCACTTGGCCACTTGCATGCCCATCAGTGCATGTTCTTTCTCTTGTAATTGACGCTCTCTCTCTCTATCTTAGTAGACACTTAGATGTCCTGCGGGTTCTCAAAAAACAGTTTAATAAAGAGTAAAACGCCTGTGCGGTCACAAAGTTGCCACGAGTGAGCGCATTGGTCACCAACTGGAAAAACGCCAAATCGTGGTCACTTAGTTGCGTGGTAGAGCCACGTTAGTCACTCCGTCGAAATGGATGTTAAGTCGCTGACGTGGCTGACGGTATTTTGCAAATACCCCCTTATATTTTATTTCTTTTAATTGTTAGGTCCTTTTTTTAAAAAATTCCTCCACCATCCCCGCCGCATTCCTCCTTCATCTCCGTGCGAGCGGGTGCGGCAGACGCGCGTTCCAGGCGCGCTCCTTCCGCTGGCTCCACTCACGCACTGAGAGGTGCAGCTGCTTGGCCGCCACCAGCGTCTCCACCGCCTGCCGCGGCGTCAAGATCTCCACCGCCAGCTCCCTGGCCGTCGACAGCCGCGGCCCGTCCGCCTCCTCCAGCAGCCCCGCCAGCCCGGCCGCGTACCTCTCCATCGCGGCGTCCACCTCAGCGTCCGCTCCACCGGCGCCGTACGCGCTGCTCCCGCCCGCGCCAGCTGATGCCGCCGCGCGCTCCCGGACGATGGGGAGCAGCGGCCGGTCGGCGATGTCCTCCTGCAGCGTCGCGAGCCGCTCCGTCAGGACGCCCTCGTTGCGCAGCGTGCGGCGGTGGAGGTCGTTGATCCGATGCAGCTGCGCGGCCGTGATCCCGAGGAGGCCCATCCCGTCATCCCCCCGTCGCCGACGCCGCTGTTGCCGCCTCTGAGAAACTCCTCGACGTGCGCCTCGAGGCCCTCGCCGGAGAGGGAGTAGAGGAGCCTGATGGCCATCGACGGCCTACACCCGCCGAGCCAGAGCACGGCGTTCTCGAACGGCGTGCACCAGGGCGGGGAGAAGAAGGCCGCGCCCGCGCCATCCTCCCGCGCCATGGCACGCCGTCCTCCCGCACCATGGCACGCCGGCTGGCCGGCCGGCTGCCCAGCGCGCGCCGCCGCCGCGGGTCCGTGCCCACCGCCTCCGAGAGCACGCCGGCGACGCAGGCTTTGTCGAGCAGCATGAAGGTGAGCACGCCGGCGACGCAGGCCTTGTCCATCACCTGTTTGAGAATATGCCTGGCCCAAAAAAATTCAATAGGACAAATAATGCGTAGAAGAAAAAATCAGGGTGTATTTTGCAAAAAGGAAAACTGCCACGTCAGCGACTTAACGTTCATTTAGACGGAGTGACTAACGTGGCTCTACCACGCAACTAAGTGACCACGATTTTGCGTTTTTCTAGTTGGTGACCAATGCACTCGCTCGTGGCAACTTCGTGACCGCACAGGCGTTTTACTCTTTAATAAAGCACATATATATGCTCAATTGAATATATGTAAGTGCAGCAGCTGGCACACTTTAACTGGGTTCAGTTCAGTGAGCACTTCACTCGCCAAGCTCGATGGTTCCCTTGTTGCTTCCTACCTGATAAAAATACATGATCTCAGCTCTCACGAATAAGCACCGACAACAAGTAGCTTTCCGCCATCCACCCTACAATACCTTTGATTGATCGGCGCCGGCCGAACTTGCAATGCATATATAGGAAGAACATCTACAAACAATCCGATTATTAACTAATTCCACATGCCAAACAAAGCTACTTTCCAGAAAAAGATGTGCTAAACTAGTTGTGCGTTTTCATAAACCGCGTACGGCCGAATCACATAGCTCCATCCATGTCGAGATTAACTATTGGGAACGACTATGTGTAAGGCGACTTACATTTGGCAAAAGTGTAGACACTAGATAGAATCATGCTTAAACAACAACGTGTGTCGTCCGTCCCAAATTTTTTGGCCAATGCATGCATGCACAAAAAAACAAAAAGCTGATGTCATCGTGCATTAAATACAAATTCGAAATTTTAAAAAGTTTTGTAACCCAAACCGTTTATCCGATTTAGAATCCGTTTTCACCGTTGGACTAGTCGCGACGAGATCTTCGAAACTAGATCCCATGTCGATATGTTCCGACGACTTTTTTTTTTCGCCCAAAAGTTATCACCCACGTAACATATAAGTTACCCAGGCTTGAATACGTAAGTTACCGACCATATTAGTGATTAGTTTTCGGGTCGAAATAAAACCAATTTTTGTTATTCTTTTAGATTTTTACGAGATTTAAAGTTACCACGTTACTTTGAGATAGTAAATTTATCGTGTATAAGTATTAGGATGACAATTGTCGATTTCATAGTGAATCTACACATAAAAAAGATGGGCATTATATTCGTAACTATTATTTAGAGGACATGGTAACTACATCGATTTCATGGTGGATAACTACATCATGAACACATGGATAGCTAAATAAATACTGAGTGGGTAACTTGATGAGTATTGGGTGGGTAACTATTACCGAGAGAGTACGGTAACTACATTGATTTCATGTTGGATAACTTCATCATAAAAACACATGGGTAACTTTATCAGTACTGAGTGGATAAGTCCATCAGTATTGGGTGAATAACTATCACCGAGAGAGTAGGGTGAATAACTATACATGAAAACACACGGGGTAACTTTACTAGTACTAGGTGATAACTATTATCGAGAGAGTAGGGTGGATAACTACACATGAAAACACACGAGGTAACTTTACTAGTACTGGGTGATAACTATTATCGAGAGAGTAGGGTAACTATAACGATTTTGTGGTGGATAACTACATATGAAAACACATAGATAACTTTGTCAATACCGGGTGGTAACTCCATCAGTATTGGGTGGTAACTATTACCGAGAGTATGGTAACTATAATGATTTTGTCAACCTAAAAACTAATTGCTAATATGGTGGGTAACTTAAGTATTCAAGCATTGGTAACTTTTATGTTACGGGGGTGGTAACTTTCGGGCAAAAAAAAAAAAGTTGTCGGAACATGTCAACATGGGATCTAGTTTCGAAGATCTCGTCGCGACTAGCTCAGCGGTGAAAACGGATTCTAAATCGGATAAACGGTTTGGGCTACAAAACTTTTTGAATTTTCGGATTGTGCATTAAATACGGGATGACATCACCTTTTTGGTTTTTTTTGTGGCTTGCATGCAAAAGGACGTGCGGTCTAACACAAGGAAAGGAGCAAAAGGACGTGCATGCATGCAACTTCTGGTTGACCGAATCTCGTCCGCCCATACGCGATCCAACGGCTCGCGGGGTGCTTACAGTTAAGCTAATTATAAGGCGCCTTACAATTAGATTTCCCCTTAACTATTTCAAAACGTGCGCCATGATGCATGGTGATGATTGTACATGTACGCATGCGATCGAGATACTCCAGTTAGATAGCCGAACTCATTTGTTAATCACATCTTTGCCCCTCCGTCAGATATTCGTATGGAGCATATATATATTATCATAAGCTAAGTAGCTAACCAGTGGATGGCGGCCAGCATATGTATGCGCCGTAAACAATTATTTTAAGTCGATCCATTCATACATATTTGTTAATCCTGACAATTAATTACTTATTTTTATTACTTATCCATGATCCACATAGCCAGCTAACAAAAACTTACTTTATGGTTGGTGAATTGTGAAGTTGTGCCGGACAGCCGGAGAGGTTTTAGTCCACTATGATAAAATAGTCATGGAAGTAGAAAATTAGTCAAACACACCGAAAGTGGCGAAAGCTGGTCAGAAAATCTGAATTGTCGTAACCCACTACAATACTAACACAAACTAAGTAATATAGTCTACACGATCTTATGCATGCATCCATAATCATCGCTCACTACCAGAATCAGGTTCGTTGTCGAGTATATTTACGGGGGCACTTTGCGGTTGAATATCTGTTAGCTTTGCGGAAAAACAAAGTGCACCTGTGCCGATCAAAAAAGATCTATATATGCAAAGATAAGAAAATATTTTTAATTTTCCTGCTCGCCATTTATTTCTTTTTTATTCCCCCTTTTTTGTTTTGTCTAGTTTTGTATCTTTTTTGTTATTATTATTTTCTCGATATTTTTTATTTCTTTAATTTTATTTTCTTGTTTTACTTATTCCTTTTTATTAAAAATATTATTTTATTTTCTAGGTGCTAAAAAAGCTTTTATGTGAAGTCTTAAAAAAAACTCGGCAAACATTGGGCCACAGGGCGACGACGTTTCTATCTTCCGTTTGTTCCTTTATATTTGGAAAAACACCCACTCTGGTATAGCCTTTATCGAGTGTCCAACGGAAAACACTCGGCTTAAAAGACTTTGCGAGCATGTCAATTGTCAAGTGCCGAATGTAACGTTAGCTGAGCATTTTTCAACAGTAAAACTGCATTTGCCGAGTGTCTCGAACACTTGGCAAAGGAGCTGATTCCCGTAATGGCTAGAGAAAAGGGGCAACCATCTCCTCTGACCAAAGCTATGTTTTTTGGTCCAAATCAACTTGTTGAGTGGCATCTTAAGTCAACTCTTCCAGTATAGTATGTTTCAAATAAAAGGCTTATATTATAGAATAGAGGGAGTACTACTAGTTAAGCTATCGGTAGTTATGGCCTAACAATTAATTAAGGTGTCAGGCCTAATACTTAAAAGTCGTCGTTACACATAATGTTCTACTTAAAAGCTAGTGTAATGCAAATGCTTCCATGCATCTTGAAAGCGCGGGAAAGTTAACCGCCTTCCCTCCCTATTTAAACCGTGTCCACCCTCCCTGCCCTTCTTCCCCACATTCTCTTCCTCTCTTCGTCCCATTCAATCCATTCGTTCCCGCCACTGCAACCTCGGACAGTTGTACTATACATGGCTGCCGCCGCGCGGCGTACGATGTGGGTGAACGGCCCCATCATCGTGGGCGCTGGCCCGGCGGGGCTCTCCGTGGCGGCGTGCCTCCACACCCACGACGTGCCCTCCGTCGTGCTGGAGCGCGACGACTGCATCGCCTCCCTGTGGCAGCGCCGCACCTACGACCGCCTCCGCCTCCACCTCCCCAAGCGCTTCTGCGAGCTCCCCGGCATGCCCTTCCCGGCGAGCTACCCGGAGTACCCCACCAGGGACCAGTTCGTCTCCTACCTCCAGTCCTACGCCGCCGCCTTCCACGTCCGGCCCCGCTTCCGCCAGTCCGTCGCCTCCGCGCGGTTCGACCACGCTGCCGGCCTCTGGCGCGTCCAAGCCTCTTCATCCGACACAGACGAGGACGAGGCCACCACCACGGAGTACATCGGGCGGTGGCTGGTGGTGGCCACGGGCGAGAACGCGGAGCGGGTCCTGCCGGAGTTCCCCGGCGCCGGCTCGTTCAAGGGCCCAGTGACCCACGTGTCGGAGTACAAGTCCGGAGAGCCGTACCAGGGCGCGCGCGTGCTCGTCGTCGGCTGCGGCAACTCCGGCATGGAGGTGTGCCTGGACCTGTGCGACCACGGCGCCCGGCCGGCCATGGTGGTCCGCGACGCCGTGCACGTGCTCCCGCGCGAGATGCTCGGCGTGGCCACCTTCTCCGTCGCCGCCTTCCTGCTGCGGTTCCTCCCGCTCCGGCTCGTCGACCGCCTCCTCGTCCTCCTCGCGGGGCTCTTCCTCGGGAATGACCTTCCCAGCCTCGGGCTGAGGAGGCCGGCCATGGGCGGCCCGCTAGAGCTCAAGAACAGCAGGGGCAGGACACCCGTGCTGGACATCGGCGCGCTGGAGAAGATCCGCGCCGGGGAGATCGCCGTGGTGCCCGGCGTGAAGAGGTTCATGGCCGGCGGGGCGGAGACGGTGGATGGGAGCTTCGTGGCCGCCGACGCCGTCGTGCTCGCCACCGGGTACCACAGCAACGTCCCACAGTGGCTGCAGGGCAGCGACGACTTGTTCAGCGGCGACGGGTACCCGAAGGCGGGGTTCCCGGAGGGGTGGAAGGGCGAGTCGGGGCTCTACTCCGTCGGCTTCACGCGCCGCGGCCTCGCCGGAGTCGCCCTCGACGCCGTCAGGGTCGCCGGCGACATAGCCTCGGCGTACAACCAGAACAACACATCGCCGGCGACAGTGCTAGAGGAGCCGGTTCCGTGATTGATCATTGGCATCCTTAACCAACAACAGGCAGGTCGTCATGCCACGCCATGGATTGGATAGATCTGGGCTAGGGACCGACGCATGCTGCACTGCTTCAGATATCCTGGCGACGGACGAGCGCGCGTCACCGTCGTCACAGATCGATGGCAGCAGAGGCCACAGCCACACTGCCGACTGATAGGTACTGATCGAGTGCCTGCGTGAGTAGGGGAGCTGACGGCGATCCACGCCAGCCATATTAACAAGTCAGGCGGAGCCCAAACTTTGCAGTGTTCATGGGCACTGCATCCATCCATCGCACCACCTCTACAATGTACAGCTAAGCTAGCTAGCTTGGACGACATCAATCTGTAGCCATGGTCGTAATAGATCTTCAGTGACTGTGCATCTCTGACTGGTAGCTGCTGGTACAACAGGAGACGGCCGGCAGGTTGTATGATTGCTGCTGATGCTGACGCTGACGCTGACGCGAGGAATAAAATCGCCAATCATGAGCAAGACATGTCAGTATGAGGATCTAGCCTCTTTTGGTGATCTGGTCCTTGATTTTAGCTTCAGAGCTCATGCATCATTCATCCATGTGTTGTACCCATGCATACACTGATTGATGATATAGACAGTTCAGTTCTCTTCTCCCCATGCCACCAAGCATGTCATCAGATGTACGGCAACAAAGATCCAAACATATGCAAGTGTTAACTAATTAACTGTAGTAAGTACAAGTTCGTTGAAAATCTCGATTGTCATTACCGTTACTTTTGGCTTTCAACAACGATCCACAGTTGTGTTCAACAAAGATGAACCGGCGCCGCTATGCTAACTAAACCGGTCTCGATCAAAGTCAGCCTCCGGAAAAAAATCCATAGTGCCACTAAATTGGCGCCATATCGTGCTATTTAAGGGTTTTGGTACCTTTTAGCGCGCTAATGCATTTAGCTGCATAGTGTAGAAAACACTATAGCGCCATAACTAATTAACTGTAGTAAGTACAAGCGCCATTTAAAACTTTGGTCTCGATCCCTTTCATGTTCCAGTCTCTGTCCGTATGATCCGCGCAAGTTCAGCAGTGGTAGCAGCCTGCGCCCATCCTTTGTTTGGTCCTCCATAAGAATTTGAATCCATCAGAATGCGATGGACCGAGGAGCTTATCTGCACCTCGTGGACAGTGTGCCTAAGGTAGATGATACCACCTCAAAGTCAGTTCAAGCAAACGACATGTTACAAAATTCAGTTAACACAAAAAAATTAGCACAAAATTCACAATACCAACACCAAGTTGTGTTTTCACAGACGCGAGCTATTGAAGAAACATGGCATCACCTATTCCAGGCAGCAGGAAATCACTATTCCAACATATCCAGCAGATGCAGGAGCCCCTCCATGTGCCTGTGACTCCTATATTGATATTGGCAGGAACTCTGCATACGCAACTCCATCATTAGCTACACATCATCATCAATGCCCTTTCTCACCTCACATCGGCATTACTCCATGACAGCAACAAGTGAGGCTACAAAGAATATCGACACACATGAGAAAACATATACGTACATATATTCTCTCCCCCACTACAGTTTGGGATGTGCGCTGCAGGCAACTGGTAGATGTAAAAGCTTTCTCTTCTTCGAACGTTGATAATACTGGAGCTAATATACTAGTACAACTCATCTTTGAAGACAGTTTTTTTTCAGAAGAATTCTTAAGAGCATTCATCACGCCACTTCTGAAGAACTCCGCGACTCAAGGCAAGGCGGTGGTCGATGTGTTAAGAGGCAAATCCATGCTAACGTTGCCTTGACTTCGATCTACCCATCCCTGTCGTGGTCATAACAACCAAAATTAGTCATCTTTTTTGCGACGAAGAAGCAAAACATTTTCAATTCTTAGTACGAGGTCATGAAAGAATCCAATATTTAGGAAGCTCATCCAAGCCTTGTCAGCATCTCAAAGAACGCAAAATAGCACTGAAACCACCCCTGCTTTAATGTCGCCAGCTATTTATGCAGTACTCCCAGGCCCGACTGGAGCAATTTAACATTCATCAGTCGGTGCTAAGATTCTAAATATCAAGCTCGGAATAAGATGTAAATTTAACAAAAGCACGAATGACAACATGTAGCATGTGTAAGCAGATATCTAACAGCAAAAATCTCCTGCCCGATACGACATCGAAGATAACCAAATGCAAGCAAGATTGATTGGCAGATAAGCTCATCACTAGGAGCAAGTCTGCTTTCAACCTTCATGTCAGATGACGAATGTCTACACTATAATGCATGGGAGTTGGCAAATTCAGTGATTAACTCCTACAAATCCACTTTATAGCTGACCAGTGCGTGCTACATAGATGATAAATCTCCTCATCGAGCAGGCAAAATGGGATAACCTACACGCAACAACCCATTTCTGAATACCGACCACCAGAACGGAACTTTAGATACCGGTGAAGCCAGAAATATTATTGGTCAAACAAATTTGTACGATTCATTCAGGGAAAGCAGTTGAAGATATCCTATATAAGTAAATAGTTCATCCCCACTAACTATTTCTCTCAACATGCAGCCTATCCACCTCAGCAAACTTCCACATCAGCAATCCCCCACTTTTCCATTTTGTTTTTGTTTGTTTTCTCTACCAAATTTCCCTTCTGTTCCGATGTTATTCTTTTTTATCATGTGATATGTGCGATATGTAAAATAACTAGCCCATACAATTTTCTGGCCCATTCCAAACAGCCCAATTCTATTGATCTTTTTCCAACGAACAGTCATTCTTCTCGAACCAACTGAATCCAGATGGACCGACCAGCCGCTCCTCCTCTCAATCTATGTCCACTCCCGCGAGAAACTGATGCACATCAAATTGACGCAGGATTGATTCCCTCTCAATCAATGTCCACTCCTCTTCGCATTCTGGAGCTGAACGGACACCATGGATAGATCCTACTACTACAAGAGACGATCCTCCTCACGATTTCCTCTCAGGCTGCAATGTGCCCTTTGCCTACTGCCTCGAGCTCTGTCTCCGCTTGCTCCTGCAAGCACCAATTGAAGCCAAACTAACCGGCCTCTCTGGCCTCACACTGACATCCTCAACCGTGCTAGCAATATAATCACAATATTCTCTCCCGGAATGATGCCGCCAATGATTAACTGCATGTTTAGCAACAATTGTTGCGACATCAACATGTTATATTTGTTTATCCTCTTATCCTCTGTCCACTCACCATACTCCAGGTCGATCCCCTCACTTTTGCTGTTTTGCATGTGTTCAAATGGCAGTCCTATGTGCCACTACACGATTTCTCATAGGTTGCTGAAGAACTCACTCGGAGAACTTGGTTCTGCTTTGGAGATTATGGACATAAGCAGTTGATAAATTGATAATTAACCTTCTGTTTTGCATTTGCAGATCCACTATTGTTGCCTTGCGCCATGTACATTTTGTGTTCGACAAAATGTCAAGCCTCCAAATTTGGTGTGTTATATCTACTTATCTTCCACACCCTCCATGGATATTGTTTGGCATCTGCAATGAAAACAAAGGTATTTAAGCTTTTTTACTTTGGTTAAACATCTTTTGTTGTGTGACAATTTTAAAACTTTGCTACTATTTCCATACAAGCATTTATATTATTTTTCATATACCTCGGTAGACAATTGCTGAGATAGTTTAACACCTTCAAATTATGTGTATGAGAGGTATTTACTGTTGTAAGGTTGAAATGTTGCCTATCGCTTCTATATGGGGATGCTTGCAGCTTGGTCAGGCGGCAGGGACTAGCAGCTGGGAGGCAAGGCGTGCTGCCGAGAAACCAGGCAAGGCCAACTGTGTCTAATACCTCTGCGTTTACAACTAGAGCTATGGCTACAACCAACCGTACTATCGCGCCATGGCCACGGGATCAGACACCAATTATTTTTTATTTTTAAATGCTTCATTGTGCACACATCGATGTTCAGTTGCTGTACTGGGCATGTTGGTACAGTTTCTAAAATTTTGGTGCCCGGTCAACGATGAATATTAATCTTCTGACTTTCACTAATTTGTATCCTATGTTGTATCAAATATTTTCTTATATCCTAACGTCTCAGTAATTTTCTTGCAGGGATAATACTTCAGTAATTTGGTGTCCTGTATAATCTTGGAGCAGCTAGAGGTACGCTAATATTCATGTATAATGAATATAAATATTCCAAGATTTTTTTTGATATACAATCTATTTCAAAATCTTGATTAAATAATTTCTGCAGTATGAACTGATGTACTATAGACTACTTCTGTTCATCTTTACAGGGAAAAATTGCATATCCGGAAACTGAAGTGTCTATTACATGATAATGAAGTGTCCACTACCAATGGTTTTACTGTTGTGGTGTTCTCTAGAAGATAATAAAGTGTGTGTCCATTATATGATAAATCGTATGCTATTATTCCAGGCACTAGCAGAATGCCGTGATGAATATCAAAAACCTCTTCCTTATTTCAAGGGAACTTTTCTATTACAACAGATAATTATATTTGTCCATTTTACTTCTTGCTTACTTCTTTTCCACGAAACCTATGGAGCGCTATGTTTGCATGCAGTTGTCCTTATTTACATTCAATTTATTTGCCTACACACGTATTTCACTACCTACTAATTTCATTGTGGGGTATCTTGAGATCAGGAATAAAGTACTGGACATATATTGGTTTGTTTATTTCAGATTTTGCATATAGACAGATTCT
Organism: Poa pratensis; assembly: GCA_947311845.1. Lineage (NCBI taxonomy): Eukaryota > Viridiplantae > Streptophyta > Magnoliopsida > Poales > Poaceae > Poa > Poa pratensis. Next base: position 65,569,241 of record CAMZMU010000043.1, read on the forward strand.
CTATATATACCGTTTTTTTTTTGCTTTAGTTGTTTTGTCAAATGAAATGTTGGTGACGTGAATGTCTGACTTGGTACTATATGCATCAATAGAGGTCACAGAGCCCCATTCAGTTCATGTTTAAATGATCTTTACACTTACACAAACCTTTTCGTTTGAGCTGTCATATGAACTTCAACGGCTGCAGAGCATTACGAAGGAGAAGACCAATTAAATGATGTTGGCCTTAATATGTGCATCTGAGCGGATCAAAATAAAATAGTTGCTTTGACATCCATATATAGAAAACTCTACCAACATCCAATTTTCTCTTGCACCTTCTGTAGAACAAATTGTTGTGTAATTATCATTAAGGGTCTCATACCCAGCTATTGATACAAACATTTCCCGCCGCAACGCGCGGGGTATCATCTAGTTTTCATAATTTTTGTGTGGCTCAACAGTAAACATTAGCTCCACTACTGTGGAAATTGTAACAAAAGTTCCATAGTTAAATCATCTCAGCATTATTTACACAGAAACAACGGGTGTAGTGGCACACCTTCAATTTCTAATAGTATCAGTTTTCTTGCTACATCTGGCCTGAGTAGAGACCTAAAAGTACAGTGGGAACATGAGGGGCTTATGGACAGTGAATGATACGTACTCCTTTCTGAATTTAGTTCAGTTCAAATTACAGCTGTGCCGAGGTCCTGTAATAGAGTAGCAGACTACCTGGCAACATTTGGCTCTCCCCTAATATTTCTGAGCATGTACTGTACCAACTATCAAGTTTCTAGCCATTTCTGGATCAAATTATTCATGAAAGGCTTCTTTAAAATCAAAGTTTGACGGACAACAAATTACATGCTGAGGAAATGTTTAACCAAACAGCCTAAAACTAGAATAATCATCTATAAAACGACACTAACTGCAAGCAGAACGATAGACAGCAACATACTATATAACTAAGGCATACTTCAAGTGTTGTGAAAATCGTTTATTTACTAGGCATTGGAGTTATTCAAAATTAGCAGGAACCAGAGATGGCATAGCTATAAGTCTGTACAAATTAAAGAACTTTGAAAACAAATGATAAACTATTGTCAGTTGTCAATTCCTTCCATACGCAAGACAACTTGCATGTCACACTTGAACTTGATAAGCTCAATACATTCAGAATATAAGCTTACCAGCTCAACAAGTAGATAGGATAGCATATCCAACCAGACAATCAATTACGTATTGCGCTTGCGCACGAGCTCAGCTCTGTCGTGTCCACCACCAGCGCATGTTTCTACAAGCGTAAGTGTCATGTCAGGCAGAATATTTGATCTCCGCGACAAGGATAAGCATAGGGAGCTCGAGGCTTGATCCTCAAGTCAGCCCCCCTGATTTTGATATACAATATATTAGCTTGTTTCAGAAGATAGTGCTGGCCCAAACTTTGAAACTTATGATACGCTAAAGCTTTTCTAATTCCTAGCTCTATATGTGGAGAGGCCTATAATGTCACTATCAACTATCAATAAACCACCAAAGGGCGATTGTACTCAAAACCGTAAGTCCACTACATGCTGAAATTCCAACGAAAATACAAAAAACCAGGAGGCACCAACTAGGTATTTAGATAAACTCACAATTGTAATTTGTGAAGAACTCGCTTCAATACAAAAGTAGTAACAGATAAACATGGATACCTACTGTCATATTTACTGAATGTTCACAAAACAGCACATACTCATTAGTATCATAAAAAGGAAAAGCATGCACACTCATACTATTAGCTGTTAAGAAATAAATACTCTATATGGGGTTATTCTTTACTATTAGGAAAAGCTTGTAGAACATGCTTTACTTTTCCAGTTTGTACGAACTATGTGGCTTAGTTTCTATGAAATGGAGGCGGGAAGCGATCCCTGTTCTAAAAATAAAGAATGGATCGATTTAGCATTCGGTACTCCACTGCTAAGATTCTAAACATGGAGCTCCGGATATGATGTAAATTTAACAAAAGCACGCAGGACATCATGGAACATATGTAAGAGATATCCAACAGCACACTCTCCTACCTGATACAACATGGAAGATAACCAAATGCAAGCAAGATTGATTGGCAGGTAAGCTCGCCACTCCCATCTTGATTGAAAAATAAAGTAAAAGCAGATTAAATGAATCACGAGGTAAGCACCAATTAATAGTCAATGTGCCTTCAACCTTCATGCCAGTTGACGAATGTCTACGGAGTATATAATATGCACGGAAGTAAGAAACTTCAGCCATTAACTCCTACAAATGCACATCAGCGACTAACTCCTACAAATCCAGTTCATAGCTGACCAGTGCATGGCTGCATGCTAGTGCTACATATAGCGTAAATCTTCACACTGAGCATACAAAATGGAAGAACATACACCACCAAGGCACCAACCCATTTCCGCATCTGGGCCACCAGAACGTAACTCTAGATACCTGTGGAGCAAGGAATATCATTAGTACTATTTATTCAGGAAAAGGAGTTGAAGATATTATCATAATTTTTGTATGACTCAAACAGTAGACATTAGCTTCACAACTGTGGAAATTGTGACAGAAGCTGCATAGTTAAATCATCTGAGCATTATTTACAGAGAAAATCAAAAGGTGTAGTTGCACGCCTTCAACTTCTAATACTATCAGTTTTTGGCTACATTTGCCCTGTGTAGAGACTACAAGAACAGTGGGCCATGAGGGGCTCGTGGAGTAGAAAGCAGAAACATCTTGTTCCTACTCACCAAAAAATCAACCTTTATAAAATTCATGCAGTACAAGCCTCAAGCAAGTAGCAAGGGCTTTGTTCAAAACATACACATCATACTATTAGCTGGTAAGAAATGAAGATGTTATAAACTTATATGGAGCTATTCGTAAGCTTGTTCCACGTCATAGCGGAAAGAAAATACTCATGCTAACAAACCCTGGCAACATATTGGTCATGATTTGAATTATCTTTAAATAAATTTAGACCAAAAAAGAAAGTGAATTTCAATAGTAATTTTATGTGGTACAAAAGAACTCTTCACTGCAGCATAATCCTACAAGTTAGAAATGAATAATCATTCCTAAATGTAGATCAAGTGGTTCTTATGGCTTTAAGACCATTGGCAACATCAGCAGATAAGAATACTGAATAATAAAAGTATAACTAGCCTAGTTAAGCTTCGAAATGTACCTATTGAGCTAAACGTTTTAGTTGGTTAAAGCTAGTTTTTCATGTGGCCAACGTGCAACTGATGTGCATCTCATCTTGAGAAAAAATGGCTGCAGCTGTGAACAAACACTACCATTAGACAATTCTTGCATCAACTAGGCAGGCAATGGTGAACTTTAATTCAATTATTCTACAAGGAATTTGGCAATTTTGGGAAAAAAATTCTTTCGAACAAAGGTGAACGTTGTTTATTGTATGGATATTCATCATATGTCATACTGATGATGACAGTTTGCTAGTTCCGACCTAAATCACAAAAATTAACAGAAACAAAGCCAACCAATTGTAGCCCATCGCATGGCAATAGAACATAGAGTAAATTAGATACCACTAAAAGTTTTTATTTACATAATAATCATTACATTGAAAGTCACCACATAAGCCTCAGAACAAAACACTGTACAACATATTATATACTGAAGAGGACATCAAATAGGAAAAGAAACAAATGATGCGATATAACTTAAAATAGTTGGCCTAACACAAAGTGATGCAGACATAATGTCAGCTAGTTATCAATGAATATTTTGGTTATGTTGTATCCACAATGAGGAATGCTATTTACCTGCAGTGAAGACACTTTCGAATGGATGGTAGCAAGACAAGGTCATGGTATCACCAAGCTTCTTGAACTTCAACGACTCGAGATGGATCAAGAAGAGGCCAATAAATGTCCACAGCAACACAACACTATTCTCCTCAGCAAACCCCAGTATCGCAAGAGGCCGATTCGCCCGTAATCTTGGGGAGATTAGCTTGTCCAGTTCAATAGTTCTTCGAAGCCCCCATGAAGTACCACCATCACAATCAGTTTCCCTCTCCCATAACTGGACGCAGAAGTCCCAAACGAAAACAAAACCAACCCCACCACCCTCGGCCCGGATAATCGTGAAATTTAAGTAGTGCACCTTATCCACCGGTACCCCTATCACAATGAGGCTCTGCTTCTCCAAATCAAACTCGAGAATTCCAGCGAAATTCCCACAAAGCACCCAGAAAAGGGAATCCCCAACCAGCACAGCGTCTTGCCTATAAACAATGGTGGGGAAGTTGCCCCCATTAGCCTGGTATGGAATCGGCGTTGAGACGACATTTCCCCATAAGCTGGTCTTTGACGAGTAAACACAGGCGAGAGCTTGTACATGTTGTTCGTCGCCGCCGTCTGCCACTGCCAAGACCACCTGGAAGTGTTGGAGGTCTCCGGCAGCGCGAAGCACCGCCCCATCCATCTGGATGTTCTTTCTACGGAACACCGCAGGGAGGGCAATGCGGTTCTGCTCGCCGGTGACGGGGTCCCACACCAGGATCTTCTGGAGGCGCTTCTGAAGGAAGATAAGGAGAAGACCATGCCGGCATCCAAGGGACGTGTAGCGGTCGTCGTCGCGCTGGAAGCAGAAGCGCCCGGAAGGGACACGATTGGGGGCCTCGAGGGTAGGCAGGAATGGCAGACCTCCAAAACCTTCGAAGAAACCGAGGAGGGGAGGGTTGCGGCGGTGGTGGATGCGGAAGCGGCGGGAGAAGCGGGGGTCGGAGACGAGGCTGCGCCAGCGCCTGCAGACGGCGGAGGCGCGCGGAAGGGAGAACGGCTGCGGGGGTAGGCGGAGGAGGATCTCGGAGAGGAGGTCGTCGACCTCCAGCGGCGGCGCCGCCGGCGATCCTGGGGTGCTCATCTCGCCGGCTCGCCCTCGTCAGTCCTCATTCCTCAACGATGCGGACTGTTTTGTTTTTTCCTTTTGCTGGAAGATGATGCGCGATGTGGAATGGGTCGTATTTCTTTCACCGGTGCATGGAGAGCCCAAAAGGCCAAAACTAGCCCACGGTTGGTGCTAAGTAAATGGAAATGGTCATATTTCTTTCACAGTAAATAAATGGGAAATAACATATTTGCCACACAGACACAAAACTAAGCATTTCAAGGAAAAACTATTTGCTTCGGAAACGTTAACACCAACCAGAATGGGAAATAACATATTTTACCGATGCATCATTTCAGAAACTATTTGCGGGTTTCGACCAGAATCTATTGCAATGATGCACACCAGATGCCGCATAGGAGAGTTTTATGAGGTTGTTGTAGTGTTTCTGAAAAATGCTTCCCTGGCAAAAATGTATTTATGTTGGTACTTGGTAAAAAAAATCAACAATGTTTTCTACGTTTACTTATTTGTTTTACCGTCTTTTGTAAATAATAATTCTCTTGCGGTCGTGTCAGTGAAGCACAAACACAAACGAAAGAAAAATGTTCGCTGGGGCAGTAGCACAGGTAATTGGGATGCTACTCGGTTTCATCATCGGCAGAACTGTCATGCCGCTGTAGCCTAAAGTCTCCAGTGTTTCTAGCCGAGACAGATATTCATTGTTGACGCTTCTTTGACAACGTGAAATAAACATTTGGCAACAAAGTGATATATAGACGTAACAATTATACAACGGAAACAATACAGTTTGAGATGTTTCCATGTAACAAATACCACATGACGGGAACATTTTCAACAGGGTCTTATTTTAGACAACCGAAATGAGAGGTGATGTTTCCATAGATAGTGAGACGAATGTGGAGACATCATCAATATTGAAACTCCATGCATGCTTCTCTAGGTGTAGGTGTTGTGTGAGTGGGTACGAAGGAATGAAGGATCAAATATGTCAACTAGAGGGGTAGACAACTACAAATTTTAATCAATCAGTAGATTCAGAGGGGTAGCCGACTACAAAGATGCTCCTGGCAGATGTTTCATTTGTTTTTCAGCTCGTTTTGCTATCCTCGGGGGGGACGCTCAACGCACGCCTTAAATAATTTTCTAAATGTTCTTTATTCCAAATTTTTAATATTATAAAGCTCAATGCCGAATAGGAATTCAAACAATATTTACTACTTTAGAATTTTAAAAAACCTATAATAATTTTCAAATGTGTTGTGATAAAACATCCTTGTTGTGTGCTGAGGTTGTCACATAATTTCTAAATAGGAATAGGATAAACCCTTTTTGCAAAACACAGTACAAAAACACATACACGCGAATATAGTCACTGCTATGAACGCACACACGTACACCCTATCCCAAGGAATACCTCCGAAAGATTGAGCCGACCGTTCAGTCTTGAAAATTACGAAGTCACCAAAGGAGACCCACTTTCGACGGAAACGTCATCTCCCACTAAAAGAATATTCTTGTTTAACGAGAAACACATGTGTCAAATCTCGTGTTTGAACTCTGGTGGGCTAGGATACAATCACCTTTCTAACCATCGAATCAGATTTTTTATAGGATAACACCTGATAGAAAAAAGGTCAGGTAAACCGTAGAAATAAGTTTACTTTAGCCTTATAAATATTTTTGTTGAAAATTTAGCCTTTAAACGACCTACTAGACGTCGTATAGTATTTATTCTAGTGGGAAGCCATATGGGGCACTTTATTGAGAATTGAGGAGCCAACAGAGTTAGATCATGAATTACAAATGGCATAATAAACCCAGGTTTGTAGACGATTATGATTGAACGTTTGTGTATATATGTGCGGTAATACAGAAGAACTTTTTTTTTGAGTGGTAGTAATACAAAAGAACTGTGATCGTAGTTCGTAGAGCTTGCCTTGCAAAAGTACAATAAAGGTAACAAATCGTGGCTTCCATATGTCTATGAAGCCATGGCCCATGGCCCATGGGCTCTCGAGCCGTCAAAAGTCAAAACAAAGCGAAGCCACTGCTCTCTCACAGGAAGCGTCATTTTCTCTTCTTCACTGTCACACTTCACTCCCCACACGAGCAAAGGCTCTAGGGCTAGATGAGCAGCCGCCGCCGCCGCGCCCGCTCGCCGGCGGCGACGCTGCTGGACGACGACGACCTCCTCTGCGAGATCCTCCTCCGCCTCCCGCCGCAGCCGTTCTCCCTGCCCCGCGCCTCCGCCGTCTGCAAGCGCTGGCGCCGCCTCGTGTCCGACCCCGGCTTCTTCCGCCGGTTCCGTCTCCGCCACCGCCGCAACCCGCCCCTCCTCGGTTTCTTCGACAAGTATGCTCTTTCTTACTTCCGACCTACTCTCGAGGCCCCCAATGGTATCCCTCCGGAGCGCTTCTCCCTGCAGCTTGACGACGACTTCGACCGTCCCATGTCCCTTGGATGTCGCCATGGTCTCTTCCTCGTCTCGAGTCCCAGCCACATCCTGGTGTGGGACCCCGTCACCGGCGACAAACATCGCATTGCCATTCCCGTGGCATTCCATGAAAAGAAAACCATAGGCCTGGTCAATGGGGCGGTGCTTCGCCCTGCCGGAGAGGACCAACACTTCCAGGTGGTCATGGAAGGGGTGGTCGGCGACAACATTCAACATCTACGCGCGCTCGCCTGCGTTTACTCATCAAAGACTGGCCTTTGGGGAGATCTCATCTCAACGCCGATTCCATACGAGCCTAATGGGGGCCGGGGGCCTGATGGGATCCGTATACCCAGCATGGTATTTACAGATGAAGCTGTGATGGCTGGAGATTCCCTTTACTGGAAGCTCGCTGGGAATTTTCGTGGAATTCTAGAATTTGATTTGGGGAAGCAGAGCCTAGCTGTGATACGTGTGCCAGTGGATATGCGCAACTTTAAAATGATGCGGTCCGAAAGTGGTGGGTTGGGTTGCCTGGTAATGTCAGACCACGACGCCCAGTTGTGGAAGATGAAGACTGATTGTGAAGGTGTTGCTTCATGGGGTCTTGCAAGAACTATTGAACTGGACAAGCTACTTTCGCTGAAATCAGAGGAGAAAGGGGCCATATTCGTACTAGGGATTGCTGAGGAGAATAATGTGGTGTTTGTGTGGACAATTGCCGGCTTGTTCATGATCCATCTTGAGTCGTTGAAGTTCAAGAACCTTTTCAAAACCAGACATGTTTCTTCCTATCATCCATTTGAAAGTGTCTACGCTGCAGGTAACATGCTTTACATTGTTGATACAACATAACCAAGTTATTGTTTGATAATTGGCTGATGAAATTGTGTTTACATCATTTCGTGTTAATCCAACAATTTTAAGTAATGTCATATCATTTGTCTCTTTTCCTGCGTCATGACCTCCTCACTCCTCAGCATATAGTGATGATGTTCTGCAGTGTTCTGTTATGATGCCTGTGTGGTGACCTTTAATGTAATGATTAATTGATTATGATCTAAAAAACTGTTTGTGGTATCTAATATACTTTATGTTCTATTACTAGGCGTTTTTGTTATATGAATATCCATACAAGAAAAACAATTATTACCCGTGTTCTCGAGAAAATAATCAGTGACTAGCAAGATTGGCAAAATTTTGTAGGCTGGACTAAATATCATCGTTGCATACCCATTGACAGATGCAATAATTGTCTAAATGTAGTGTTTGTGCACAGCTACAATCTCATCGTTATTTACTGACGAGCTGCACAACAATTGGAAGTTGAATGCATGAAGAACTAGCTTGAACAAACTAAAATATCTAGCTCCATTGGTGCATTTGCAAGCTTAATTAGGCCTAGTTCTGTTTCTTCATTCAGCATGGTTATCTCGCTGATAATGTGAATAGTCTTAGATCCATAATAACCACTTGGTGCTAAGTTTATGAATAATTGTTCATTTACCACCTGCAGGAGTATCCTGCTTGTGACAAGTTCATATATACCAAAGAAAAATAATACCCGGAGTTCAGTTTCTTCATTTTAGGCTATTTGCTTTTAAAGATTTAAATCATGATTACTTATGTCGCCAAGTTTTATTAGTAATATGTATTTTCCCAATATGGTGTGCAACGAGCTCAGAATAAGTCCAGATAACAGCTCTGTTCTAACCAGCTAATACTATGAGCGTGCATGTCTTTCATTTTTATGATACTAATGATCATGTGTTGTTCTGGAAATATTCAGTAAATTTGACAGTAGGTGTGTTTTGTTTATCAATTAATATTGCTGTATTTGCGTGAAACTGAGCTGTTTTTTAACAAATTATTGCTCTGAACTCATTTAAAATATCTAGTTGATGCCTGCTGGTTTGTATTTGTTTTTCCGTTGGAATGTTATTGTATGCTTTTAGGTTTGGACGTAATCTTCCTTTTTCTGGTTTGTTGATGGCTGTACTAGTTACATCATAGACCTCTCCATTTATAGGAACTAGGAGCACTAACCAACTTTGGAAACAACCTTGAGTTCCTTATTCTTGCTGCGGCGGCCATATACTCTGCCCACATGACACATTGTTTGGTTCACTTGTACTTGTAGAAATATGCACTGGTGGTGGCCATGATGGGGCTGAGAAGTTGCTCAATACTTAAGATGATTGTCCGATTAGATGTGCTTTTTGATCTACCAGTTGACCAGGTATGCTTATCTTCTGCATGCATATTGGGGTATCTGAACTGCTCTTAGAAAATGTATTGCTTTCCTACTACCAATTCTCAAGTACCAAATTGCAAGAGGACTTGATTTTCTCTACAACCCTTTTTCTCAGCCGATGCCCACCTGGTCACCTCCCATAATGCTTTTTCATATCAGGCAGCTTTTTTTTGGGTCTTTTCTCAAGGACTTGTTTCCTCATCCCTTCCTCAGCAACTCTCCATTTAATTCCTTATGCTTTCAGTGACCCCCCTTCTGTTTTATTCTATGTACTGATGTTCTACTCCCTCTCTACAAGATTTGCTCTTTTGTGTGCGCTCCCTTCCATCCAGATTGCTTGATTTTTGTTCACTTCCTTCTTGTCACTTCCCAAGTTCCTTCTGGTGTTGTGCGTTATTCTCTCCCTCTAATGATTGACAAATTAGGACCCTTTGCCATTCCCCATGTGTGCATATGTTGTGCCTGCTCAGAGATAATAGTGTTGGCATATTAGGTAGTTCATCATTTACTCTGCTTCCGGGAAATATGTCTGTTTTATTCGTTGGTACATATAATTTGACCATTGTAAAGTGGTTATGAGTCTATCAAGTCTAGTATTATTTGCAATCTGTCCTGCATACGCAAGTAATTGACAACTAATATTATGTGACCATTATTTTCAAACTTATTTTATTTATGCGAACTTATAGCTAAGCTATTTCACAATCCTTCTTAATTTGGATCACTATAATACCTAGTGGAACTAACGAGTTTCACAATACTTGAAGAGTATGGCTTCATTAAATAGTATGTTGCCGTTTATCTTTCAAATTTATGGATGATTATTCTAGTTGTAGGCTGTTTAGTTAAATATTTGCTCAACATGACACTTGTCCGCCAAGCATTTTTTCAAAGAAGCGTATCATTAATAACTTGCTCCAGCCAGATTGCTGGAGACTTGATAGAGTACATGCTCAGGAAAATCATCAAACCAAACAGAAGGCTCTTCCTCAAGAAGGCTAGAGCCAAACATAGCTAGGTAGTCTGCTACTCTTTTACAGGATCTCGGCACAACTGTAATTTCCACAATAGTGAAGCTAATAATTCCTGTTTGAGAAATAATCATCAACTGCTTTTCCTGAATGAATAGTACTACTAATTTCATAATTTGTTTGACTAACGATATTCCTTGCTCCACAGGTATCTGGAGTTCCGTTCTGGTGGCCGAGATGCAGAAATGAGTTGTTGGGTGTAGGTTATTCCATTTTGTATGCTCAATGTGGAGATTTGCCCTCTATGTAGTATGCACTGGTCAGCTGTGAACTGGATTTGTAGGAATTAATTGCCTAGTTAATTAACCACCATGTATTATCTAATTTCGGCAGACATTGGTCATGTGGCATGAAGGTTGAAGGCACACTGACTTGTTCCAGTTAATTAGTGTTTGCCTTGTGGTGAGATTACTCGCGCGGTTGTGCATTTCATTACTTTTCATGTTGTATCAGGCGGGAGATCTTACTCATATATGTTCCATGAGTTAGGAGGACGATTGTCTACTGCATGAATAGCTGGCGATTCAAGCATGGGTGAGTTTCAGTGCTATCTTGCATTATTTGAGATGCTACCAAGGCTTGAATGAGTTGCCTAAATTCTGGATTGTTTCATGACTTTGTAAGAGCCATAATGTATCACTTCTTCTTTGCAAAATAGACGAGAGACCTTTTTAACACATCCATGACCGCTTATCCACTGAGGTTTGCCGAGCTCTTCCTTGCAAGACACATTTTATAACTGATGTACAGGCTTAACATACTAATTTTTATAAAAAGAGATTGCTCCTCCGAATGAGCTAAAATATTATTAGCTCTAGTTTTATCGAAAATTATTTAAAAAAAAACAGCTTCTATGGAGCGTGTCCACAAGCTGCCACACCAGTTGCCTGTCTGCATTGGCAGCGCAGGCACAAAATATAGTGGTGGCTGGGAGAGAATACAGAGTACAGAGGAATTTAGCGTAATCCATAAAACTAGTAGCTGGGTTCCTCTCTGGGTGCTGAACAATGAAGCTAGCACGAAACTTTATTAGTAGGAATTGAAAAAATCGACATAAAACAACATTGAGTCGAAGCATGCCTAAGGTTTTCTCACTGTAGAAGAATCAGCAAATATGCCGCCTAGAAAGAACAATCACGATTAATAACCATGCAGCAAATATGCATGAGCAGATTTTGTCTCCCGGGCACCAGTGATCCCGGTGGTTTAAACAAATCGAATTTTCAAAAACAAATCCTAGATCTAGCCAATGATGTATTCCACAAACGTTTAAAATGGCAACTTGAAATACTTTGTATTTGGGCTACACAAAAATGACAAAAATGTAAATCTGAATATTTTCAAATTTCAAATTTATCAGAATTTTCATTTTGGTGTAGCGTAGAATACAAAGCATTTGAACTTTATATTTTACACGTTAGTGGGATACATCGTTGGCTACACTTGGATTTTTTTCAAAATGATTGGAGACTTATAAATATATTTTTCGATTTTCCGAAAGCACCGGGATCGCTGGTGATCGAATTATAGTTGTCATGCAATTCGCTGGATGTGTGACACCAGGAATTTGTCACGATCTGAGCTTTAATAGTAAAGATAGTACTAAATAATATACATGGTAGAGATACATGGGCCAACTATAATGATTACAAAATAAAGTCTCAAAGAAACGAGCAAATAGTCGAAATCTTCAAACTCTTTCTTATTTAATAAATCTTGTATTTTTCTGAATGCAGCCACTGAAAAGCAGACAATGATACCAAAACACCCACCTATAAATATCAATGAGAGTTATCCCATAATTTTAATTTTGAGACGCAACGACAAGGCAACGTGTAGACACACAACCACTAAAGTAATCAACCAACATCGGCAGCCTGGTCGACGTCGCTGTGAGCCGAGATTAAGAATCACATTGTCGAGTACGGGGAAGTTGGGAAAGATATTGCGAGGACAATCCTCCTCGCTGCAACCATGAGAAAATAATACAAACCAATCTGGCGAAGAAAGATCCGAACAACTATACCTAGGCAAACTTAATCAGAATACTACATGTATCGAAAATTAGAAAAGGTGAGAAGATTTACATATTATCGAAGGTTTTCTCCGGGTGAAAACCTACTATTTTTAATTGGGCGACCACGTGGTGCACTGTTCCTGTTTGGAGGTGTCACTTTTAGAGAACCTCTTCTGTTGTGCTGAATGTTGTATTGGTACCGGTTGCTGATAGTGAAAGAGCATACTTGCTCTAAACTCTATTTTGGGTGTCTAATGACAACACATCATCTGATCTAATGTGTGCTTGACAGTTGCAGATAAGTATCGTCGAAACTTTGTGTCAAGTTGGAGCTAGTGGCCCTGGAAATCAGCTCAGTAGAGCTTTTATGTGTCTGGCGGTAGTACCGCTGTCACAGCGGTAGTACCGCTCCACCTGGAGCGGGACTCCTGCAGCACAGCTGGTACTTCTCCTGGCGGTGGTACCGTGTGGTGAAGCCAGCGGTACTACCGCTGGTGGTACCGCCAGGGGTACCGCTAGGCCAAATTTGCTCTCTGGACTCGCTACGGTACCCGGCGGTAGTCGCCTCGTACTACTGCTGGTTTCCTTCTGTTTTATTCGAAGGATCCCAGCGGTACTACCGGCAGCGCCGCGGTGGTACCGCCATACCTGGCAGCTACGGTACCTCTGCGAGGTACCGCCGCAGCTGGGTCGTGCAGTACACTGGGTACCGCAGGGAGACCAGCAGCGGTAGTACCGCTGTGCCAGCGGTAGTACCGCTGTGCAGTTTTTCTGCACATAACGGTTGGATTTTCAGGGACCCCTATTTAAGGACTGCTTCTTCTCCAAGAAGCTTAGCTCGCCCGGATCTGAAGTACACCATTGTTGCAAGCTCAAGAAACATTAGATCTCCCAATCCCTCCACCCAAACTTGTTGATCTTTGGAGGATTGAAGGAGAAGGCCCGGATCTACATCTTCACCAAGCGGTTCTTCATTTCCCCCTCATTCACTTGAGGGATTTGAGCCTAGGGTTTCCACTAGGAAAACCTAGGCATCTTGTTGTACTTACTTGCTTGCTACTTTTGTGTAGTGAAGCTGTGGTGCTTGGGAGCTCCCAATCCTTTTGTGGGTTGTGCTCCAAGCTTGTTGTAAGGGCTCCGGATTCCGCCTTGAAGGTCTCCGATAGTGGAAGGTGGACCGAGCTTTTGTGCGAGGTTCATCGGAGAATAGGGTGAGGCCATTTGTGGCGTCTTGAGTTTGAAACTCACACCCCTCCAACGAGACGTACTCCCCTAAAAAGGAGGAACTCGGGAATACATCCTTGTCTCCTCGTGCTTCCCGATCGGTTACTCCTTTCTTGTTATTTACTACTTGTATCTTATCTTGTTTAGACTTAACTTGTCATATAGGTAAATTCATCTTAGTTGCATATCTAGAGAATTTACCTTTGTGTCAAGCCTTAATCGAAAAAGAATTAAAAATTGGAGTAGACCTATTCACCCCCCCCCCCTCTATGTGGCCATACGATCCTTTCAATTGGTATCAGAGTCTCGGCTCTTTATTCGGGCTTAACCGCCTAAGAGAAATATGGCCTTCGATGCCGATGGGAACCCTCTTGCTCTTCCGGCCACTTCGGTTTCCATGGAGGACTTCACTAACTTGAAGACCTCTATGGAAACCAAAATGGATGAGTTGCGTGAAATGATGGCAAAACTCACGGAAGCAAAGGTAACCGCATCACCTCCTTCTCTGGAGATTCCTCAAGTGGAGTTAAAGGAGAACGAGGATAAAGGGGATCCGGGGGTGGACCAAAATAAAAATGAATCCCCATCTAAAACACCTAATGGGAAAGGAGAACATGCTAGAGTTCCTTTTGCATACTCTCCCGACCTACCTATCCCTCATCCTCCTATTCACTTAAGAGGAGCACCACCTAGTCTTAATGCATCCTCTTTTACTCATTGGCAATCTACTATGAAATCTCACTTGAAAAGTGGTTGCATAGGTCTTTGGAAGATCATTGTAGATGGATACAAGGCGGTGGATGAAAATGATTTGACAAGGCGAGAAGAAGTTGAAGCTCAACTAAATGCCACCGCTCTTGATGTGATCCGTGTTGCGGTGGGTGAGAAGAACATTCATCACATTGAAGATTGCACCACCGCTAAGGAAGCATGGGCCTCCCTCACGGAGGTGTTCGTTGGAAATGATAGCATGAGGAGAAATAGATATGAAGCCATGAGCAATCAAATTGAAGGCTTCTACAAGAAAGATGATGGAACTTATGAGGAAATGTATCAAAGGCTCAAGGCTCTTGCTTCCGCATATAGAGACCTTGGTGCTAAACATGTGGATGATACTTACATCAAGAGGAAGTATGTGAATGCTCTCATGCCGTTTGAAGAGGCCGACTTGAAGAGTCTCCAAGGAAAGCACAACTATGACACCTTGACCTCAAATGAAGTCATGCAAGAGATGCAATCTTACAAGGTCCAAGCCCAAATTGCTAGAGACTCTCGTGCCCGTGCTCTTGGAATGGCCCGAAGTTCCTCACTTGCTTTGAAGGCCAAGGTGGTGGAACAAGATGAAGACCAAGATCATGAAGAAGGAAGTTACTTGGCACCCGAGGAACTCATGGGTGCTCATAGAGATTATGTGGCTCTAGCGGCAAAGACCTTTTGGAAGAATCCATCTAAAGCTAAAGCTCATGTGGATCAAAAGTACAAATCAATTGGTTACAAGGAGGGCAACCCAAAAATGAAGACTTGCTTCAATTGTCAAGATAAATTTCACTATGTTGCCCAATGCCCTTATGAGAACCGTGAAGAACATGGAGGAAGACTCATTCTCAAGGAAGCTTCAAGGTCTTCTCCCATGAAGCCCTACTTCAAGAAGTTCATCTCCAACAAGAAGCCACCTACCAAGGTGTTGGTGGCAAGAGAAGAATATATGTCCGGGGAGGAGAGTGATGAAGAAGAAACAACCACAAGTGGAGTGGCCGTTTTAGCCATTGCTTCATCGACAACCCCTTCTCTCTTTGAATCCCCCAATGATAATGTCACCACCAAATCCGCTACGTGTCTCATGGCCAAACTCTCCGAGGTATCATCTACCCCTCCTTCTAAGACTATGAATGAAATACATGAACTTATGAGTCTTAGAGTTAAGGAAGAAAATGTTGCTTTGGATTTCTTGATGACTAACTTGCAAGGTGAATGCAAGATTCAGCTTGAGATTCTCATGAATCAATATGGCATGGCACAAGATCTCCTTGAAGAAAAGGGGAGACTTGAAAGAGAAAATGCTAATGAGATCGCTTCCCTCACCATGGCTATTGAGGAAGAGCATGAGCTTCGAGTTTCTCTTGAAGAGAAGCTTGAGAATTTTGATCAATCTCAAAATGAAACTCTTTCTAAAATCATTAAAGAACGTGACCATGCTATTGCTAAATACAAAGTTTTAGAGAAACAAAATATCGTATTTGGTGTTGGTCATAATAGACTAACCGATGAGCTAGAGAAGCTCACTAAGGCTCACAAGGCCTTGGAGAGTGAACACTCTACTCTAACCAAGTCTTTTGAAGTACTTCAAATACAATCTACTAAAATTGATGCACCACCTAGCTCCTCTACTTCTTCTTGTGATCATGCAAATGTCATTGAGGAAAATGCTAGGTTGAAGGATGAGCTTGCCAAGGCCTCTAGCCCTCAAGGTGAGAAACCTCTTTATGAGCTCTTGCAAGCGCAAAAGCCACACATAGGGAAAGAGGGCCTTGGTTATGTTGCCAAGAAGAAAAAGAAGAACAAGAACAAGAAGAAGGCCAAGCCCGCACAAGCAAAGGAGACTACCATTGCGAGTAGTGATGCCACAAGGGGCAATGCCACTCACAATGACTTTGCGGGAAAATACAACCCTTCATATGTTCTTATGAAATCTAGAAATGGTTGTGTTTTTGCTAAATATGTTGGCACTTCATATGGAAATGATTATCACTATGCTATTTGGGTTCCAAAGACCCTTGTGACTAACAAAAGAGGACCCATTCCACAATGGGTACCTAAAACAAAGACTTGATTTCTTGTAGGACTTTTCTTCCGGTGGATCTTCATGGCTCATTGATAGTGGGTGTTCATCTCACATGACCGGAAGCAAAGAATTAGTAAAGGGCCTATTGAAACAATTACTCACATTCTCTCATGTCACCGTCGGGAACAATGCAAGACTTAAGGTATTGGGATATGGCAAAGTAGTGATCACTCCGGAGTTATCCATTGAGAAGGTCCTTCTTGTTGAATCCCTTTCATATAATTTACTTTCCGTTGGTCAATTATGCAATGTCGGTTACACCGTTATCTTTAATAAACACCACGTGACCATCCTCTTCACTCAATCTCTTAAAGTAGCCTTTGTTGCATTTCGTGTGAACGGTTTGTATGTGGTCGATTTCTCGAAAGAGACCACTCAAATTGCCACGTGTCTAATGGCTAAATCCGACAAGGGTTGGCTTTGGCATCGCCGGCTAGTGTCACAGCCCAAAATTTTGCCTCTATATAAGTGGTAGTAGGACCCCAAATTTTTGAGCCAACAAAAACTTTTATTTTCACCTGATATTCCTGTTGAAACAATACTTTGTGTTTTGCAAGGCAAGGAGTGATTTCTTTCCAAACCAATTTAAATTTTTCATAAAACCAACCTAGTTTTCTCTCGAGGTCCATTTAAGAAATTCTTGTTTTAATCCATTTTCCAACATGGTGCCTTGAGAGATTTTTGTCCAAAACCATTTCATCAACTTGATTTTTAACTTGACAACATCATTTAGCAAGGAAGCATCCAAGATTTCAAAAATGCATAGTGGTTTGAGTGAGTTTTTCAAAAAAAATTCAATTAGGGTTTTTCCTAAAACCCTACCCAAGTAGATGTTTTAAAATTATGATTTTATGAAGCCAAAATATTCAATTTAGTGGTTTTTGGGTTTTAACTTGTTCTTTGGTGTGTGGACTCCCAATCCATCCACTTGTTTTAAATTTTGGAGTTTTGGAACCCATCAAAATTTCCTCTCTATCTATTCCTCTATTCTCTGAAAACAATCATATACTCTTTATCAAAATTCCAGGAGTGAGGTGAACTAATAATCATCCCCACTTCATATCACTCCCTCTTCAAATAAACCTACTTTTTGATTTAAAACAAACCCCTCAATCTTTTATCAAAAAGGAAATGAAGTTCATGAGTTGAAAATGATCTTCATAAATAATTTCCCTCCTAAATTTTCCATTTCCTCCAAAACAATATTTTCTCTATGAAAATATAAATTATTTTGAATATCATTTATTGTCAAGGAAGTTCCAAAAGTCCAAAACAATATCTCTTACTTGGTTTTAAAAATATTAAAGGAGTAATAAATTTTATTTACCAAAAATACCCTATTTAAACTCTATGAACAAAAATTGAGCAAAACATTTTATTTTGCAAAACCAATTTTTGAGGAGTTTCTACATGTATATGGGAGACTCCATGAATTTTCTCAATTTTTTATAAAATGTTTAGGTGCCCCAAATAAAATCCCTAAATCCTACTGGTTTTAAAAGAAAATAAAAGAATTAACCGAGGACCTATCCGTGAGAGGAAAAAGAATTCTAGGGGGCGTTGTGCAAAACCGTCGTTGACCTCCTGTAGCCGCACCGCCGCACGCCGCCGTGCCCCCACCGCGTCAACGCCGTGCTCCCCGCGCCTCCCCCTGCCCCACGCCTCGCCCTAGAGGAGATAGACCTCCACGCCACCCCTCTGCTCCTCCCACTCGCTCACTCTTCCTCTCCCTCTCCATTTCTCTCAGCCACGAACGCGAGACCCGGCCGTGCCGTCGCCGACGCATCGCCACCGTTCTGAGCCTCCCCTCGCCAGGCCAAGCAGCGCAGTAGCTTCGCCGAGTCGTCCTCTTCAACCTCGTGCAAGGAATCGCTGGAATTCGTCCGGTATCGCCGTCGCCGTCCCGATCCTCTTCTGCTCCGGCCGCCATCTTGCCTGGAAGAATGCGAGCGGTACCGTCCATCATTCGCCACCATTCCTGCACCCCCGAGCTCCCCTTCCTTTGCTCTAGCTAATGGACATCACCGTTTCTCCTAGGGACGCCGGAGTCGCCGTAGCCGTCCTCGCCGCGCTCGCCGCCGCTCTCGGAGCGCGCCGTGCGTGTCGCCGGGGAAGGAAAGGAGGCAGCGTACCCCTTCGCTAGCTCGCGTGGGCCGCGTGCTGGGCCAGATCCTGCGCTCCACGGCCCAGATCCAGCAGATCCAGCCCACTGATATTTTTTTTTAGGTTGTTTATTCTATTCCTTGTAGATTTGTTTCTGGCCATTTAGTTTAAATCGTTTTAAAATAGTTTTAGTTTGAATCTGGCCAAACCAAAAATCATGGGTATACCCTGGCATGTTTGTGACCATCTCCAAGTGGTAGATCCACTTTTGGATAAATAGTTTTGGAGAAAATAAATGTGAGCCAGAACTGCTGCTTTTCACCAAAAATTCAATAACTATTTTTCTATGATAGCTATTGATGCAAACTCAACTGTTTTGGAAAGCCCTAAGTGATACCTAGCCTTAGCAAGAGGCCTTGCATGCAAATGATTTTCCTAGATAAAATGGCATCCATATTGGTAATGGACCAGAGAGCACTTCTAGGATTTTTGTAATTTTATTGGTGATGATTTTTGATGTGAATCCAATTGTGTTGGCTTGTATATGTTTAGGAGTATCTAATCCTAGCTTTGTGTGATTTATTGAGCTGTAGATTAAATTTGGTGTGTAAAACTAGTTTTGAGGCTTTTCTGAAATTAATTGCTTTTAGTTTTATTTAATTTTATAAATTGTGTTAGTGTTCTTTTTATGAATTCTATCATGTGTAGGTTTGATATTCTCTGGTATGAGTGTGTTAGATTATATAAATAGCATGTTAAGAAAAGTTTGGTGTTGCATGGGGTATTTGGAAGTGATACCACTATTATGGAATTTCCTAGATTTTTCTAGTTATTTAGAATTTGTGAGTGGGTAAAATCCTTTGTGTGGAATAATTTTAGAGAATGTTGTGTGAACCTCAGTAGCTTATTATGTTGCTACTGGTTGAATTGCATGTCACCCTTGTTTGGATATTACTTAGCCTCTAGCCAAGCTTGAATAGCTAGAATTACTATTTAGGAATTTGTTAAGTTTATTTTTTTTGATGTGAAATTATTGGGTGTGACTAAAAATGTATGCCTTGCTTGATTATAGTTGTTAGGGTACTGCCCTTGCTAGTTGTTGTTGTTTACCATATTTTAATATGTTAGTACTGTTAGTAAAATTGGTTAGGTATTTTGGTTGAATAATATATTTGCATGGCTTGATGAACTTGTTGAACTTGAGTTGAGTACTAGCTCAAAGCCCTTGCTAGTGTATCCACCTTAGCTGGGTGAGATATTTTGCTTTACCAAGATTAGCTGGTAGTTTAACTTTTGTTCGAAGTATTTCCTGTTTCAGGAAAAATGGTTGATTAATTGTCTCTACTTAATGACTATTGTTTGTTATCATTGCTTGATGTTTGCTTGCTGTATGTGATGCTTGGTGTTAGTGTGTACCTTTAGTTGGTACTGATTAGTGATTACTTTCTTTTTGCGACGCTAGAGAACGACGCTTCCGGAGATACTTCCGGGAGGGATTTCTGAAGAGAGAAGGGATTTTATTTGTTATTGATCTATGAAGAGAATTCCAAGGACACATCTGAAAAACAGGCAAGCTCCCAAATGCTTGCTACTATACTTATCATTATATCATGCATGATTTACTTCTGAAGTTTTACAAAAACTTGGAAAAACAAAACTATTTTTGATATGGCCATTACTACTAGTGTTATTATAAATTATTACATTGCCATTAGTTACAACTTGGTGTTACCAAGCCCTTAGCCACCATATGGAATATTTACCACCACAAGTTAATAATTTTGAAGTCCCTAAGTGGACACCCCTAAAAGTGTGTTTTCGAAAAACAAAGGTTTTAAAAGAAAAACCCGGGAAAGGTGGGACCTTGTCCACGGGAGGATTGTGAAGAAGATGTTTTGGAAATGTTTTTCGAAAACGACACATAGACTAGTCTTGTGCCTGACAGCCCTACCGTACAACCACATCACTCAAAATGGGCACGGGCTTAATGGAAGCTTGTTTGTGTTAGTGTGAGACTTTACCTCAATTGGCTAGAAGGGGTTAAAGTCCCCGGAACCGAATGCTGGATATGGGCATACAAAGTGTGGACTGCGAGTGCCACCGGCAAGCAACAGTGGGTCTCCTGCCATGGCGGTGTGATGTCTAGGGGCAACCGGATCGATACGGCTAGCTCACTCGGTGCCGGGGAGAACAAACCCACTGAAGAGGTAATCGCATACTAGCATAGACATAGTGGAAGTTATGATCGGTTATCTGATGTTCGCATACTGTCGCGGGCAGTCCGTGGTGTTCACGGCAGATGTACCGGATGGTGTGGTGAAAGTGTACAAACTCTGCAGAGTCAAAACTATTCGAATAGCCGCGTCCGCGGTCATGGACAGCTGAATGGTCAATGTCGTCTAGCATTGTGTCAACGTTTACAAAAGGAGGTATTTGGAAAAAGGGGTTGTACCTGAGAGGTACTGGAAGAGGAACTTGGTACCTGGGAGGTACTGGAATTTGAACTTTGTACCTGGGAGGTACGGATGTTGGAAAACCGAAAGTTGTTTTACAAGAAGTTCTGCAAAGAAAATCTTTCTTCTCTTAAAACCACCTTTGTCAAAATCTCTCGGGTATGCAATGCCCTGAGAGAAACTATGGTATTTTTGAAGTATCTTTTTCAATAAAGATATAGAGATGTTAATCAACCATGATGAATCTTTCATCCATCATGGGTAGTAAACCCTAATTATAGCCTACCTATTCCACCATATAAGCATGATTGCATCTTATAAGCTTCATTCGGGATGTCTTGCGAGTACATAATTGTACTCATGGCTGTGCCCTGGATATTCCAATGTCCAGATTTTCATTGAGAAGACTACGTCGAAGATGAGGAGTATGCGGAAGATCGAGAGTTCGTCGACGTCTGTGCGAACTAGGAACGTCTCCCAGTCAGTTGCCTGTAGGTAGTCAAGGCATGACTTGGACTTTGCCACGTTTGTGTGTTTGAAGATTTCCGCTGTGTTATGTGTTTCTATGCCCTGCGTGCCAGTTGTTTTTGTCTGGGTCATGTGACCATTTGTAGGAAACGTGTATTCGTTATGTAATGGATGATGTATCTGCAATGCCAACTTAAGTATGTTGTTCACGACTGACTGATCATGGGATCGTGAATGTATGCATACTGGAGGTCTCAGACTGCCGGTCTGGGGTCCCCACAGAGTTGGTATCAGAGCCATCCTGACTATAGGAGACCTTAGTTAGCATGGACGCCAGATAGGAAAGAAAAATATTTTTTGGTATCATTAAATTATCATCTAAAATATTTTCAGCTAAGGAAGCCTAAGTATAGCTTACTCTCCTCTCATCTTTTCAAATTATTCTAAACCTTACCCCTCTTAGTTAAAAGTTACCTAAAATTTTCTTCTGCTACCTTATCTCCATTCAAATTTGTATACCTGACGATGTTCCCAAGGCAAGATTTGAGATCAAGCAAGAGAGAAAGGATTGCCAGTTGATGTTCCCCTACGGAGAGCCCGATGGATTTGACCCATCTCCGCCTAACCGGCATGGCTAGGCGTCGGTCCGCCGTAAGGTGCAGTAGGACTTGTCCCCCTGCGTGAGAGAGACTCGCCGGGATCTTCCTTAAGAAGCGACCGACACATCCCAGCCTATATGAGACCCGTTCTATCTGCCATTCATCCCCACCCTCGCCATTGAAGTAGAATCCCGCTGAGAAACCTTGCCCTCATGGCTTGCTCCAGTTCCAAAGCCCCGAGTGAATCGCCAGCGCTGCCCACCTTCCTCCTAGAAACCATGGCCGATGGGCACCTCGGTTTTCCACTGGTCCTCAGGAGAGTCTGTGATCTTCTCGGTTGCCACATTCCCCCTCGTTATGTCGTGTTCAAAAGTTCAACCCCATTTCCTGGGGGTGATTTTCGAGCAGATGTATACCTCAGTCCATACCCCTCAGGCCCGAAGCAGCCCCAAGTGATCCACGGTAGGAACATGCCTACTCTGTATCAAACCATCCAGAAGGCCGCCTGGGAAGCCCTTGCTCGTCTCCGGCACTCAGAGCCGGTGGTGTCGCAAAGTCGAGCGTTCCGCTTTTTCCCAGCCAGGCCCCAGCCTGGTGCAGAGCTGATCCAGACCTCCACCGACAAAGAAGTCGATCCCGCCATCATTAGCAGCGTCGCCTACGGAGCTGCAATGTCGGCACTCTGTGATTCCCTGCTGGAAGAACTCGTGACCACTCGGCGCACCCTGATCCAAGTCAGTCTACAGCTGAAGGAGTCAAGGAACCCTGCGTCAGGTACCAGCCTCCAGGCCATCCCAGCAGAAGCAGTGACCCCAGTCCACCAGTTCATCGAAGCACGAGGTGCAGTAGCCCGAGTTCAGCAGCAACCCCAAGAGCAAGGTGTAGTCCTCGAAGGTGTGCCTGTAGATCCCCACCCCGCGGAAGATGGAGAGGTGGACACCACTCTTCGTCTTGGCCGTACTCCACCATCTACCCAGGGCCCTCAAGCGGAGTAGATCCCGTGCTTTGTTAGCTTGATCTGCGCTCGTGGGTTAGTAGAAGCGGCACGTTGTTTGCTTGTTTGTTGTTGGTGTTGATTTGGAAACAAGTCTTAAGGTGTGTTGTCTGTTCTTTGTTATTTGTGTTGTTTGTGGAAAACTCGTGTGTAGATTGATTCCCCTTTTGGGATCAACCTTGTGCCTCACGCACAGCTAAATTCTGGCGAGATATTTTCTCAGTAGCCCGTTTCCCTCTCTGAAACGCTCGTACCTCTACAAATCTGTGAATGCTGCAAGACCAGAGTTAGGGTAGCCAAGAAGGATTCAACGATACAAATCTTGCTCCAGCTCGTCAGCGAAGGCAAGATTGATACAACCCGGAGGTCACTACAGAAGAGAAACTTCAGGAAACAAAGGATACAAACTCGGCCCTAACGAAGAACACTGCAACAACCCAGTACGTATGCAAAACACTCCAGAAAATTCCTACTCGCTCACACGCTCCACGGCACTGCCTGAAGACGAGCCTGCTTCACCCGAAGCAGTGTCACGAGCCCCACGACGACGACGGACAGCTCGAGCAGCCTGCTCACCTCCAGCCGGAAGAACAGCCACCTCAGCCACCGGCGGTGCAGCTTGCACCTCCACTGCAGCTTGCTCCTCCTCTGCAACAAGCCCCTCCGGCGCAGCTAGCTCTACTGCCGCAGCATCTCCACCAGCGTCAGACCACCACCTGCATAAGCTAAGGATCAAAATGACCAACGCCGCATACAGCAGAGCGGTCACCACCGACAACGAGATCCCGAAGAACACGACGATGAGGACATGCTCAATGAAGCCCGCTCTCTCCAGCATCTCGCAGTAGGCTCTGAAGAAGGCGTGAATGAAGCTCATGGTGGATGTGAGGAGTAGAATAGCCTAGGAGGTTTCCGATTTATAGCCCAAGCTCGAGTGCCGCCCCTCGTCACCGTCTTGCGCGGGAAAGTGAAGAAATCACGAGCAGTGCTCGCCCTTTTGCGCGAAATCATCGAATCTTTGATCCCCAAAGCCGTGCTGGCCGCTGCATCGCAGCACGCGCATCAGTACCACCACCGATGAGTGCTCCGCGCACTGAAACCAGGCCATGTGAGGAAGGAGAGAAAGCGAGAAAGAAGAAGAGAAGAAAGAGAGGCGAGACTGTCAGGTGGACCCGGTCCCACTTGTCTCGTTTTCCCTAAATCCTTTACAAATATAATTTTGGACAAACCAATCTCACTGTGTCTGTGAGCCAATTATTGGTGGCACAAATATTTTAGTACGAAGAAAATTTTTGTATCTCTAAATCCCATACCCTCGAATTCCCTAGTACCCCACCCGCGAATCTCGGGGACGAGATTCATTTTAAGGGGGGAAGATCTGTCACAGCCCAAAATTTTGCCTCTATATAAGTGGTAGTAGGACCCCAAATTTTTGAGCCAACAAAAACTTTTATTTTCACCTGATATTCCTGTTGAAACAATACTTTGTGTTTTGCAAGGCAAGGAGTGATTTCTTTCCAAACCAATTTAAATTTTTCATAAAACCAACCTAGTTTTCTCTCGAGGTCCATTTAAGAAATTCTTGTTTTAATCCATTTTCCAACATGGTGCCTTG
The DNA here is from genome assembly GCA_947311845.1 of Poa pratensis. Taxonomy (NCBI): domain Eukaryota; kingdom Viridiplantae; phylum Streptophyta; class Magnoliopsida; order Poales; family Poaceae; genus Poa; species Poa pratensis. Next base: position 65,594,162 of record CAMZMU010000043.1, read on the forward strand.
AGAGATTTTTGTCCAAAACCATTTCATCAACTTGATTTTTAACTTGACAACATCATTTAGCAAGGAAGCATCCAAGATTTCAAAAATGCATAGTGGTTTGAGTGAGTTTTTCAAAAAAAATTCAATTAGGGTTTTTCCTAAAACCCTACCCAAGTAGATGTTTTAAAATTATGATTTTATGAAGCCAAAATATTCAATTTAGTGGTTTTTGGGTTTTAACTTGTTCTTTGGTGTGTGGACTCCCAATCCATCCACTTGTTTTAAATTTTGGAGTTTTGGAACCCATCAAAATTTCCTCTCTATCTATTCCTCTATTCTCTGAAAACAATCATATACTCTTTATCAAAATTCCAGGAGTGAGGTGAACTAATAATCATCCCCACTTCATATCACTCCCTCTTCAAATAAACCTACTTTTTGATTTAAAACAAACCCCTCAATCTTTTATCAAAAAGGAAATGAAGTTCATGAGTTGAAAATGATCTTCATAAATAATTTCCCTCCTAAATTTTCCATTTCCTCCAAAACAATATTTTCTCTATGAAAATATAAATTATTTTGAATATCATTTATTGTCAAGGAAGTTCCAAAAGTCCAAAACAATATCTCTTACTTGGTTTTAAAAATATTAAAGGAGTAATAAATTTTATTTACCAAAAATACCCTATTTAAACTCTATGAACAAAAATTGAGCAAAACATTTTATTTTGCAAAACCAATTTTTGAGGAGTTTCTACATGTATATGGGAGACTCCATGAATTTTCTCAATTTTTTATAAAATGTTTAGGTGCCCCAAATAAAATCCCTAAATCCTACTGGTTTTAAAAGAAAATAAAAGAATTAACCGAGGACCTATCCGTGAGAGGAAAAAGAATTCTAGGGGGCGTTGTGCAAAACCGTCGTTGACCTCCTGTAGCCGCACCGCCGCACGCCGCCGTGCCCCCACCGCGTCAACGCCGTGCTCCCCGCGCCTCCCCCTGCCCCACGCCTCGCCCTAGAGGAGATAGACCTCCACGCCACCCCTCTGCTCCTCCCACTCGCTCACTCTTCCTCTCCCTCTCCATTTCTCTCAGCCACGAACGCGAGACCCGGCCGTGCCGTCGCCGACGCATCGCCACCGTTCTGAGCCTCCCCTCGCCAGGCCAAGCAGCGCAGTAGCTTCGCCGAGTCGTCCTCTTCAACCTCGTGCAAGGAATCGCTGGAATTCGTCCGGTATCGCCGTCGCCGTCCCGATCCTCTTCTGCTCCGGCCGCCATCTTGCCTGGAAGAATGCGAGCGGTACCGTCCATCATTCGCCACCATTCCTGCACCCCCGAGCTCCCCTTCCTTTGCTCTAGCTAATGGACATCACCGTTTCTCCTAGGGACGCCGGAGTCGCCGTAGCCGTCCTCGCCGCGCTCGCCGCCGCTCTCGGAGCGCGCCGTGCGTGTCGCCGGGGAAGGAAAGGAGGCAGCGTACCCCTTCGCTAGCTCGCGTGGGCCGCGTGCTGGGCCAGATCCTGCGCTCCACGGCCCAGATCCAGCAGATCCAGCCCACTGATATTTTTTTTTAGGTTGTTTATTCTATTCCTTGTAGATTTGTTTCTGGCCATTTAGTTTAAATCGTTTTAAAATAGTTTTAGTTTGAATCTGGCCAAACCAAAAATCATGGGTATACCCTGGCATGTTTGTGACCATCTCCAAGTGGTAGATCCACTTTTGGATAAATAGTTTTGGAGAAAATAAATGTGAGCCAGAACTGCTGCTTTTCACCAAAAATTCAATAACTATTTTTCTATGATAGCTATTGATGCAAACTCAACTGTTTTGGAAAGCCCTAAGTGATACCTAGCCTTAGCAAGAGGCCTTGCATGCAAATGATTTTCCTAGATAAAATGGCATCCATATTGGTAATGGACCAGAGAGCACTTCTAGGATTTTTGTAATTTTATTGGTGATGATTTTTGATGTGAATCCAATTGTGTTGGCTTGTATATGTTTAGGAGTATCTAATCCTAGCTTTGTGTGATTTATTGAGCTGTAGATTAAATTTGGTGTGTAAAACTAGTTTTGAGGCTTTTCTGAAATTAATTGCTTTTAGTTTTATTTAATTTTATAAATTGTGTTAGTGTTCTTTTTATGAATTCTATCATGTGTAGGTTTGATATTCTCTGGTATGAGTGTGTTAGATTATATAAATAGCATGTTAAGAAAAGTTTGGTGTTGCATGGGGTATTTGGAAGTGATACCACTATTATGGAATTTCCTAGATTTTTCTAGTTATTTAGAATTTGTGAGTGGGTAAAATCCTTTGTGTGGAATAATTTTAGAGAATGTTGTGTGAACCTCAGTAGCTTATTATGTTGCTACTGGTTGAATTGCATGTCACCCTTGTTTGGATATTACTTAGCCTCTAGCCAAGCTTGAATAGCTAGAATTACTATTTAGGAATTTGTTAAGTTTATTTTTTTGATGTGAAATTATTGGGTGTGACTAAAAATGTATGCCTTGCTTGATTATAGTTGTTAGGGTACTGCCCTTGCTAGTTGTTGTTGTTTACCATATTTTAATATGTTAGTACTGTTAGTAAAATTGGTTAGGTATTTTGGTTTGAATAATATATTTGCATGGCTTGATGAACTTGTTGAACTTGAGTTGAGTACTAGCTCAAAGCCCTTGCTAGTGTATCCACCTTAGCTGGGTGAGATATTTTGCTTTACCAAGATTAGCTGGTAGTTTAACTTTTGTTCGAAGTATTTCCTGTTTCAGGAAAAATGGTTGATTAATTGTCTCTACTTAATGACTATTGTTTGTTATCATTGCTTGATGTTTGCTTGCTGTATGTGATGCTTGGTGTTAGTGTGTACCTTTAGTTGGTACTGATTAGTGATTACTTTCTTTTTGCGACGCTAGAGAACGACGCTTCCGGAGATACTTCCGGGAGGGATTTCTGAAGAGAGAAGGGATTTTATTTGTTATTGATCTATGAAGAGAATTCCAAGGACACATCTGAAAAACAGGCAAGCTCCCAAATGCTTGCTACTATACTTATCATTATATCATGCATGATTTACTTCTGAAGTTTTACAAAAACTTGGAAAAACAAAACTATTTTTGATATGGCCATTACTACTAGTGTTATTATAAATTATTACATTGCCATTAGTTACAACTTGGTGTTACCAAGCCCTTAGCCACCATATGGAATATTTACCACCACAAGTTAATAATTTTGAAGTCCCTAAGTGGACACCCCTAAAAGTGTGTTTTCGAAAAACAAAGGTTTTAAAAGAAAAACCCGGGAAAGGTGGGACCTTGTCCACGGGAGGATTGTGAAGAAGATGTTTTGGAAATGTTTTTCGAAAACGACACATAGACTAGTCTTGTGCCTGACAGCCCTACCGTACAACCACATCACTCAAAATGGGCACGGGCTTAATGGAAGCTTGTTTGTGTTAGTGTGAGACTTTACCTCAATTGGCTAGAAGGGGTTAAAGTCCCCGGAACCGAATGCTGGATATGGGCATACAAAGTGTGGACTGCGAGTGCCACCGGCAAGCAACAGTGGGTCTCCTGCCATGGCGGTGTGATGTCTAGGGGCAACCGGATCGATACGGCTAGCTCACTCGGTGCCGGGGAGAACAAACCCACTGAAGAGGTAATCGCATACTAGCATAGACATAGTGGAAGTTATGATCGGTTATCTGATGTTCGCATACTGTCGCGGGCAGTCCGTGGTGTTCACGGCAGATGTACCGGATGGTGTGGTGAAAGTGTACAAACTCTGCAGAGTCAAAACTATTCGAATAGCCGCGTCCGCGGTCATGGACAGCTGAATGGTCAATGTCGTCTAGCATTGTGTCAACGTTTACAAAAGGAGGTATTTGGAAAAAGGGGTTGTACCTGAGAGGTACTGGAAGAGGAACTTGGTACCTGGGAGGTACTGGAATTTGAACTTTGTACCTGGGAGGTACGGATGTTGGAAAACCGAAAGTTGTTTTACAAGAAGTTCTGCAAAGAAAATCTTTCTTCTCTTAAAACCACCTTTGTCAAAATCTCTCGGGTATGCAATGCCCTGAGAGAAACTATGGTATTTTTGAAGTATCTTTTTCAATAAAGATATAGAGATGTTAATCAACCATGATGAATCTTTCATCCATCATGGGTAGTAAACCCTAATTATAGCCTACCTATTCCACCATATAAGCATGATTGCATCTTATAAGCTTCATTCGGGATGTCTTGCGAGTACATAATTGTACTCATGGCTGTGCCCTGGATATTCCAATGTCCAGATTTTCATTGAGAAGACTACGTCGAAGATGAGGAGTATGCGGAAGATCGAGAGTTCGTCGACGTCTGTGCGAACTAGGAACGTCTCCCAGTCAGTTGCCTGTAGGTAGTCAAGGCATGACTTGGACTTTGCCACGTTTGTGTGTTTGAAGATTTCCGCTGTGTTATGTGTTTCTATGCCCTGCGTGCCAGTTGTTTTTGTCTGGGTCATGTGACCATTTGTAGGAAACGTGTATTCGTTATGTAATGGATGATGTATCTGCAATGCCAACTTAAGTATGTTGTTCACGACTGACTGATCATGGGATCGTGAATGTATGCATACTGGAGGTCTCAGACTGCCGGTCTGGGGTCCCCACAGCTAGGCCATGTCGGTATGAGAAATTTGCAAACTCTTGTGAAGGGTGGACACGTGGTAGGACTAACCGATGTTAATTTTTCCAAAGATCGTCCTTGTAGTGCTTGCATAGCCGGAAAGATGCATGAAAAGAATCACCCCAAGAAGAGCATTATCTCCACTAAGAAGCCTTTGGAGCTCCTTCATATGGATCTATTTGGGCCTCCCACATATGAGAGTCTTGGTGGCAAGAAATATTGTTTGGTGATTGTGGATGATTATACAAGATATTGTTGGACTTTCTACATCAAGAGGAAGAGTGAAACTCAAAAGATATTCATTGACTTTGCAACCTTGGTTCAACGCCAATATGACTCCAAGATTTTGGCAATAAGAAGTGACAATGGTACGGAGTTCAAGAATTACACTATGGATGATTTCCTAAGTGGGGAGGGCATTCAACACCAATATTCCGCTGCTTATACTCCCCAACAAAATGGTGTCGCCGAAAGGAAGAACCGCACTCTTATTGATATGGCAAGAACTATGTTGGCCGAATTTCATTCCCCATACAACTTTTGGGCCGAAGCCATCAACACCGCTTGCCACTACTCAAACCGGCTCTTCTTTCGTCCTCTCATGAAAAAGACACCATATGAACTCCTTACCGGTAAAAAGCCAAATGTCTCTTACTTTCGCGTATTTGGATGCAAATGTCATGTTTACATTAAAGGTTGCCCAATTGCTAAATTTGCATCTAGAACTTTTGATGGTATTCTTGTTGGATATGCCGCAAACTCCCATACTTATAGGGTCTACAACATATCCACCGGATGTGTTGAAGAATCTATGAATGTGGAGTTTGTCGAGGATAATGGCTCCCAAGCGGAGCATATTGATCATGATGATGTAGGTGATGTACCTCCATCTCAAGCCATAAGAACTATGGGCATAGGGGAACTTATTCCTATTGAAGAACCTATTATTGACACTCAAGAAGAAGGAACAAGTTCTACTCAAGTTGAACCATCCACCTCAACAATTGATCAACAAGCTATACAAGAACAAGATCAAGATATTCATCCACATGAGCAAGATAATGGTCAAGACCCACCCAACTCTAGTGGAGAACAAGAACATGATGAACCCCCATCTCCAAGAATCCCGCTTCGGGTTGACCATGAACAAGAAGAAGGAAATGATGAAGATGTTCGTGTTGGTGAAACAATTGGTCAAGCTATAGAACGCCGAGTCATTCGGCGTGCATCAACATTGGATCATCTACAACACTTCAAAGAGAATATCCTTGGGAGTATTCATAAGGGTGTGTCCACACGTAATCAATTATCTAACTTTTGTGGTCATGTCTCTTGTTTGTCTAGCTTAGAACCTCTCAAGGTATATGATGCTCTTGAAGACATGGATTGGGTTGCGGCCATGCATGAAGAATTGAACAATTTCGAGCGCAACAAAGTATGGTCATTAGTTGAAAGACCCAAAGACACATCACATAATGTCATTGGAACCAAGTGGATATTCAAGAACAAGCAAGACTCACATGGTCAAGTCATCCGCAACAAAGCAAGATTGGTTGCACAAGGCTACACCCAAATCGAAGGAGTCGACTACGGTGAAACCTATGCCCCCGTTGCTAGACTTGAATCCATTCGCTTACTAATTGCTTATGCATCTACTCATAATATTGTCTTATATCAAATGGATGTTAAAAGTGCTTTCTTAAATGGTCCACTAAATGAGTTGGTGTATGTTAAACAACCACCGGGTTTCGAAGACCCTAAATTTCCTAACCACGTCTACTTACTACATAAGGCTCTTTATGGGCTCAAGCAAGCCCCACGTGCTTGGTATGATCATCTCAAGGAGTTCTTAGTAGACCATGGTTTTGAAATTGGGGTAATCGATCCCACCCTTTTTACAAAAAGGATAAATGGAGAGTTTTTCGTATGCCAAATATATGTTGATGATATTATCTTTGGTTCTACTAATCATGAATTTAGTGATCAATTCTCTAAGCTAATGACCAAGGAATTTGAGATGTCCATGATGGGAGAATTGAAATATTTTCTTGGCTTTGAAATCCACCAATGGAGAGAAGGAACATTCTTATGTCAAGCCAAGTATATTCAAGACATGCTCAAGAAATTTGATATGAACAATGCCAAGCCATATAAGTTTCCCATGGACTCCAAGGCGGATCTACACTTAGATCCGGGGGTAAGGAAGTTGATCCCAAGCTTTATCGTTCTATGATTGGATCTTTACTTTACCTTTGTGCATCTAGACCGGATATTATGTTTAGTGTGGGTATGTGTGCAAGATTCCAATCAAGTCCTAAGGAAAGTCATGAAACCGCGGTTAAAAGGATTCTAAGATACTTGATAGATACTCCTAACTATGGTCTTTGGTACCCCCATGGGACAAGCTTTGATCTTGTAGGTTATTCGGATGCGGATTGGGCGGGTTGCAAAATGGATAGAAAATCAACTTCGGGTACTTGCCAATTCCTTGGTAGGTCTCTTGTGAGTTGGTCTTCCAAGAAGCAAAATTGTGTGGCCTCGTCCTCCACCGAAGCCGAATACATTGCCGCCGGAAGTTGTTGTGCACAATTATTATGGATGAGGCAAACTTTAAAGGATTATGGTGTCATTTGTGACAAAGTGCCTCTTTTATGTGACAATGAAAGTGCCATCAAAATTGCTCAATCCGGTACTTCATGGGAAGACCAAGCATATTGAGATCCGTTATCATTTTATACGAGATCATGTTGAGAAGGGTGATATTGTAATCAAGTATGTCAACACCAAGCATCAACTCGCCGATATGTTCACAAAGCCTCTTGGTGAAGCAAGATTCAAGGAGTTGAGAGGAGAACTAAATGTGGTGGACATAAGCAATTGGACTTAGTGGACTTCTTGCATACCTACCCATATTAGACAATAGTAATTTGGTTTGGATGTAGGCATGGACATAGGGGGAGTGCGGTCCTAATCCATTGGACTATCCCTCCCCCCATTATGCCGACATTAAGAACTCATTTGCCTCTCTATTTTCATTTCATGAATTGTGAGCTTAAATGACGAGTGGTGGCCGTGAACCCAAGATACATCTTCGCGGTGTCACACCACACACTCATACATGGTGGCCTAGGCCACCGCCCTCCTCCATATGAGGAGTTGATCTTATTTGATTTTATTTGGGTTCTATTAGACCTCCTTTTGCATTTTGTGGAGAGTACCAAGTTTGGCCTTTACTTTTGATTCTTGCAAACTTGTGTTATCTCTCTTCCCCCAGTTACTTTGTCTATCCTAAGCCAATGACTTATCCTTTAAACCACTCTCTCTATTTGTAAAAACCTTTGTGACCACCCGTCGATGTTTCGTGGCAAAAGTGCCCGGTACTACCGGTGCCCTCGCGGTACTACTGCTGCCTGGAGTTCCAGGCACAGCAGTCCCTCGAGCGGTACCGTAGTCACCAGGTACCTAGTACTACCGTTGATTCACAGCAATTTTTGCTGGAAGTCAATAGTACCAGGTAGCGGTACTACCGCTAGCAGAACGGTACTACCGTTCCCTCCCAGGAGCGGTACAACCGCAGGCTACCGTCAGTACCAGCGCGGGCGGTACTACCGCTGGGTGCGTTTTCACCAGGGGTTAAGTTGGGGTGGAGCGGTAGTTATTCTACCCTCTCCACCCCCGACCCTCTTTTTGAAACGCACTCCACCGCTGCCGCCGCTGCCACGATTCGTCGCCGGGGAGCCCACCTCCGGCCTGGATAGCCCCTCTCCGGCCAGAAGGAAGCTCAAGCACCCTCTCCTTCCTCCTCTCCTCCGCGATGAGCTCCGGTAATCTCTCTCTCCTACCTCTCAACCTAGTCGATTCGTTGAGATGCAATGGAGTTAGGTTTTTCCGTAGTTCTTGCGGTAGAAGTTGTAGGAAATAGATGGTACTTAGTCTAGGATCCTTATTGCAAAGTTTTATTGGAGGATTCCATAGATCGAGCGAGTACCGGAAAGTCAACCGCTAGATCTGAAGGTAGCGGTACTACCGCCTTCGTAGCGGTACTACCGCTCCACGGTACTACCGGTGGACCAGCGGTACTACCGCTGGAACTGGCATTTTTCCAGAACTGTGCAGTTTGGATTCTTCTCGTTTGGTCTCAGTTGTTTTTGCAATACTTATCTCCTTGCTATCCTCCTATGCTATCACAGGTGCTGGTAAGCAGGCTAGTGGGAGTCACACCAAACGGGCTGCTAAGCGTGCTCGTTCCGACAAAGGCATTCGTGAAGAAGATGATGAACCTGAAGTTTTGCCTGAAAAGACCACTCGCCGTCAGAAGTCCAATGCTGCAAAGATCAAAGCAAGTCACTCAACCTAATGTCATCCAAGGATTTTGTTCGAGAAAGGCGGATGAATCCCTATGCCACTCCTAAGCTCAGAAATTTCACCACTCCGGGGTTTCACAATCTATTTCAAGAGAAAATTTTCTATGAAGTCCTTCCAAAGCACAAGACCAAGGTTTGTGAACAGTTTTGCATTGACACCGATTACATGGAGAGGCACCTTGGGTACTTTGGAGAAGCTATTGCAATTTGCAAGGAGTTTGGGATTTATGACTATATTGGGCTGCAACAAAATTACAATGATCACCTTGTCATGCAGTTCTTTGCCACTGTCCACTTCTTCTCCGACGAGCCAAGGCGGATCAAATGGATGTCAAAAGATGTAGTTTTGAGGCCAAGTGGAGTGAGTTTGCTACTCTTCTTGGTTTGGTTGACAATGGCTTTGTGTTGGATGAAGCTGCTCAGCAACAATTCTTTCGCATCAACTATAACTCAAATCCGATGAAGCCCGAGGTTCTCTATGATCTGTACATCCAAGGACGTGCCATGGTGGGGTTCCAAAAGAACTTGCTAAAGGTGTGGGACATCATGCACAGATCTACCGCAACACCGTTACGCCCCGTGTAGGCAACTTTGACCAAATCCATGGGAAGCTTATTGATCTCTTGTTTGAATCCTCTATCATGGTTGGGCAAGGCAAGAAACTTGATGTGATGGACATCATATGGCATGAGATGTATGCTGTGGTGATGAAAAAGAGACCTTCCATCTTTGGTGCTCACATTATGCAGTTGATCATTGACACGTGGACTAGGAAGAAGCTCCCTTTGGCTCTCTTGGACAATGAGGAGAATCCCACTGAGCACAAGGTCAAGGAGCTGAGCATAAAGAAACATTCTGCTCCGCTTATCCCCAATGAAGAAGAAAGCTCCTCCAATGATGAAGATGATCCCTTGTTTGAACTTCCTCCCAAGGCAAATGCTCAAGATAAAGGGTTCAAGAAGTGGATGGCTGGTGCTTTGAAGACCATCTTTTGCCGCCAAGACGATGCTGACATAAGGGCCTATAAAGAACATGTTAGGAACAAGAAAGAGCGTCAACTCACCCGTCAGCGTTTTGAGCACCTAGGCGTTCCTGTTAAGCCCGGGTCTGAGGACAGAATTACTGAAGAAGCTGCTTGGCTCAAGAACCGTCGCCCTTGGGTGGATTTCGATCTTCAGGATGATGCTTCCTCATCTCAGCCCGATATCCCTTGGTCTCGCACTCAGATTGGTTCCTCCACTGCTCATGCTGATACAGAAGTGTCTGATGATGATGATGAGGATGGCGATGCACATGATGGTGATGGTACAGATTCTGCCGAGAAAAGTGCTGAGGTCGCCCCGGCCACTACCTCCGATGAAGACTCCGGCGAGGAGTGACTTCCACTAGGGACGTTAGCATCGCCTCTCCCTTTTTGGTGTCATGATGCCAAAGGGGGGAGTGTTCTATTAGGTTCTCCGGGGTTTTGTATGGTTGAGGGCACAAGCTCGGTTCTTATATTTGGTGTTTGTCTATCGCTTGTGCTCCTCGTTTTTATTTTGCCTTCATTGAACTCATGGGGTAAGACATGTGAGAACTTTAAATTCTTGTAAGACTATGTGTGCAAGACTTTGTGCTTTGTGTGCTATTATCTCTTGTCTTACCTTGTGCAAGTTGTGCCTTATTGTTTATCTATGAACTTGCTCGGTTTACAAAATCTAGGGGGAGTGTTGATCCTAACCTATATGCATTTTGCATTCAAACGCAAGATTCTACTAATGCATAGGGTTAGGGGGAGCCTGTCTATATTTTGTGAACCTTTTTGATGTGTTGTCATCATACTCCAAAAAGGGGGAGATTGAAAGAGCATACTTGCTCTAAACTCTATTTTGGGTGTCTAATGACAACACATCATCTGATCTAATGTGTGCTTGACAGTTGCAGATAAGTATCGTCGAAACTTTGTGTCAAGTTGGAGCTAGTGGCCCTGGAAATCAGCTCAGTAGAGCTTTTATGTGTCTGGCGGTAGTACCGCTATCGCAGCGGTAGTACCGCTCCACCTGGAGCGGGACTCCTGCAGCACAGCTGGTACTTCTCCTGGCGGTGGTACCGTGTGGTACCGCTGGTGGTACCGCCAGGGGTACCGCTAGGCCAAATTTGCTCTCTGGACTCGCTACGGTACCCGGCGGTAGTCGCCTCGTACTACCGCTGGTTTCCTTCTGCTTTATTCGAAGGATCCCAGCGGTACTACCGGCAGCGCCGCGGTAGTACCGCCATACCTGGCAGCTACGGTACCTCTGCGAGGTACCGCCGCAGCTGGGTCGTGCAGTACACTGGGTACCGCAGGGAGACCAGCAGCGGTAGTACCGCTGTGCCAGCGGTAGTACCGCTGTGCAGTTTTTCTGCACATAACAGTTGGATTTTCAGGGACCCCTATTTAAGGACTGCTTCTTCTCCAAGAAGCTTAGCTCGCCCAGATCTGAAGTACACCATTGTTGCAAGCTCAAGAAACATTAGATCTCCCAATCCCTTCACCCAAACTTGTTGATCTTTGGAGGATTGAAGGAGAAGGCCCGGATTTACATCTTCACCAAGCGGTTCTTCATTTCCCCCTCATTCATTTGAGGGATTTGAGCCTAGGGTTTCCACTAGGAAAACCTAGGCATCTTGTTGTACTTACTTGCTTGCTACTTTTGTGTAGTGAAGCTGTGGTGCTTGGGAGCTCCCAATCCTTTTGTGGGTTGTGCTCCAAGCTTGTTGTAAGGGCTCCGGATTCCGCCTTGAAGGTCTCCGATAGTGGAAGGTGGACCGAGCTTTTGTGCGAGGTTCATCGGAGAATAGGGTGAGGCCATTTGTGGCGTCTTGAGTTTGAAACTCACACCCCTCCAACGAGACGTACTCCCCTAAAAAGGAGGAACTCGGGAATACATCCTTGTCTCCGCGTGCTTCCCGATCGGTTACTCCTTTCTTGTTATTTACTACTTGTATCTTATCTTGTTTAGACTTAACTTGTCATATAGGTAAATTCATCTTAGTTGCATATCTAAAGAATTTACCTTTGTGTCAAGCCTTAATCGAAAAAGAATTAAAAATTGGAGTAGCACCTATTCACCCCCCTCTAGGTGGCCATACGATCCTTTCAGATAGTGATTGGTTGTGATTGGTCACTGTGGTGAGTGCTTTTTTTTTCTTCTTCCGTTTCATTTTGCTGGTTGTGTGCATTCTCGATCTTTCGACTAACTCTTACATTATGTTGATGGAAGGAATGGATGTAATTGGTATTTTCGATATTCATATATGGATAACGGTATTGTACACCTAGGAGTACACACTCCCACATTAAATACACCTCACAATCAAACTAAATATACACATCTACCATTCTTAATATACTTCAATAATCATTAATATATACCACGAAGTGAGTTCTACAGAAAAAAAATCAGAGTATATACATTTTATATTATTTTCATATATATATATATTTGTTTTTGTATGCAAAATATATTTGAAAAAAATTAAGGGTTACGATGATTTATTCTACATACTGCTTGTTTTGAGGTATCTTAAAATAAGCAATAGAGAAAGCATGCCTTCCCTACCATTGTACGTGCCCTATGCCTCGTTTGGATGTTTGCATTGAGACTTGATATTGGATATTCGGAATATTCAGCCCCGAATATCCCGAATATCACCGTTTGGATGTTCGTGGCATTGAACCGTGACATTCGGGTTCGATATCGAGCCAACCCGAGCGAAGGCAAAACGGTACCGCCGAATGTCGAGCTCCAACCCTGGAGATTGGCTCTGTATTCATGAGCGAGGCCTTTGTACCTGTTCGCGAGCGAGCGAAACAGAACCCGAGCGAGACCTCTTCATCCTCGCGCAGCAACCTAGGACGGCAGCGGCGCAGATACTCCCTCCCGCCCGTCCGGCGGCCCGCGGGCGGCAACCTCCTCCAGCCACCCTTCCTCCTCTCCGCTGCTTTCTCTCACTCCCAGCGCACTTGCTCTTGCAATTTCTCGCTTTGACCATCCAAACAACATTTGACACTCAACCTCAATATCAAGTCTAGCTTCCAAATATTTAAACATCCAAACGAAAATATTGATATTCAAACTCAATATCAATATCTTGGGATATTGACATTCAAGCCAATATAATGTCAAGCCTCCCAATGCGAGCATCCAAACGGAGCATAAGGTATATTGAGAATGACAAAGAGGTATAATACGTCTATCTAATAGGTATATTAAAACTTCCAGAGTATATAAAAGGAGTTCTTGCTATATTCCCTTTGTAGATTTTTTTAATCGAGGACTTTTCAACGATCGAGGTCTTCTCCTGAACGAAACACACGAGTGTACGTTTGGGCTTCCCATATTATCGTGGGCTTCACTGTTCGTTTGGGCCGGCGCGCTTCACTTCCTTGTGGCTGCTGCGCTCTAGGGCGAGATGAGCAGCAGCCGCCGCCGCCACGCCCGGTCGCCGGCGGTGACGCCGCTGGACGACGACGACCTCCTCTGCGAGATCCTCCTCCGCCTCCCGCCGCAGCCCTCCTCCCTCCCCCGCGCATCCGCCGTCTGCAGGCGCTGGCGGCGCCTCGTATCCGACCCCGGCTTCTTCCGCCGGTTCCGCCGCCACCACCGCCGCAACCCTCCGCTCCTCGGTTTGTTGTTCGTTAAGTCCCCCAATCTGGAGTCCCTACTCTGGAGTCCTTACTTCGTACCTACTCTGGAGTCCCCCAATCGTATCCCTCCGGAGCGCTTCTACTTGCAGCGCGACGACGACTTCGAACCCTCCAGGTCCCTTGGATGTCGCCATGGTCTCTTCCTCATCTTCCTTTCCAAGCCCCGCCACCTCCTGGTGTGGGACCCCATCACCGGCGACAAGCACCACATTGCCATTCCCGCCGCGTTCCATGTAGAGAAAATCCTGGGTCTGGTCAATGGGGCGGTGCTTCGCCCTGCCGAAGAGGACCAACACTTCCAGGTGGTCTTGGCAGCGGCAGTCGGCGACGACATACAGCATGTACGCGCACTCGCCTGCGTTTACTCATCAAAGACAGGCCTTTGGGGAAATCTCATCTCAACGCCGCTTCCGTACGAGCCTAATGGGGGCCAGGGGCCTGACAGGATCGGTATACCCACCATGGTATTTACAGATGAAGCTGTGATGGCTGGAGATTCCCTTTACTGGAAGCTTGCTGGGAATTTCTTTGGAATTCTAGAATTTGACTTGGTGAAGCAGAGCCTAGCTGTGATACGTGCGCCAGTGGATGGGAGCAATTGCTTGAAGATGATGAGGGCTGAGAGTGGTGGGTTAGGTTGCCTCGTAATGTCAGGCTACGATGCCCAATTATGGAAGATGAAGACCGATTGTGACGGTGTTGCTTCATGGGGGCTTGCAAGAACTATTGAGCTGGACAAGTTACTTTCGCTGAAATCAGAGGAGACAGGCACCCTAATCGTACTAGGGATTGCTGAGGAGAATAATGTGGTGTTTCTGTGGACAATGGTCGGCCTCTTCATGATCCATCTCGAGTCATTGAAGTTCAAGAACCTTTTCAAAACCAACATAATTTCTTCCTATCATCCATTCGAAAGTGTCTACACTGCAGGTAATAGCATGCCTTACATTGCTGATACAGCATAACCAAGTTATTTTTCGATAATTGGATGTTCTGCATTGTTCTGTTTTGACGCAGTGTGGTGAATTTTACTGTATTTATTATTATCTAGATAAAATCGGTTAGTGGTATCTAATTCACTTTATGTTCTATAAGTAGATGGTTTCTGTTACATGAGTATCCATACAGGAAAACAATCATTTCCTGTGTTCTAGAAAATAATCAATGATAGCAAGGTTGCCAAAAGTTATAGACTAATTGGACTCTTCTTGACAGATGTAATATTTATCTGATAGTGTTAGTGCATAGCTGGAGTGCCATTTTTTTTACTTATGAGATGCATAACAGTTGGAAGTTGACTGCATGAAAAATTAGCTTGAAACAAGTAAAATATCTAGCTCAATTGACACATTAGGAAGCTTAATTAGGCCTAGTTATAATTCTTTTATTCATTACTGTTATTGCTAATAGTCTTAGATCAGTAATAACCGCTTGGTTTTAGATTTATGATTAATTGTTCAATTACCACTGTAGGATTATCCTGATTGTGACAAGTCCATTTATACCAACAAAAATGAATAACTGGACTTCAGTTTCTTCTTTCCAGGCTTATTTTGCTTAAAGAGTTAAGTCATAATCACTTGTGTTGCCAGATTTTCTTAGTATTGCGGGTTTTTTCTTTTCAATATGGAGCTTAGAATAGCTCCATATAACATCTCCATTGTGACCAGCTAATAGTATGAGCGTGCACGCCTTTCATTTTTATGACACTAATGAGCATATGTTATTCTGGAAATATTCAACAAATTTGGCGGCAGGTGTGGTTTGTTTATCTATTACTATTGCTGTGTCAAAACTGAGCTTCACAAATTACAGCTGCAAGTTTATTTGAAATACCTTGTTGATGTCGGCTGGTTTGTATTTGTTTTGTCGGAATGTTATTGTATTGTGCACTTAGGGTTTGGAGTCTAATCTCCCTTTTCTGGTTTGTTGATGGCTGGTACTAGTTACATCTTAGGCCTCTCCCTTATAGTGAGTTAGGGGACAGAAAAGCTTAGCCTTGAGTTCCTTTTCCTTGCTGCAGCAGCCATATACTCTGCCCACATGACACATTGTTTGTTTCACTTATGCTTGTAGAAATATGTGCTGGTGGTGGAGACGATGGGGCCGAGATTTTGCTCAATGCATAAGATGATTGTCCGGTTGGATATGCTATTTGATCTACTGGTTGAGCAGGTATGCTTATCTTCTGCATGCCTATTGAGGTATCTGAACTGCTCTTAGAAAACACATTGCTTTCCTTTTACTACCAATTCTTAAGTATCAAATTGCAAGAGAGGATTGTAAGATTTTCTCTACACCCCTGTGGTCAGTCGATGCCCACCTGGCCACCTCCCATAATGGTGCTTTTTCTTGGCAGGTGGCATCTTGGATCTTTTCTCGAGGGACTTGCTTCCTCACCCCTTGTTAAATAGTAGCAAATAAATTAGTAGCCTTTACTCTGCTTTGTTTTACTCTTATTCATGACCATTTGTTTTCAAACTTCTATTTATGCATATAGCTATGCCATTTCACATTCTAAAGTACTTGAAGAGTATCCCTTCATTAATTAGTACAGTGCTGTTTATCGTTCCGCTTACAGTTGTTGTAGTATTATGGATGATTGCTCAAGTTTATCCTGTTTGGTTAAACATTTCCTTAGCATGCCACTTGTTGTCCACCAAACATATTTTTTCAAAGAATAGAAGCCTATTTAATAACTTGCTCCAGCCAAATTGCTGGAGATCCGATACAGTACATGCTTAGGAACCAAACAGAAGGCTCTTCCTTAAGAAGGCAAGAGCCACCATAGCTAGGTAATCTGCCACTCTATTATAGGACCTTGGCACAGCAGCAGTTTAAACTGAACTAAATTCAGGAAGGAGCATGTTGCGTATGTCATAATGTAACTTTATTCATCGCTACTAACATTTTTTTAATACTTACGAGCATATATTATCGTTTCACTTGGAGTTACTGTAGTTTCACTGGGATTATTCTGATTTAGGATGTTTGGTTAAATATTTTCTCAAAGTGTCGCTCTTTGTACGTCAATAATGCATATATTTATGTAAGCATGTATTAAGCACTAATATAATTTGGTTGGTCCAAAGTCAAAACTATATAAATCTATGATCTGTGTGTAGTGTAATTTTCTAAATTTTGAGGACCACGGATGTTTCGTACTTCATATCGAACACAGGATGAAATGGCACGACTAGATTCACCATAATAGCTGCTTTTCCTTTTTATCACTAATGCCATTTTGTATTATGTTTAGTAGCATATCATCATTAAAAGTAGTGGTGAGAGTATTGACTGATGGTGTTTACGTTGAAGATTACAGCCATTTTATAAGGCGTGCAATCTATATGATGATGCATGAACTCTTGCTTGAGGCGCTTGAGGCATGTACTCCATAAGTTTTATTTATTAGTGACTAGCTAGCTCTTACATTTGAAAAGGTATGCCTATGAGCTATGAGCTAGAAATCAGGTGTTTGTGATATCTTACTCCATGAGCTCCTCTTAAGCCCACTGATCTTTTAGCCTCTACTCAGACCTGATGTAACCAAAAAACTGCTAATAGTAAAACTTGAAGGTGTGCCACAACACTACAAATTACATATTGGCTATAATTGTTTCTGTTCCAGATGTTAGTTTGTCTAATAATGTTTGACTTTCTGAGATGGTTCAACATTTGAACGTTTGACACATTTCTTTCCTGAATGAATACTACAAACTTGTTGACTGATGATGTTGCCTGTTCCGCATGTATCTAGGGTTCCGGTGTCTGAAATGCAGAATGGCTTGTTGGGTGTAGCTTCTTCCACTTTGTATGTTTGAGGCAGAGATTGGCCCTCTATGTAGCATGTGCTGATCAGCTATGACGTGGATTTGTAGGAACTAATCGCTTAATTTGCTAACTATTTATATCATATAATTTCTGTAGACATTCGTCAAATGGCATGAAGATTGATTACCATGTGATTCATTTAATCTGCTTTTTTTTTGAAGCGTGAAGAATTTTTTGTTCTTTGCTTTATATTTCAAGCAAGCATGGAGTGGGGATTTGACCTGCCAGCCGATCTTGCTTGCATTTTGGTGTATTGAGTGTGTGTTTGGTTATATTCTGTATTGTATCAGGTGGGAGGTTTTCCTGTATGTTCCATGATGTCCTGCGCGCTTTTGTTAACTTTAGGTCTTATCTGGAGCTAGATTTTTGGAACCTGTATCAGGTGGGAGGTTTTCCTGTATGTTCCCTGAATAAAGAATGTTGAGTAGCATCAGACTCACCTGGGAGTTGGGGAGAAGCTCCTGTCCGGTGATATTTACTAGTGCATGAATAGCTGGCGATTCAAGCTGATTTCAGTGATATTTTGCATTCTGAGTTGCCTAAATAGATGATTTTTTCAAGACTTTGTGAGAACCAAAAATTCTCACTTTTTCCTTCCAACATAGATGTGGAATGTTGTTATTGTGATCTTACCATATCCATTTTGGGGTGGTGATGAGTCAAGACACTCTAATCCATCATTTAAAAGGTGGCTCTCAGGTTTATTTTTGTAAAAAGAAATAGCTCTTCAGAAATAGAGTTTTACAAAAGTTATTTTCAAAAGGAGAGCTTCGATACCACACAATCTGTGACACCAGTTGTCTGTCTCTGCATTGATATTGTGGTGGCCGGGAGAAGAAACAGAGCACAGTGTAATCTTATCATACTTCCTGTAACTACGTAGCATCTGGGCTGCTCTCTGTGGATTAATACGTGCTAACTAGATCGATCGTGATCTGCTAGATAGTAATTCACACAATCGCAAACGCGTTCGCAACTGCTGTCGGACGGAGCAG
The DNA here is from genome assembly GCA_947311845.1 of Poa pratensis. Lineage (NCBI taxonomy): Eukaryota > Viridiplantae > Streptophyta > Magnoliopsida > Poales > Poaceae > Poa > Poa pratensis. Next base: position 65,612,671 of record CAMZMU010000043.1, read on the forward strand.
AGCGACCGAGACAAAGGAGGAGCGGCGCCGCCGGAAGCCACCAACGTCCTCAGCCCACCAGCGGCCACCGACAATTCGTGGTTAGACATCCTCCTCCTTCCTCATCCCCTTCTCGTTCTGCTATTCTCGATCTCCTAGTAATTTAATAATTTTATTTTATCTTCATGCACAAAACCCTAGCTAGCAGGATTTCTCCTCATCTTTTAACCTTACCTATCCCAAGTTTATATACTTGCTGCAATAGTGGACCGAGGTAAGGAGATAGATGATGGACGCTGCTCAGATTCCCCAAGGCCAAGGGTAAGACCATCCAATTTCGCCCATCGTTCTGCACAGCACAGGAATTATACATATAAATTCGTCCTGGTGGATGGATTATTCGTCGAACAAAATCGATTTTGCATCTGATATTTTGGCCACACATTGATAGAAGATTCACTGGTTATCACGTTTATTCCAGGGTCGCGGATCCCACTCCCAAGAGGCTGCGGTATTCCACAGCGCCCTCCGATCCAATGTCCAAGGTGCTCGACGACGACGACATCCTTATGGAGATCATGGTCCGCCTCGGCTTCCCCACTACCCTCGTCCGCGCCGCCCTCGTTTGCAAGCGCTCGTTCCGCCATGCCTCCAACCCGTCTTCCTGCATCGGTTCCGCAAGCTCAACCCGCCCCAGCTCCTCGGCTTCTACGTCGAAACATTGCACCAGAAACTTCGGCGCTTCATGTTGGCGTGGCCGCATCCCCCCGAGCTCGTGTATTTCTTCCGCCCCACGAGTTTCGACGTAAAGGGCTCCGTCATGGGTTGCCGAAACGGCGTTATCTATGCCGAGACCTTGTACGATTCAAGATGATTTTTGGGCCTGGGCGTGGGACAAAACCGGAATGTTTACGGTGTGATCGGCGTATCGTGAATTAAGCCAGAGGGAAGGACTTCCGGAGCCAGCAGGAGAGTCGTCCACTACGGATCCACCGATGTGGAAATCATTGTGGAAGCTGCGAGTAATGCCCAAAGTGAGGGTATTCTGGTGGATGGTTGTTAAAAACTTGCTTCCGTGTACTGCAGAGCTCCGACGCCAACATATTCAGGAAACAAGTTACTGCCCTCTCGGTGGGAATGATAATCAAACTGTATTTCATGCACTCGTGTTATGTGAGCATGCTAGGAGTTTTTGGAAGGCTGCTTGGAGTCATTTTAAAGTGAAGATGCCGCGCCTCAACCCTCTGAACTGGGCTAGGGATGTGTTGGATCCAAGTATTATGCCTAAACAAGATGCGGCTATTGTTGTCTCGGTAATGTGGTCGGTCTGGTGTAGCATGAACAAGTACAAGCATGGCGAAATCGCCTATCAACCTCTGAAATCTATGGAGTTGGTGGACGAACATATAAAATCTTTGGAGATTCCACCACCACCATCAAGAAGCCAATCGGTGTGGACATACAAGATTGGTCTCGGCCGGCTGTGGGATGGAAGAAGCTGAACACTGACGGTGCCCTGAATGTTGAAGGGGGCAGTGCAGCTACAGGGGTGGTTCTGTGAGATGAATCGGGCTCTTTTATGACTGCCGAGCTGAGGAAATGCAACCACTTGACGAACCCATGTCTCGTTGAATTGTTGGCGTGCAGAGATGCAATCTTCCTGGCTTGGGATAGAGGATGGACTCACGTCGAGTTTGAAACTGATTGTCAATAAGAGGTCACGGCATGGTCGAAGGATGAGACAGCAGAGGTCTGCAGGTTCTATAGTTGAGTTGGAGATGAAAGCTTTAGGTTCCACTTTCCAGGGTTTGTCATTAGTGTTTGCTAGGAGAGAGTGCAATAAGGCGTCACATGCTTGTGCGTGCGAGGCTCTCTCAATCAATAATTTGAACAAACCCCTGGTTTTCTGGTTGATCTTGTTCAATCAGACAGGTTGTCGTCGATGAAATAAAGGCCGGTCGGCAATAGTTCAAGAAAAAGTCATCTTCAATACTACATTCCCATGTTCATCTCACTGCAAGCCAGGGTACCGTCACTCCAAACCTTCCTTGGAGAAGGCAAACGGAAGCATACAGATTGAAATTGGAACCGTTCTTTTCGCGGTACATAAGATAAGCTCGTATAACGACCACCGATAGACAAAGAATCCATATAGATTTATTTTTTTCCGATACTTAAAGAGTTTTATCCATATAGAACTTGCATTATCCCACTCACTGCATCACCGAGGAGACCTAAGATGAGCAGCCTCCGCCGCCGCCCCTCCTCGCCGTCGGCGGCCTCGCCGCTAGACGATGACGACCTGCTTTCCGAGATCCTCCTCCGCCTCCCCCCGCAACCGTCCTCCCTCCTCCGAGCCTCTGCCGTCTGCAGACGCTGGCACATCATCGCCTCCGATGCCGGCTTCTCCCGCCGCTTTCGCCGCCACCACCGCCGCAACCCTCCCCTCCTCGGTTTCTTCCTCAAAGACGACACCGGAGTATCGTTCCAACCAACTCTCGATGCCCCCAATCGCGTCCCGCCCGGACGCTTCTCCTTGCAGCGCGACGTCGACGACGGCAGGTTCATCTGCCTTGGATGCCGCCATGGTCTCTTACTCATCTTCCTTCCGAAAACTCTCAATGTCCTGGTGTGGGACCCTGTCACCAGCGACCAGCACCGCGTTGCGGTTCCTCCAGGGTTTGCGGAACAGGCCAAATTGATCGGGATCAATGGAGGTGGAGCGGTGCTTCGGGCTGCCGGAGACGGCCAGCACTTCCAGGTGGTCTTGGTAGTGGTGGCAAACAGTGAGGACATACAGGGTAAACAGATCCTCGCCCGCGTTTACTCCTCAAAGACAGGCTTATGGGGAAACCTAGCTTCAACTCCGATGCCGTACCAGGCTGATGATGGGATCAGTCTTACCATCAGTAATACGGATGACGCTGTGCTGGCTGGGGATTCCCTGTACTGGAAACTTGATGGGAATACGTTTGGAATTCTTGAGTTTGATTTGGAGAAGCAAAGCCTAGCTGTGATACAGGTGCCACCCCATATGAATGCCAATATCAGCTGCTTGAAGATTATGGAGACCGAGTGTGGTGGGCTGGGCTTCCTCTTTCTGACGAACCCATATCACACCGCCCAGTTATGGAAGAGGAAGACGGATTGTGATGGTGTTGCTTCATTGGGGCTTGCAAGAACTATAGAACTGGGCAAGATACTTTCCCTGCCAGTGGACACTGACGGCCCCCCACTCAGTGGCGGAGCTTCATGGGGGCGAAATGGGCCGTCGCCCTCCCCAGCCCACCAACAAATTGCCTAATTTGTACAGGTATTTTGTCCATTTGTTAACGAAAAATCAGCCCAAAACTCAATGTTTAGCCCCCCCAAGCCCATTGCCCTCCCAGTAATTTGGCCCAAGCTCCGCCACTGCCCCCACTGATACTAGGGTTTGCTGAGGAGAATAATGCGGTGTTTCTGTTTACACCGCTCGGACTCTTCATCATCCATCTTGACTCGATGAAGTTCAAGAAGCTTGATACCATGACCATTTATTTCAATCATCCATTCGAAATGGTCTACGCTTCAGGTAAATAGCATGCCTTACATTGTGGATAGGACAGAACCAAAATATATTTCGATAATTGGCTGATGATATTATGTTCACATCACTTCCTAGTCTTGTGCAGTCATGTTTCGTTATGTTCCGAGTCTTGTGCAGTCATGTTTTATGTAACGATTTCGATCTAGAAATAATTTGTTAGTGTTATCTGCCTTACCTTATGTTCTGTAACCTGGCGGAGGGCTGCAAGCTGTTAACATTATTTCTATAATTTATATGGTTTAAGTCAGAGCTAGATAACTTTCACCACCGTTTATTTTACGAATATACAATAGAGCGCACAATTTGGAAAATTCTTTAATCAATAATTCTAATCATTGCCCACCTATTAATAGATGCAAAAATATTCTAACTAGTTGAATACACGTGCGTTGCCACGGAATACATATCGTCGTGATGATTAGACTTTAGAGGGATAAGCAAGACATAAATAGGGATTAAAAATATTGAAGAATGTTTATGAACAAAATAAGAGTGTGTGGAGTTTATAGGTATCATGCCTTGAAAGTTAAAACCGAAAACATAATTGATCATACAAATTTTCTCTTAGGAACAATATCAAAAGGCTCACTTATTCATCATGGTTGATCCAAAGCTGATGCACCACATCATAAGTTTGTGGACACAAAACAACATAACAATGAACCATGGTACGGTAAAAATATGAACCACATCATATTGTTTTCGACACGATTAGAACAACTCTGTAACACAGAAAATACCAAGAACATATTAAATAAGATGCTCAGGATTTTTTCACTTTGTAACACAGTGTATTCATGAGAATAATACTAACAGAACAACTCTGAAGCACATGCTTTCGACACGTTAGACATTGTTTGATCAACATCCACATAGGGGCAGGCTTCATCCTTTCAGTCATGTAGTAGTATGTTATTTCTGACATCTCATCACCTTGTCAAATCTATATTGTCTTCGAGCCCGACAAGGCATGTCGTTGCTGCAATAAGAACAAAAATATCAATATTTATATGAGATGCACAAGTATCTAATACTCCCATGGAAAATTTGCGCTTCCAGAGGCTTCCATCCTACACATTTCTTTTGAACAGTTAACAAAGAAGCCACAAACACTGCTACGTGCATGAATCGAAAGAAACGATGAGCACAGTTAGAAGGCTGATTTATTTGCTGCATATGCAATGCGAACATTGCCGAGCCATCAACACTACTGGTTGCTGCAACAAGTGCATGTTCTGAATAAGTAACTGGGGCATGTCCTGAATAATCAACAGGTGCAACTGCAACCAGCCAGGGATAAGTAGAGCAGTCTACTTTCAGTCGTACAGATATAGCAGGCAAAGCATGAAGAGGCCTTGTAAAAAACGTTGCCATTAGCAGCAACCATGACAGAAAACCCAATCCCTTTTTGGTCATCTACAACTCTATCTTCTTTACTATTAGAGCATTAGCAACAGTCATTCTTCATAAGAAATTCACAAGTAATTCTTCTATACCATGCTTTTCACATTTTCATGATATTAACTTGCATCACAATCTTGTTAAACTCGAGGTCATTAGTAGAAAAAGAACAGTTGAACAATGACACTTGCATCTGAAAAATTTATTGTCGGCTGTGACGGTCGTAGGGGTAGTCGTTGAGCAGGCTGTGCAGAAACACATACATGTCGTCGCCTGGAGCGTGTCGAGGAGGTGCCGCGCGATGCTTTCACTCAGGGCTCTCACTGCAAGTTGACGAAGATAAATAATCATATCATCTCACAAAATCATGTCACTTATTCATGCTGATGCAACCAATGAATTATCACAAACCAAGGTTTACACAGTGATCTGACCCTTGACATCACTGCCAAGTATCTGACATACATCTTAACACTGCAACTGCCAACGCAAATACTTAGAATAGGAAATACTACTGGTTCCTCTCTCAACATGTAATGCCCTGCCGTTGTGTCCATCAAATCATCATACTGGATAAGCTTTTATCGCAAAATTAAGACCATGCCAAAACAGAATTAAGGATACAACGTTTTTTCTATCACAGAGGGAACTTTAATGACTGCACGAAAACATCCAACAAATTTATTCCACCTACTGTAAATAACTCAAACTGACTATCAATGCCATCCCGATTGCTACCATCAAGAGAAACACAAAAGACCCAACTACTCCTGATCACACAGACACCCAAAGCGAAGCATACCATACCAAACTACACTCGAACTTGACTGCCCACCAGTCGATCCATAACAATACTCACAAACAAGATAGCAGCCACGACCTAAAAAAACTGAACCAAATTATGCCAGTATATCCGCACACCATTTGACCTGAGCTAATTAACATAACCACACAAATTCTCCATCAGCTATCAACTACATCCGGTAAGCACAGTGCAAAACTTCAAAAAAACAAGTATAAGTGGAACAACTTGCATCCAGCAACCGAGGGACAGTACAGTAACGCAATGAAAACATTGTGAATCTGAATAATTCCCTGTGGGCACAAAATATTGTTATTGATTGCATCAAATAGCCACAATAAACAATAATTTATGAATTCTATAAAAGAACATGAAGAAACAAGATCACCATGATTAGCTACTTTGGGAGAAATAAATCTTTAGTAGATAGCTACTTTGGGAGAAAATGTTGGAGGGAAAGAATGGAAGTGATCAGTTGGTGTGGCGGATTGTAGTGAGGTCTTCGACGATATGACGGTGCAGGAACAAGCAGTTCCCTGGACACGCAAGGAATCGACCTGATTAAACAGTTAATCAGCTGCTGTGAAACCAATCCAAGCGCTTGCGTGGATGTGGATGGAAAGGGAGAGAACAGACTCCTCACTTCTTCAGACTCTGATCTTGACGGCCTCCTTGCTGAACCCCAGTAAATAGTTGCTGAGGTAGCGTCTCCGGTGTCGGCAGCCTCGGCAACAATTCTGCTATCAAAGAGGCGGCAACATCTGGTCCGTCGCAGGACTTGGGAGAGGGGACGGAAGGCTCCCACACACAGATGACTGGCGGTTTCTATGGGGAACACAGGGAATGGGGATGTAACGTCGAGGTCTCGAGGAAGGGTGAGAGGGCTCCGGCCTCCGGAGGATGGAGAGAGAGGGCGGCTGGAGGGAGGGAGTGGGGCGGCGGGCGATGAGGAAGCCGCGCGCCTGCGCGGCACGGGCTAGGGAGGTCGTGGTCTCGTTGGACAGGGTCGTGTGCAGGGGCAGTTTTCTGCCTGTTTTGTTTTAGTTTTCCAACTTTTCGGTTCAGCAATTCAGCGTTTTTTTTCCCTTCCTCAGCGGATCGCAGGAAAGGGGCGGACGACGTACCACGGAATGCCACCGGCTCCGCTTTAATATAGTAGAGATGGTAGTGTTAGTGCATATGTGCAGTGCCCTTTTTTTCTCAATAGGAGATATACAAATAGCTTAAAGTCGATTACATAAAATACTAGCTTGAACCCTTTGGAAGCTTAAGCCTAGTTATATCTCTTTCATTTTATATTGTTATATCTGCTGATATTGCTAATAGGCTTAAATCCATAATAACCACTTGGTTTGAAATTTTCGAAAAATTGTTCATATTTCACCAAGGACTGTCCTGCATAGGGCAAAGTCCATTTGTACCAGGAAAAAACAACAGTTGAGGCGTTCAATTTAATCTTAATTTATTTAAAGATACTGTAGATCATGATCACTTATGTTGCCAGGATTATTATTATGCATTTTCTTTTCTAATATAGCTGCAAAATAGATAATCGTCTGTTCTGACCAGCTAATAGTATGTGGGTGCATATTTTCATTTTTAAGATAATGTTGAGGATATGTCGTTTCGTACACATTCAGTAAATTTGACAGTAGGCGTGTTATGTGTATCTGTTGCGGTTGCTGTATAAAAATTGACTTACTTTTGTTGAATGACACTATGCTATCTTATTCCATGAGACCCTCAATATGCCCACTGATCTTTTAGCCTGTACTCAGTTCCAGATGTAGCCAAAAACTGCTAACAGTAGAAGCTAAATGTGTGCCACTACTGCACAAATAACCTATTGGCTCGTATTTTATGTTTCAGATCATCAGATGTTGGTCTTATCTAGTAATGCTGACTTGCCGAGATGGCCAACTTTGAAACTTGACTATTTTTCTTGAATGGAAGTATAAATTTGTTTGGCTGATATTGCTGCTTGCTCTGCAGGTATCTAGAGTTGTGCTGGATAAAAAGTGCAGAGATGGCTTGTTGGGTGTAGGTTCTTCCACTTCAGGTTTTGTGGGGAGATTGAACCCTCTATGTATAGGTCAGCTATGAAGTGGATCTGGAGGAATGAATCACTTAGTTTCATATCTCCCATGTATTATCTAATTACCGTAGACATTCATGACTGTTGAAAGCACACTGGCTTGCTCCTGTTAATCAGTAATTACCTCACGCTTCATTTGATCTGCTTTACTATATCTTCCAAGCAAAGCATGGAGTGGCGAGCTCACCTGCCAACCAATTTTGCTTGCATTTTAGTGTGCACGCGTGCTTTTTGGTTATCTTTCGTGTTGTATCAGGAGGAAAATTTCGCTGTTGGATTCCTGCTTATATATGTTCCATGACGTCGTGTGCGCTTTTGTTAAATTTATATCTTAGAACTGACTAATAGTTTGACCTAAGGGTCTGGTGAAATTCACAACTGCATAAATAGCTGGCGATTCAAGCAATGCTGGTTTCAATGCTATCTTGTTTTGGTTGAGATGCTGGCTTGAATGAGTTGCCTAAACTTCGGGTTCTTTCATGACTTTGTAAGAACTAAAATGCCTCACTACATCATCGCCAAAAAGATGCGAAATCTTTTTTATGTCGTGACCAGGACAGGGATCGGTGTATCAGAGCCAAAGCAACAGGAGCATGGATATGGATGACCACCTTGCCTTGACGATTTGCAAAGTTCTTAACAATTGGGTAAGATACGGTCTACAACTGACTCTACCCGCTTAACATTCTAATCCATGTTCTAAAAATGGCTCCCATGATATAGCTCTTAAAAAAAGAGTTGTGATAATATCTATCTCCAGTGTTATCAACGTCCAAAAAAAATAGAAAGCTTGAGCTATATCTACACAATCTGTGACAAAAAAAGAGCACAACGTAATTGAGCAATCAGCATAATTCAGATAAGTAGCATCCCAATTACTCTCAGATCAAACCCTTTTATTTTTGTGTGTTTCATCGACGCGACAGGTAACACCGTTTTCTCATTTAGAAAAGAGATTTATTATTTACTAAAGACAGTAAAACAAAAAGGAAACGTAGAAAACAATGTTGACTAGATTTTTTTCCTTCCAAGTACCAACATAAATACATTTTTCCAGGGAATCATTTTTCAGAAACACTAGAACAACCTCTCAAAGCTCTCCTTATGCGGCATCTGGTGTGCAACTTTGCAATAGACTCTGGTCGAAACCCACATTGATGTTAACAGTCCGAAGCAAATAGTTTTTCCTTCAAATGATTAGCTCCGTGTATATGTCGCAAATATATTATTTCCCATTTATTTACCTTTTTAACGGAATCCCATTTATTTACTGTGAAAGAAATAGGACCATTTTCATTTACTTAGCACCAACCGTGGGCTAGTTTCGGCCTTTTGGGCTCTTCCAGAAAAAGAAAAAAAAAACATTCCGCATCAGTGAGGACTGAGGAGGGCGAGATGAGCAACCCAGGATCGCCGGCGGCCCCGCCGCTCGAGGTCGACGACCTCCTCTCCGAGATCCTCCTCCGCCTTCCCCCGCATCCCTCCTCCCTTCCACGCGCCTCCGCCGTCTGCAGGCGCTGGCGCAGCCTCGTCTCCGACCCCCGCTTCTCCCGCCGCAACCCGCCCCTCCTCGGTTTCTTCCAAAGATTTGTATTTTTTCCCTTCCTACCCGCCTTGGAGGCCCCCAATCGTATCCCTCCCGGGCGCTTCTGCTTGCAGCGCGGCGCCGACGACGAGGAGCGAGAGCGCTACACGTCCCTTGGATGCAGGCATGGTCTTTTCCTTGTCTTCCTTGAGAATAGTCTCCAGATCCTGGTGTGGGACCCTGCGACGGGCGACCAGCACCGCATTGCCCTCCCACCTGAGTTTGCGACATATGCAGCAGAGATGGAACATGCAGAGATCCATGGGGCGGTGCTTCGCCCTGCCGGAGACGACCAACACTTCCAGGTGGTCTTGGCAGTGGTAGATATCGTCCCAACACCGCACCTATTCCAGGCTGATGCAGAAATATCATTTCAACGACATGAACAAGCGTTCGCCTGCGTTTACTCGTCCAAGACCAGCTTCTGGGGAAATCTCATCTCAACAAGGCTTCCATACCAGGCTAATGGGAGCAGGGCTCCCACCATGGTTTGCAGGCAAGACGCCGTGCTGGTTGGGGATTCCCTTTACTGGGTGCTTGATGGGAATTGTGCTGGAATTCTCGAGTTTGATTTGGAGAAGCAGAGCCTAACTGTGATAGGGGTGCCAGTGGAAGAATCGCAACGCTTCACGGTTATCCGGGCTGAGGGTGGTGGGATTGGTTTTGTTTTCGTTTCGGACTGCAGCGCCCAGTTATCGCAGCGTGAGACTGATTGTGATGGTGGTACTTCATGGGGGCTTCGAAGAACTATTGAACTGGACAAGCTAATCTCCCCGAGATTACGCCTGGTGAAGCGGCCCCTACTGATAGTAGGGCTTGCTGAGGAGAATAATGTTGTGTTACTGTGGACATTTATTGGCCTCTTCATGATCCATCTTGATTCGTTGAAGTTCGAGATGCTTTGCAAGAGCGGGACCTTGTCTTGCTACCATCCATTCGAAAGTATCTTCACTGCAGGTAAATAACCAAAATATTCATCAATTATTGGTTGATGACATTATGTGTGCATCACTTCGTGTTAAGCCAACAGCTTTAAGTAGTTTCATATCATTTTGTTTCTTTTCCTGCTTGATGACCTCTTCAGTGTATAGTAATATGCTCTGCAATGTTTTTTTTCTGATACTTATGTGGTGGCTTTCATGTACTGATTATCATGTAAATAAAAACTTTTAGTGGTGTCTAATTTACTGTATGTTCTGTTGTCAGGCGATGGGCTGCGATTGGTTAGCTTTGTTTCTCTAAATTTTGTGATTTAAGTCTGAACTAGCATATTGTCATCATCAATTTATTATATGAATATCCATTCTTTAAAACAATGCTCACCTGTGTTCAGGAGAATAAACAATTTCTCAAGATTGCCAAATTCGTTGTAGAATAATTAAACTAAATTTCACCTGCCTATTGACCGATGCAAATGGTAGTGTTTGTGCGATAGGTGCAGTCCCATTTTTGCTCACGATGAAATGCACATCAGTTGAAAGTTGACTACATAAAAAAACAGCTTGAACCAACTAAAATGTCTAGCTCAGTAGGTACATTTGGAAGCTTAATTAGGCCTAGTTCTATTTTTTTCATTCAGTATTCTTATCTCTTCTGATATTACTAATGGTCTTAAAACCATAATAACCACTAGTTTATATTTGGGAATGATTATTCATTTATCGCTTGTAGGACTATACTGCAGTGAGAAGTCCTTTGTGCATTGGAAAATTAATGTTGGGGTTCACTTTCTTGTTTCCAGGCTAAATTTGTTTAAACATAATGTAAATCATGACCACTTATGTTGCCAGGTTTTGTTAGCATGTGTATTTTCTTTCCGATATGACGTGGAACAAGCTTAGGAATAGCTCCGTATAACATATTTGTTTATTAACAGCTAATAGTTTGAGTGTGCATGTTTTTCCTTTTTATGATACTAATGAGTATATGCTGTTTTGTGAACATTCAGTAAATTTGACAGTAGGTGTCTATGGTTATCTGTTACTACTTTTGTATTGAAGCGAGTTCTTCACAAATTACAGTTGTGAGTTTATCTAAATACCTAGTTGATGCCTCCTGGTTTTTGTTTTTTCATAGGCATTTCAGCGTGTAGTGGACTTAGGGTTTTGAGTACAATCTCCCTTTGCTGGTTTATTGATAGTTGATACTAGTTACGTTGTAGGCCTCTCCATATATAGAGCTAGGAAATAGAAAAGCTTTAGCTTATCATAAGTTTCAAAGTTTGGGCCAGCACTAACTATCTTTTAAAACAAACTAAATATATTTTATATCGAAATCAGGGGGCTGTCTTGATGATCAAGCCTCGTTCTCCCTATGCTTATCCTTGCTGTGGAGATCAAATATTCTGCCTGACATGACACTTACGCTTGTAGAAACATGCGCTGGTGCTGGACACGACAGAGCTGATCTCGTGCGCAAGCGCAGTACGTAATTGATTGTCTGGTTGGATATGCTATCCTATCTACTTGTTGAGCTGGTAGGCTTATATTCTGAATGTATTGAGCTTATCAAGTTCAAGTGTGAGTGTGTGACTTGCAAGTTGTCTTGCGTATGCAAGGAATTGACAGCTGACAATATTTTAGCATTTGTTTTCAAAGTTCTTTTATTTGTACAGACTTATAGCTATGCCATCTCTTGTTCCTGCTTATTTTGGATAACTCTAATGCCTAGTAAACAAACGATTTTCACAACACTTGAAGTATGCCTTAATTATATAGTATGTTGCTGTCTATCGTTCTGCTTGCAGTTAGTGTAGTTTTATAGACGATTAATCTAGTTTTATGCTGTTTGGTTAAACATTTCCTCACCATTTAACTTGTTGTCCGTCAAACTTTGATTTTAAAGAAGCCTTTCATGAATAATTTGATCCAGCAAAATGTCTAGAAACTTGATAGTTGGTACAGTACATGCTCAGAAATATTAGCAAATCAAACAGACGGCTCTTCCTCAAGAAGGCGAGAGCCAAATGTTGCCAGATAGTATGCTACTTTATTACAGGACCTCGACACTGCTGTAATTTGAACTTAACTAGATTCAGAAAGGAGCACGTATCATTCACTGTCCATGGGCCCCTCATGTTCCCACTGTGCTTTTATGTCTCTACTCAGGCCAGATGTAGCAAAAAAAACTGATACCATTAGAAATTGAAGGTGTGCCACTACATCCGTTGTTTCTCTGTAAATAATGCTGAGATGATTTAACTATGTAGCTTCTGTAAATAATATTTACTGTTGAGGCACACAAAAATTATGAAAATATCTTGAACTGCTTTTCCTGAATGAATTGTGCAAATTTGTTTGACCAATGATATTCCTGGCTCCACATGTATCTAGTGTTCCGTTCTGGTGGTCAGGATTCACAAAGGGTTGTTGGCTGTAGGTTATCTCAATTTGCCTGCTCGATGAGGAGATTTAATTTGCCAACTCCCATGTATTATGCTGTAGACATTCGTCATCTGACATGAAGGTTGAAAAAGCACACCGACTTGCTCCTAGTGATGAGCTTCTCGGCCAAACAATCTTGCTTGAATTTGGTTATCTTCGATGTTGTATCGGGCAGGAGATTTTTGCTGCTGGAAATCTGCCAACATATGTTCCATGATGTCCTGCGTGCTTTTGTTAAATTTACATCTTACTCGGAGCTCGATATTTGGAATCTTAGCACCGACTAATAAATGTCGAATCGCTAGTCTCACCTGGGAGTACTGCATAAATAGATGGCGACATTAAAGCAATGGTGGTTTCAGTGCTATTTTGCTTTCTTTGAGATGCTGAGAAGGCTTGGATGAGCTTCCTAAATATTGGATTCTTTCATAACTTTGTAAATAAAAACTGAAATGTTTGGCTTCTTCCTCGCGAAAAAGATGACTAATTTTGGTTGTTATGACCAGGACAGGGATGGGTAAATCAAAGTCAAGGCAACGTTAGCATGGATTTGCCTCTTAACATATCGACCACCGCACTGCCTTGAGTCGCAGAGTTCTTCACAAGTGGCGTGATGAATGCTCTTCAGAATTTTTCTGCAAAAAAACGATCTTCAGAAATGAGCTGTAATAGTATATTAGCTCCAGTATTATCAAAGTTCGAAGAACAGAAAGCTTTAACAGCTACCAGTTGCCTGCAGCGCACATCCCAAATTGTAGTGGGTGAGAGAATATATATATATGTAAATGGTTTCTCCTGTGTGTTGATACTCTTTGTAGCCTCGCTTGTTGCTGTCATGGAGTAATTGCATGTGAGGAGAAAGGGCATTGATTATGATGATGTGCAGCAAATGATGGAGTTGCGTATGCAGAGCCTGCCAATGTCAATGTAGGACTCACTCGCAGGCACATGGAGGGGCTCCTGCATCTGCTGGATATGTGGAATAATGATCTCCTTCTGCGCGTGGAATAGGCGATACCCTGTTTCCTTATTAGCCCGTTTTTCTGTGAAAACACAACTTGGTGTTGTGAGTTTACTGCTGAAATTTTTGTGCTAACTGAATCTTGTAACATGTCGTTTGCTTGAACTAATTTTGAGGTGGTACCATCATAAAACTGTACCACGCCCCTCGATCCCATGCCAACCTTGTCGTTGTCCATGTCGATCGTGGCATGATGTTTCTGCTCCTGTGCGTAAGCTACGGGCCCTGGTTTGTCGTCCAGGCCACGGTCGCAAATTATCCCATAGGAAAATTTATTCATCAAGCTTCAATGGCTTTTCAGAATACTCAAACAGTAGAAACTGGAAGTGATATCTACAAGCCTACAAATAAATTAGCTAAATATATGTGAGCTTTCACAAGTACTAATGAGATATTGTGGTTTAGCCACTGCATGACTGGAACCATGATCAAGACTAAAGGAGAAGAAACAGAATGATAAACGCAAGTCATGCTTCCAATATTTACTTGCACAGTTGCACATCATGAACACAAGGAACTTTAAAATTTCTGCACTGAGCAATTATTCATGTATATCACGTATTTACATTCTTACGAGCTGCATAATGAAATTGGATGAATTATTCATGATACCACCATGCTGTTCACAGCTGCTAATATGGTTAAAACGCCTGTAACAGAATCATTCCCCTGCCCCAGTGCACCAGAACCGAACAAGCCACTAACACAAGATTGGTGTACAGGAGATTAAACAGCTTTCTGTTAGCTTCCCTCTTGACTAAGAAGTAAGAACCAGGGCGGAGCATAAGCCCTTGATAACTGTGTTGTACGAGAAGACATTAGCCACCCAGCCAAGATTCGACATCCTGTGAAGCAGCAGGTCCACAGCCACATCTGTCCGCTTTGCGTGGCAGAGGACCTTGAGGAGGGTGCTGTCAATAACGTTCTCTGCCTTCAGGCCTGCCCTGAGGAAGCGGCCGAAGAAGACAAGCGCTAGGTCTGGCTGCCGCGCGCGGCAGCAGCAGTCGAGCAGGATGCCGTAAGTGTGGACTGTGGGCGACAGCACCGGCGGGTCACCGCCTCGGGTCATGCGGTTGAAGAGGGCAACAGCGAGTGAGAGGCTGTCGGTGCAGGCGGCGGATGGTGGCGCGCGGGCGAGGGCGGCGAGAAAGCTGTTGAGGGAGCGCATGGGGACCGGAGTGGCCTGCCGCAGCATTTCGTCGAACAGGTAGTGTGCATCCTCGGGGCTGAGCGTCCCGCAGCGGATGCGCTCTGTGGCGGCGGCGAGGGCGAGGTGGGGAGCCCAGCGCGAGGACGGTGCGGTGGAGGAGGAGCGCCGGAGGAGTGACATCGGAGCTGTCGAGCGCGGGAGGAGGTTCGCGCTGGTTTGCCGTGCGGCCTGGGGAAATTTTGGAGTGAAAACTGTAGGGGCGGGTTGTACAGTGTAGAGAACTAGAAATACACTCTTCTTTGGTTTTGACCTTTTTTTTTTGCGAAACACAGTACAACGCAAGCGCTCATATACACGCGCACACACTCACCCCTGTGAACGCACGCACGCACACCCTACCCCTATGAGCACCTCCGAGAGACTGAGCCGGCGGGTCGAGTCTTGAGATTGACGAAGTCACCACGGGCGCCTCGCTGTCGACGGGAACGTCGCCTCCCACTGAAGAATATTCCGCCTTAAATGAGAAACACCAGCGTCAAACCTGGGGTTTGAACTCTGGTGGGCTGGGGGTACAACCACCCACCTAACCATCTTGCCACAGGCAAGTTCTCTTGGTTTTGACCTTACGATTAGTAGACTGATGCTTTAGGAGATAGCCTCATACATCACACGGAGGGGATATTTTGACTGATATGACTAGATGCTCCTATTGTGAAAATACATTTTAAAATCTAATGAAACTTTTTTGGGTGTATATCTGAACATTTTATGTTCACGAGGAAAATTCGCTAAAAATGTATATTTTTTGCTTGTATAAGAAGATAAAATGTATACTTTTCAAGAAGCATTTTTTGATCTTTTTCACAGAGCCCCAAGTAATGTCTTTTTTGTGAATTTCATGTTCGAATATAGAATGTCCGGATTTTTTTTACTTGTTAAACATTTTTCAATATAGTTTTTTGGACCATTGAGCACTTTTTTTAAAACATTTTTGACTTTTTCGAGCCCTCGTGTCGCCTCTGTGGCTTCCCCATGCAGCGAGCGTTGTGATTCCTCGCCTCATGTGGCCCTCCTTTCCTCGCCCCTTTGCAACATTCCTCGCCCCAATTTTTTTAACAGAGCCACAAAGTAATGTTTTTTTGTGAAATTCATGTTATAAAATAGAATGTCCGGATTTTTTTGACTTGTTAAACTTTTTTTTTGGAACATTGAGCACTTTTTTTTAACATTTTATACTTTAGCCCTCGTGTCGCCTCTCTGGCTTCCCCATGCAGCGAGCATTGTGATTCCTCACATGGCTGCAAATCGCCTCATGTGGCCCTCCTTTCCTCGCCCCTTTGCAACATTCAGGCCACAACCGGCCCGCTGGGCGCCGAGGATGACGTCGCGGTCTTTGTCACGCTCGGCGACGTTGGGAGCCCCTTCTTCACCCTCAAGCGGGACGCCAAGACCGAGCCGTGCCCACTGTAAAGTTTCGGAAGCGTATCTACTCGGTAGCACATACCGAGCCGCGTGATGTTTATTTATATAGGAGGTGCAGTGCGGCACAAGCAATTACAGAGTTCGGTACAGAGAAGAATAAGGACTCGTATGGGCTTCATATTCACAGCCCAATACGTTTTACATAATGTTTAAACTTCTATCTCTAACACCCTCCCTCAATCACAACTTGGACA
The DNA here is from genome assembly GCA_947311845.1 of Poa pratensis. Lineage (NCBI taxonomy): Eukaryota > Viridiplantae > Streptophyta > Magnoliopsida > Poales > Poaceae > Poa > Poa pratensis. The sequence goes on from CAMZMU010000043.1 coordinate 65,629,349, forward strand.
AGTTGAGATTACGTTTAAACTCCTCGAAGGGACGCACTGGAAGCGGTTTTGTAAAGCCATCTGCAACTTGGTCTTTCGATGATACAAACCGAATTTCTAATTGCTTCTTCAAAACTCTTTCACGAACAAAGTGAAAATCTATCTCGATATGCTTTGCTCTCGCATGGAACACTGGATTAGCAGATAAATACATGGCACCAAGGTTATCACACCATAGACACGGTACCTGGGGCAATTTAACTCCAAGCTCCGCAAGAAGCGACTGTATCCAAATAATCTCTGCTGTAGCATTTGCAACTGATTTGTACTCTGCTTCAGTGCTGGACCTCGAGACAGTTGCTTGTTTCTTTGCACTCCATGAGATAAGATTTGGTCCAAAAAATATAGCAAACCCTCCTGTAGACCTGCGATCATCTGGACAGCCTGCCCAATCTGCATCTGAAAATGCACTCACAAGAGTAGAGCTAGATTTTGCAAATGTTAATCCAACATTCGCAGTGTGCTTGAGATATCTTATGATTCGCTTAGCAGCTGTGAGATGGACAGTAGTAGGAGCATGAAGATACTGACAGACTTTATTCACCGCATAGGAGATATCTGGCCTTGTGAGAGTCAAATACTGCAATGCTCCAACAAGACTTCTGAATTTTGTACTGTCATCCGAACCAAGCGGCTTACCTTCATATGCTGATATTTTTTCTGAAGAAGATATAGGTGTAGGCGAGGGCTTGCAATCTTTCATACTAGCTCGGAGCAATATTTCTTGAACATATTTATTCTGATTTAAACAAGTCCATCGCTTACTTTATGAACTTCAATTCCCAAAAAGAAGTGAAGATCACCTAGATCTTTGAGAGCAAATTCTTTACTCAAATCTCGTAGAAGTGCATTGGTTGCAGCCTGTGATGAACTTGCAACAATAATATCATCAACATAGATAAGCATATAAATAGTAACATTGGACTTGTGATAGATGAACAAAGATGTATCAGACTTGGAAGCAACAAAACCAAGCTTTAGCAGTTGAGAGCTCAATCGAGAGTACCATGCTCGAGGTGCTTGCTTTAATCCATATAATGCTTTATCAAGCTTGCAAATATAATTCGGGTTTTGTTTGTCCTCATATCCTGGTGGCTGTTTCATATAGACCTCCACTTCCAGAACACCATGTAAAAACGCGTTCTTGACATCCAACTGTCGCAAACTCCAACCTTGAGAAATAGCAAGAGCCAGAACAAGTCGAACAGTAGCAATTTTAACCACTGGACTAAAAGTATCCTCATAATCTACACCATAGCGTTGCTTAAAACCTTTTGCTACCAATCTAGCTTTATATCTATCCACTGTACCATCAGCTTTCTTTTTGACTCTGTAGACCCATTTGCAATCAATAATATTTGTACCATATCTCTGAGGAACTAAGTGCCAAGTTTTGTTTTTCATCAGTGCATTATACTCTTCATCCATTGCATTTTTCCAAACTTTATTTTCTAAAGCATCTCGCAAATTAGCAGGTTCATCTACTGAACAATTTAAGCACCACCGTACAGTACCATCCTTAAAATCTCTGGGTTTATGAATACCTCTAGATGCTCGTGTGACTGGTCGAAGCAGTGCAGAATTTTCTGGGGTAGGAGCCGAAGATGCTGTTTCCTGCCTGTGTGCAGCGCTGCTGGCCGCAACGGATCCCGTAGCTGACGCTGTGGCTTGTGGTGCTTCAGATGCAGCCGCAGAAGATCGCGACGCAGAGGTCCGTGACCCGACAGACCCGCCAGGTGTGTGTTGCGCAGTGGATGGCGGGGGTGACGACAGCGTCGGAGACTGCGATGCGGCGGGAGTGCTCTGCTCGCGTGAGAGCCTGACACTGATCCGCCTGACGCACCCGATCCCGAGGGAGATCGACCTGACGCACTCTCCGATCCCAAGGGAGAATCAACATTATTTTCCGTGCCAGCGCTGTCTTGTTCTTCAGAGAATTCATGTGTACTGTTTTCACTGTTTGGAGCTCCGTTTTCACCAGAATTTTCACCGTGCTCTAAATTTGCACCCTGCTGCAGTATCTCAGGAAACACATTAGTAGGATTAGTCAATGTTGAATATTCAATATTTTCGCCCCCATTTTCAACATTGCCAAGAGAAGAATCAAGTAGAACAAGTTCACGGCGCAACAAGGCGCCCGCATTTGGATGAAGTTCCTTGAATGGGAAGACGGACTCATCAAAAACAACATCTCTCGACACATAGACACGCCCAGTGGAAACATCTAGACATTTGACCCCCTTGTGAATAGGACTATAACCCAAAAAGACACACCGTTTTGAGCGAAAGGCAAGTTTTCGCGCATTGTATGGACGGAGATTAGGCCAACACACACAACCAAAAACACGAAGGGAGGAATAGTTGGGTGGAGCACCTAAAAGGCGATGTGCGGGCGTGTCATTTTTTATAACTTTGCTTGGAAGTATGTTAATGAGATGTGTGGCGGTGAGAAAGGCTTCGTCCCAAAATTTTAAGGGCATTGAAGCATGAGCAAGTAGAGCTAATCCAACCACAACAATGTGTCTATGTTTTCTTTCTGCAGCACCATTCTGTTGATGTGCATGAGGACAAGAAACATGATGAGCAATGCCATGGGTTTGAAAGAAAGAATTTAGCTTAACGTATTCACCTCCCCAATCAGATTGAATTGTAAGAATTTTCTTATCAAATTTTCTCTCAACAAGCTTTTGAAAGTTCATGAAGGCTTGGAAAACATCAGACTTATTTTTCAAGAGATATATCCATGTAAATTTACTATAATCATCGATAAAGCTTACATAGTAATTGTGACGTCCAACAGAAGTGGGTGCAGGACCCCAAACATCAGTAAACACTAATTGAAGAGGAAACATGGATACACTATGAGATATGGGATATGGAAGCTGATGACTCTTTGCTTGTTGACATGAATCACAAATAGACCTAAAACTTGAATCTCTAACAAAAGGAAGCTTATGTTTGCTGATAACTTGCATAACTACTTGCGATGAGGGGTGTCCAAGACGACTATGCCACTGAGCTTGGGAAGGCTTGCTAACAAGGAAGGCATGCTTCTGTTGGGACGGCTCGACCATGGAAGATATAAGTGGGTAAAGGCCGCCGACACATCGTCCTCTATGAAGAATCTTTCTCGTGTCCTGATCCTTAATTAAAAAGAAGGAAGGATGAAATTCCAGAAAAACATTATTATCAAGGGTAAAGCGATGAACAGACATGAGATTTTTTGAAGCTTGAGGAACATGAAGAATATTTCTAAGAGCAAAATTTTTAATGGGGTTGCGAATTATTGAATGTCCAACATGACAAATATCCATACCTTGCCCATTTGCCGTGTTCACCTTGTCATGGCCATTGTAGCTCTCATGCATAGACAGGTTGTGGAGTTCTCCCGTGATGTGGTGTGTGGCACCCGAATCAGGGTACCAATTTGTGTCAATCCCATAGGCATAAGCATCTTCAACTGGTTCCTCATCAACATCATCAAACCGGTACCAGCAATGCTTTGCTGGATGTCCTTCGCGGTTACAAATCTGGCAAGTAACATCAATCCATGGGGTGGTACGGCGACGGCGCCCACGTCCACGCCCACCTCCACCATTGTTTCGACCGCCACCCCCACGCTGATAAGAGGGGTTACGAGGGCGATCATCACGACGCTGATCTTCACGGCGCCCGTCATACTGATCATTGCGACGCTGTCATCTCGGCCACCGTTGTTGTTGAAGTTTCGGGGCCTGTATCCTCCACGGTTGCGTCCACGCATAGCAGCGTTCGCTGAAGTCTCGAAGCCGTCATGGACAGGAGGACTCGCGCTCTGTTGGCGCTGCAGCAGTTTGCGCTGCTCATAGGTCTGAACTTGGGAATACAGTTCAGCAACAGAAAGTGGGGTTTGGACGACACCAAGGGCAGCAACCAGTGCGTTGTAATCTGATCCGAGACCAGCAAGAAGAAAGGAGACAAGTTCATCTTCTTCCAGTGGCTTTCCAGCACCGGCCATCTCATCTGCAAGGCCCTGCATTGTGGTGAAGAATTCTGCTGTCGTCATGTTGATTCGCTTGGTGTTGGCCAGCGCGACCCTGAGGTTCGTGATCTTGGATCTGCTTTGCGTGGCGAACATGTTCTCTATCACCGCCCAGACATCAGCGGCATGCTCTAGTCGGAGGACGTGCATCATAACCTCCCTGGAGAGCGAGTTGATCAGATACCTGAGTACCTCTTGATCCCGGACAAGCCAAGCTGCATACGCCGGGTTGGGAGCCATGGTTGGCTCTTTCTCTTTGTCTGAATTTGCTACGGCAATCTTCTTCTCTGGTTCGGCATCTGTGCCATCGAGAAGGCCTGTGAGCTGTGCACCACGGATCGCAGGTAGAACCTGCGCTCTCCACAGCGGATAGTTGGCCCGCGTCAACTTTTCGGACGGCGGGTTACCGAGGTTCGGCACGGCGATGCTTGATGAAGACGCCATGGATGAAGGCTCGGTGGTTTCGCCGGTAGATTGCTTTTTTTAGGGTTTGGTAGGAAGAGGTGGCTCTGATACCATGTAAAGTTTCGGAAGCGTATCTACTCGGTAGCACATACCGAGCCGCGTGATGTTTATTTATATAGGAGGTGCAGTGCGGCACAAGCAATTACAGAGTTCGGTACAGAGAAGAATAAGGACTCGTATGGGCTTCATATTCACAGCCCAATACGTTTTACATAATGTTTAAACTTCTATCTCTAACACCCACCGCATAGGAGAAGCGTGGGCGGCATCATCACACGTGAGCCCGTGCCTCCGTCTCCAGCTCGAGGAAGAGTTTCCCTGCACCAGCCGCCGAAGAAGGTGAAGGGGAGCCGATAGAGGTGGACGCCGCTCTCCGGGCACAAGAGGTACTACTCGAACGTCGACATAGCCAGTCGGCATGCGACCACGCGAGGTGGCCGACACCGACTACATCGATCTTGACCCCAATAATGGCGGCACGGGGCCAAGCGGCAACTGGGAGGAGGATTACATCACTATCGAGGAGCTGAAAGGAGAACTACACCGATCTTGACCCAAACAATGGTGTCCCCGAGGAGCTTCCAGGTCTGACCGGCGCCCTCGATGAATCGCGGAACATCATTCCATTGGCTCCTAAGAGCATCTCCAGTCAGGGTCCCCAAATCCGTCCCCAAACTGTCTGGTCAGGTGTCTGGATGCAACCATAAAACGTGACCTCCTCCAACCGTTGCCCCCAAATGCCATCCCGAATATGGGGCCACTTGCATGTGATTGGTGAAAAAGGAGAGAGAAAATAATTGAAGGACAAAAGAAAGGAAAAAGGTGGTCCAAGCGCCTCCAAACTCACCCATATGTGGGGAAGAGTTTGGGGTGTATGGACGCGCCAGACACGGTCGGACGAAAATAAATCGGTTTAGGGCTATTTGGGAGTCTCGCTTGGAGATGCTCTAAAATGTCGCCATGGCGTGGTCCGCGTGCGACCACGGCGAGGCGACCAAAATCGAATATATCGATCTCGACCCCAATAATGGCGGCGGCCAAGCGACAACTAGTGGGGAGGACTACATCGCCTTCAAGGACTAGATTAGAGTTAGTTAAACTTCATTAAATTTATAAAAAATCCTAATTTTTATGTAGTTTGTATGTTATTTTTTTTATATTTGGGACACGACTTGTCGACTTGAATGAGGCACATTCCATAGGTGAGTGCTGGACGTTATATAGGGTGTGCCGTCTGCGTGACTGGAGATGCTCTTGTGTCAAAAAAAACCTGGAGTATCGCATTTCCTCGTACTAATCGGGAAAGAGATGTAGTACTAAGTAAATGAAAATGTCCCTATTTCTTTCACAGTAAATAAATGGGAAATAATATATTTACCACACAGACACAAAGCTTTCCCTCAAAAAAAAAACGCACACTAGATGCCGCATATGGAGAGCTTTGCGAGGTTGTTCTAGTGTATCTGAAAAAAATGCTTCCCTGGCAAAATGTATTTATGTTGGTACATGGAAGAAAAATCTAGTCAACATTGTTTTCTATGTTTCCTTTCTTTTTTTTTTTTTTTTTTTGAGGAAGGGTCTGATACATAAGAAAGGAGGCTCCACACTTACAACCAGGTCCCCAAACAAACACAAAATTACAAGGAAACCCAGCAAAGTGCAAAAAGCACCCTAGGCCACCGGAGAAGAAACGCGGTCAGACCCCGAGCCGCTCCCAAAGCTCCTACGCGCCGCCGGCGATGCCGTACCGCCCACTGCCGAGAGGAAGCACCACCACATGTAGCAGACAGCCGCATGATCCATCCGCCGCACATCGACGAAATCTGGAGACGATGAAAGACCACGGCCACAGCACCATCCTCTCGAAACCACCCTTCTTCCAGCCGCCGCCGCGGCGGGCAGGACCACCACCACCTGCAAGCCACCAACTCCAGGAGCTGCTCCCCTCGCCACCTCGGCCGGCCGGAGCAAGACCACCAGAGATCACCACCCAGGACCACCTGCAACAAAAGCGGGACACCGACGACCTCCAGTTCCTCTCCTCGCCGCCACGGCCGGCCAGAGGAACGAAGAAGAAGAAGGGCGCCCGAAGAAGCTTCACGGCCTCCCCGGCGACAAGGCTGGAACGGAGGAAGGAGGGGAAGCACCACGCCCAAGGCACCGACACCATGACGGCGCCATGCGGGCACTCACACCTAATCTACAAGCACACGAGAGAGCCGGAGTTCCTTTCTGTTTTACCGTATTTTGTAAATAATAACTCTCTTCTCTCAACGAGAAGAAGGCTTTACCCGTCGCATCGGTGAAACACACCAAAATAAAAGGGTTTGATCTGGGTAATTGGGATGCTACTTATCTGAATTATGCTCATTGCTCAATTACGTTTTGCTCTTTTTTTGTCTGCAGTTTGTGCTCGAGTTGATGGCAACTGGGTCACAGATTGTGTAGATACACCTCAAGCTTTCTATTTTTTGAACGTTGATAAAACTGGAGATAAATACTATCACAACTAATTTCTGAAGAGCCATATCCTGGGAGCCATTTTTAGACCATGGATTAGAATGTTAAGCGCGTAGAGTCAGTTGTAGACCGTGTCTTGCCCACTTGTGAAGAACTTTGCAAATCGTCAAGGCAATGCGGTCATACATATCCATGCTCATGTTGCCTTGGCTCTGATACACCTATTCCTGTCCTGGTCTCGATATAAAGAAGATTTCTCATCCTTTTGGCAATAATGTAGTAAGGCATTTTAGTTCTCACAAAGTCATGAAATAATCCGAAGTTTAGGCAACTCACATCAAAGCTAGCATCTCAACCAAAGCAAGATAACACTGAAACCAGCACTGCTTGAACGCCAGCTATTTATGCAGTAGTGAATTTCACCGGACTCCAAGGTCAGACTGTTACTCAGTTCTAAGACTCCAAATATCAAGATATAAATTTTAAAAAGCGCACTGAACACATATAAGCAGGAATCCAACAGCGAAATTTCCCAGCCTGATACAACACGGAAGATAACTAAAAGGCACGCCCGCACACTATAATGCAAGCAAGATCGGTTGGCAGGTGAGCTTGCCACTCCATGATTTGCTTGAAATATAAAGTAAAGCAGATTAAATGAATCGTGAGTCAATTACTGAAGAACAGGGGCAAGCCACTAAGCCAGTGTGCCTTCAACATTCATAAATGTCTACGGTAATTAGATAATACATGGGAGATATGAAACTAAGTGATGCATTCCTCCAGATCCACTTCATAGCTGACCTACATAGAGGGCTTAATCTCTGCCACAAAACCTGAAGTGGAAGAATCTACACCCACCAAGCCATCTCTGCATTTTTATCCAGCACGACTCTAGATACCTGCAGAGCAAGCATCAACATCAGCCAAACAAACTTGTACTTCCATTCAGGAAAATAGTCGTTTCAAAGTTGACCATCTCGGCAAGTCAGCATTACTAGATAAAACCAACATCTGATGATCTGAAACAGAAAACACTAGCCAATAGGTTATTTGTGCTGTAGTGGCACACATTTAGCTTCTACTGTTAGCAGTTTTTGGCTACATCTGGCACGAGTACAGGCTAAAAGATCAGTGGGCATATTGCGGGCCTCATGGAATAAGATAGCATAAGCACATGATTTCTAGCTCATGGCATACCTTTTACAAAGATACGAGCTAGCTAGTCCCTAACAAACCTTATGGTCATGCATCATCTTATAAGTTGCATTCAGGATAAAATGGATGTAATATTTTTTTCCCTGAACAACATCAATCAATACTCTCAACACTACTTCTAATGATGACATGATACTGAAATAAGAACATGGAATTAGTGATAAAAGCAGCTGAACCTAGTCATATTTTTTTGGGATGTGTTCGTTATGAAGTATGAAACATCGGAGGTCACCAAATTTGAAAAACTTACACTACCACACACAGAGCATAGATTCATAAAGTTTTCACTTCGTACTAGCCAAATTATATTAGTGGCTAATACCTGATTACATATATGTGCAAGTTTGGTGTACAAAGAGCAACATGCTGATAAAATATTTAACCAAACATCCTAAGACCAGAATAATCACCCATAAACTACAATAACTGGAAGTGAAACGATAAACAGCAGTATAAGATTTAACAAAGGCATATCTTCAACTACTGTGACAATCGTTAGCTCACAGGTATCAAAACCCAAAACGAGCAGGAATGTGAAATCAAATACCTACAAGTCCATATAAATAAAGGAAATTTGAAACCAGATGCTCAAGTATTTATAGTTACTCCCTCCATCCCATAATAATATGATGTTACTACAACCAAAAATTTAGGAGGTGCTTTGGGGCTGACTATTTGGAGGGGTTTGGGGTGGTAGTTTTCGGAGTTCCGAAATCTTTTTAAGTATTGGGAGGAGTTTAGGGAGACTGCTGGAGCAGCGTTTTCGCTGTTTTTGGGGAAGGGGGCGGTTTATAGGTATTGGGAGTCCCTTTGGGACTCTGCTGGAGGTGTATATAATGAAAGCTTACACTGTAACCAGTATCAGCTATCAATAACCAGAAAGGGGAGATTAAGCTCCAAATCCTAAGCACATGACACAATGAAATTCCAACAAAATACAACAAAAACGAGGAGACATCAATTAGGCATTCAAATAAATACATAACATGCCTAGTGTCATTCAACAAAAGTAAGTCAATTTTTATACAGCAACCATAACAGATACACATAAGACGCCACGAAATAGCATATACTCAACATTATCTTAAAAATGAAAATATGCACCCACATACTATTAGCTAGTCAGAACAGACGATTATTCTGGAGCTATTTTGCAGCTCGTTCCACGTCATATTGGAAAAGAAAACACATACTAACAATCCTGGCAACATAAGTGGTCATGATCTACAGTATATTTAACTAAATCAAGAGCAAAAGATTAAATTGAATGCCTCAACTGTTGTTTTTTCATGGTACAAATGGACTTGCCCTATGCACGACATTCCTTAGTGAAGTATGAACAATGTTTTCAAAATTTCAAACCAAGTGGTTATGATGGATTTAAACCTATAAGCAATATCAGCAGAGATAACAATATAAAATGAAAGAGATATAACTAGGCTTAAGCATCCAAAGGGTTCAAGCTAGTATTTTATGTAATCGACTTCCAGCTATTTGTATATCTCCTATTGAGAAAAAAGGGCACTGCACATATGCACTAACACTACCATTAGACGATTTTTGCATCTGTCAATAGGCGGGCAATGATGAAATTATTGCAATTATTGATCAAAGAAATTTCCAACTTGTGCACTTTATTGCATATTCATAAAATAAACTGATGGTGAAAATTATCTAGCTCTGACTTAAACCATATAAATTACAGAAACAATATTAACAGCTTGCAGCCCTCTGCTTGGTTATAGAGCATAAGGTAAGTCAGATAACACTAACAGATTATTTCTAGATCGTAATCGTTACATAAAACATGACTGCACAAGCCTCAGAACAGAACACTGCAACAGATCATCGCTATATGCTGAAACAGGTATCAAGCAGCAAACAAACAAATGATATGAGTATATAAAACTACTTAAAATTGTTGTCTTAACACGAGAAGAGATGTGGACATAATGTCATCAACCAATTACTGAAATATATTTTGGTTCTTTCCTATCCGCAATTTAAGGCATGCTATTTACCTGAAGCGTAGACCCTCTCGAATGGATGATAGAAAAAAATGGTCATGGTATCAAGCTTCTTGAACTTCAGCGAGTCAAGATGGAAAATGAAGAGGCCGAGCGGTGTAAATAGAAACACCGCATTATTCTCCTCAGCAAACCCCAGTATCAGTGGGGGGCCGCCATCCTCCACTGGTTTCAGGGAAAGTATATTGCCCAGTTCAATAGTTCTTGCAAGCCCCCATGAATCAACACCATGACAATCGGTCTTCCTCTTCCATAACTGGGCGGTGTGATCCGGCATTGTCACAGAGAGTAAGCCCAGCCCACCACCCTCGGCCTGCATAATCTTCAAGCTGCTGTCCTTGCCATTCATATGCGCTGGTACCTGTATCAGAGCTAGGCTTTCCTTCTCCAAATCAAACTCAAGAATTCCAACCATATCCCCAACAAGTTTCCAGTACAGGGAATCCCCAGCCAACACAGCATCATCCCTATTACTGAAGGTACGACTGCTCCCATTAGCCTGGTAGGGAATCGGAGTTGAAGCTAGGTTTCCCCATAAGCATGTCTTTGAGGAGTAAACGCAGGCGAGGATTTGTCTACCCTGCATGTCCTCGTTGTTTGCCACCACTACCAAGACCACCTGGAAGTGCTGGCCGTCTCCGGCAGCCCGAAGCACGGCTCCACCTCCATTGATCCCGATCAATTTGGCCTGCTCCGCAAACCCTGGGGGAACGGCGACGCGGTGCTGGTCACCGGTGACGGGGTCCCACACCAGGACACTGAGACGCCTCGGAAGGAAGACGAGCACGAGACCGTGGCGGCATCCAAGCGGGATGAACCTGCCGTCGTCGTCGTCCTCGCGCTGCAAGGAGAAGCGTCCGGGCGGGACGCGGTTGGGGGCATCGAGGGTCGGTTGGAACGAGAGTCCTCCGACGCCTATGAGGAAGACACCGAGTAGGGGAGGGTTACGGCGGTGGTGGCGGCGGAAGCGGCGGGAGAAGCCGGCGTCGGAGGCGATGCTGTGCCAGCGCCTGCATACGGCGGAGGCGCGGGGGAGGGAGGACGGCTGCGGGGGGAGGCGGAGGAGGATCTCGGAGAGCAGGTCGTCGTCTTCTAGCGGCGAGGCCGCCGACGGCGAGGAGGGGCGGCGGCGGAGGCTGCTCATCTTAGGTCTCCTCGGTGATGCGGATGCGGTGAATGGGAATTCCCCAACCTATGCGTAGCGACTAGCAAAGAGAAGTCCAATACTCTAGCAGATCCCAATACTGGGCTGCAATTCCAGCCCACTGTGGACGCTGAAAAGAAATTGTAGCCACACAGCCCTAGAAAAAAAAGTATATCATTGTTCCCTCTAAAAAAAGATAGAATGACATTGTTCATGTGGAAAAGCGGCCCTGCAAAACTTGATTGATGCATAATTTTTCTGCTCATGATATGAGATGCAGAACAAGGAAAAAACATTGTATTTGTATTCACTAAATAGTTAGCCCTCCAGCTTCCTAGATGGCTGAAATGAGCGTGATATATGTCGTGTTAGCAAATCTCCTCTCCAAAACCAGTTTTAAGAAGGCGGGGTGAGGACTCGACTATAGTTATGAACGAATTGAGAGGCATCAATACCGCGGTGAACACCGGCCCTCTAGGTCATCAACACTCCATGTAGAGCAAAAGTGCAAAGTTTGAGCGGAACCCGTACACATTAAACAAGAACCGAACCATTTTTTGTGACAACACATTCCCGTGCCGAACTGAATTTCCACACTTCTTTTTGTAGGACCAAGGCATGTTGCCAACTTGTGGGGTCTCTCTCAAAAAACAAAACTATCACAACTAAAGGAATTCGAAATAGGTATTTGACATACCAAATTCAATTCCAAACAAATAGGATTTTTAAGTTAGAGTAGCTGGTGTTAAATCATTCTAGTTTATCTTATGAGAAGTAGGAACAAATATATTCGAGAGAGGCACAAACTTAGGAGTTTTTTTTTCCTTTTTTTTTGTTCTTTTCTTAGTTGGCATCAACTGTACATACGCTTTAAATTTATAAAAGTTGCAGTTGAAATCTTTCTCACTGTTTGTCCATCCAAAAAAGAAAAGGAAAAAGAAAAGGCCGGTGGTCTTTATTTTCGGTTGATGTAAGTTTTTTTCGGGTGATGTGTTCTTGGCATGAAGATGTTGTGTGAGTCGGGGCAATACCCTTGTACAGGCTCGGCAGCGTCGCGCGACACCGACCGATCAATGCAGATGTTCCTGCGAAATTTTGCAACACCTGCCTTGCTCCTCACATCCACTGTTTCCAACCTGCAGAATCAGATTCAGTCTGGATGAACAGTTTGTAGCCTATTATGTTTTTTAGGAGTCTATTTTCTGAATGTTGATAAAACTGGAGCCAAATACTACCATAACTCATTTCTGAAAAGCTATATCCTGGGAGCCATTTTCAGACCATGGACTAGGACGTTAAGCGGGTTGTGTCATTTGTAGAGCGTCTATTGCTTCACCACACCACTTATGAAGAAATTTGCAAATCTTGGGAGCTACTCCCTCCGTTCCAAATTAATTGACTTCCATTTGTCCACATATGGATATATCTATACCTATACGTGTAACATGTCTAAATACATCCATGTGTGGACAAATGAAAGTCAATTAATTTGGAACGGAGGGAGTATATCCTGGGAGCCATTTTTGTCAGAGACATTTTAGTTCATATGAAGTCATGAAAGAATCCAACGTTTAGGCAACTCATCCAAGCCTTTACAGAATCTTAAGGAAAGCAAGATAGCACCGAAAACAAGCAGTCCTTGAACCACCATCTATTTATACAGTACTTTTTTTTAGAACGATTACCAGACTGAGCTTCTTGCCTTCTTCACAATTCCCAGATCAGACTGATGCGATTCAACATTCGTTAGTCAGTGCCAAGATTCCAAATATCAAGATATAAATTTAACAAAGCTCACAGGACATCATGGAACATATATAAGCAGGAATCTAGCAGCGATATTTTCAGCATGATACAACACAGGAAGATAAGCAAAAGCACACGCTCACACTAAAATGCTTTGCTTATATAAAGTAAAGCAAATTAAAGGAATCACGAGGTAATTACTAATTAACAGGAGCAAGTTGGTGTGCATTCAACCTTCATGCCAGTTGACTAATGTGTACGGCAATCAGATAACAGATAAAACATGAGAGTTAACAAACTAAGCGATTCATTACTACAGATCCACTTCATAGCTGCCGTACATAGAGGGTCAATCTCTGCCTCAAACATACAAAGTGGAAGAACCTACACCCGACAAGCCATTTCTGCATTTCAGCCACCAGAACTCTAGATTCCTGCAGAGGCAACATCAGCAGTCAACAAATTTATTCATTCAGGAAAAAATGTGTTAAAAGCTCCAATGTTGTGACCATCTCAGCAAGTCAGCATTATTAGACAAACTAACATCTGAAACAGAGGACAACATTAGCCAATAGGTAATTTGCAGTGTAGTGGCACACCTTCAACTTCTACTGTTAGCAATTTTTGGCTATACCTGATCTGAGTAGAAGGCTAAATGATCAGTGGGCATATGAGGGCATAATCATCTCTAACCAGGCATGACAGTACAAGCTTAGTGGTTCATTTGCTACAACATAGCATGACAGCATAATCATCTCTAACCAGGCACGAACATATGCACAAACAGGGAAAGAGTAAGGGTCCTAACTCCCAACTCCAAAGCCATCAGTCACTGGAGGAGCTACAGGAAGAAGAGCCCACACTATATATACTAGAACGAACTTGGTGAGTAATAAGGAGGTAAACTGAAAGCAAGGAAGCTGCGTGAAAGGGATGGAAAACAAATGATCAAATCCAGAGTATTAGAGCGGGTAGAAGATCAATAGAAGATAAGCTTAGCTGCTCACCCAGTAGATCAAATAGCATATCTGACCGGCCGATCATCTTACATATTGAGCAAAAGCTCAGCCCCCTCATGTCCAACATCAACACATGCTCCTGCAAGCATAAGAAGCAAAACTAGTTATTAATTTTCCCTCGTCTAAATGGACTTGTCACAAGCAGAATACTCCTACAGGTGGTAACTGAACAATTGTTCATGAATTTAAAACCAAGTGGTTATTATGGATCTAAGACTATTAGCAATAATAATATTGAATGAAAGAAATATAACTAGGTCTAATTAAGCTTCCTAATGTGCCAATTGAGCTAGAAATTTTACTTGGTTCGAGCTAGTTTTTCATGCAGTCAACTTTCAACTGGTGTGCATTTCATCAGTAAAAAAATTGGACTCCAGCTATGCACAAACAGTAAAATTAGACAATTCTAGCATCTGTCAATAGGCATGCAAAGATGAAATCAGTTCTTACAAATTTTTGCCAATCATGCTAATCATAGATCATTTTCTAGAACACAGGTAGTGATTGTTTTCTTGTATGGATACTCATACAAATAACAGAAACCATCCACATATAGAACATAAAGTAAATCAGATACCACTAACCAATATTTTCTAGGTAATAATCAATTAATCAATACATTAAAAGCCACTACACAGGCATCAGAAATGAACCATCATTCAGTTATTGAACAATAACTTGGTTTGCTGTATTCTGTAATGCAAGGCATGTTATTACCTGCAGCGTAAACACTTTCAAATGGATGATAGTAAGAAATGACATCGGTTTCGACAATCTTCTTGAACTTCAATGACTCAAGATGGATCATGAAGAGGCCGATCCATGTCCACAGAAATACGACATTACTCTCCTCAGCAAACCCTCGTACGAATAGATCCGCTTTCTGCTCTGAATCCAGGGGAAGTAGCTTGTACAGTTCAATAGTTCTTGCAAGCCCCCATGAACCAACACCGACACAATCAGTCTTCCTCTTCCATAACTGGGCAGTGTAGTCTGACAGTACGAAGCAACCTAACCCACCACCCTCAGCCCGCATGATGTTGAAGCATTTGTCCAAATCCACTGGCGCCGGTATCACAGCTAGGCACTGCTTCACCAAATCAAACTCGAGAATTCCATGTATATTCCCATTAAGCACCAGTAAAGGGAATCTCCAGCCCGCACAGCGTCATACGTATGAACCATGGTGGGAACCTGGCCCCCATTAGCCTCATATGGAAGCGGCGTTGAGATGAGATTTCCCCAAAGGCCTGTCTTTGATGAGTAAACGCATGCAATTGCTCGAGCATGTTGAAGGTCTTCACCCACTGCCGTTGCCAAGACCACCTGGAAGTGTTGGTCCTCTCCGGCAGGGCGAAGCAAAGCCCCATTGACCAGGCCCACAGTTTTCTTTGTATGGAATGCCTCGGGAACGACAATGTGGTGCTTGTCGCCGGTGATGGGGTCTCACACCAGGACCTTTTGTGGCTTCTCAAGGAAGATGAGGAGCAGGCCATGGCGACATCCAAGGGACCTGGACCGTTCGAAGTCGCCGTCATGCTGGAGGGAGAAGCGCCCGGGAGGGATGCGATTGGGAGCCTCAAGAGTAGGTAGGAAGGATAGTCGGTCAAATCTGTAAAACAAACCGAGGAGGGGCGGGTTGCGGCGGTGGCGGAGGCGGAAACGGCGGAAGAAGCCGGGGTCGGAGACGAGGCGGCGCCAGCGCTTGCAGACGGCGGAGGCACGGGGGAGAGAGGAGGGCTGCGGCGGGAGGCGGAGGAGGATCTCGCAGAGGAGGTTGTCGTCTTCCAGCGGCGGCACCGCCGGCAAGCGGGCGTGGTGGCGGCGGCTGCTCATCTAGCCCTAGAGCTTGCTCGCGTGGGGACTGGGGAGTGAAGTGGAGTGTCGCTCGCTGCTCATCCCGTGACTTCTCTCTTTGTTCCGCCCGTCCGTCGCCGGAAGGGTGGGCCCGAGGACGCTTCAGGTCCTGCCCGCGCCAGTGCTCGCCTGCGCAGCAAGGCGGGGCCGCTGTTCGAGAGTGTGCTCGACCGAGCCGTGCGCCTGCGTGCTGAGAAGTCAGGTGGGGCGTCGACCTCGACCACTTCCGCCCCACCGCCGTTCAGTTGCTCCGAGCTGCTGGCTATGGCGGAGGCGTGCAACCTGCCGCCCGATGATGTCCGCCAGCTGGTGGCGGCTACCTTGGTGCCGGAAGGTGCACCATGAAGTGCAGCTACCTCATGCCGGGAGGCCCAGGTCGTGGCAGTTTTGTTTTCCGCGCGCGTTGCGTCGCGCGGGTCCGCGGCCTCCTCCAGTTGATCCCCAGTCTGATGCTGCGTAGCTCCCTTGTCCAGGATGTGGTTTTGTGCCTCCCCGGTGTAGCTGCCGATCTTAGCCTGGCCTATGTATGCCTATCTACCTCCTGTAGTGTGTGCGTGTTGTCTAGTTGGGTCAGTGTGAGTGTGCTCGTGCATGTTCATATGCGCCTGCGTGCGCCCGGTCCGTGTTGCTCTGTCAGTGTTCCATGGCTGTAAACCATCTGAAGCAACTCCTTGTTAGCTCGTGGAACACGAGAGGACTGAATGACCCTGTCAAGTGCACGGACGTGAAGATGAATTTGTCGGCCCAGCCGCTGCATGTCATCTGCCTCCAGGAGTCCAATCTCACGTCTGTCGCCCCGGCCAAAGCGGCGTCCTTCCTTCCCACCGGCTTCGCCGCCCTCTCTGCTGTCCCGTCCGTGGGCGCGTCGGGCGGCATCATCACTGCGTGGGACACGCGCGTCGTCTCCCGCGTCTCCGATCACCCCTTGGAGCACTCTCTCACCACCACTTTCGAGCTTGCTGCTGACGGCATGCGGTTTGCCGTGACGAACGTGTACGCTCCGTGTGACCGGGCGCGTCGCGATGCGTTCCTTGACGAACTCCGCACCCTCGCCGGCACCATCGCCTCTCCGTGGCTGATCATTGGAGACTTCAACGTTGCTTGCTGTCCTGAGGATCGGAACAACGATAACTTTGACGCGCGCTCCGCCGACGAGCTGCTCGGCCTTGTTGACGAATTGGAGCTCCAAGATCTCCCCTTGCTGGACCGGAGGTTCACGTGGTCGAATGGGCGCGCCGACCCCACACTGGTCCGCCTCGACCGTGCGCTGATCAACCTCGCTTGGGGAGAGCAGTTGTTCAACACCACGCTGACGTCCCTGCTGAGAAATACTTCCGATCATGTCCCCTTGCTGCTGAGTGCCTCCTCGCGCGCCCCAGTAAGCCAGGTTTTCAGGTTCGAACGCTGCTGGGCTGCCTCTCAAGATTACCGATCCTTGATCTCCTCCGTCTGGGCTCGACACCAGAACCGGTCGCGCAGGTGTGCGGTATCACGCTTGACCAACTCCCTTAAATGGGCTCGGGCCGCTTCAAAAAAATGGGCCCGGTTGCGTCGACGACCTGCTGAGCTGGTTTCGAATTGTCGAAAAGTCATTGATGTGCTGGACACCGTGGAGGAGTTCCGCGTGCTGTTCCCTCCCGAGCGCTTGCTTCGCGACCTTGTTCGTGCGCGCCTCTCAGAAGAATACAAGAAGTTGAGCCTGTATTGGCGGCAGCGCTTCACCTTTCGCCTCTGCCGGCTCGGGGAGGAGAACACCAAGTTCTTCCATGCATGTGCCTCCGCGCGCCTCCGCGGTAACCAGATCAAGGTATTGCATGACAACGGCAGGGTGCTCGTCAATCACTCGGACAAGGCGGAGGTCCTGCATCGGTTTTACTCCGATCTCCTTGGTGCCTCGCAGCCACCGGTGTGGGACTTCGACCTCCGGCGTGTCCTCCCGCGTGTGCCCGGACTTGGCGCCCTTGAGTCCACCTTCACCGAGCAGGAGGTGAGAGACGGGCTATGGGCGATGCGGATGGATAGCAGCCCCGGCCCCGATGGCTTCGGTCCGGCATTCTACCGGGCGTTTTGGCCTCTCGTCCGCCCCGATGTTATGGCCTTCCTCGCTGATTTCCACGCCGGCAACGCGCGTTTGGACGGCGTGAACCGTGCCTTCATCACCCTGCTGCCCAAGAAGGCGGACGTGGTCACCGCTGATGGCTTCAGGCCCATCTCTCTGCAGAACTGCGTCATGAAGCTCATCACCCGTATCCTGACGACCAGGTTGCAGCCCTATATCGAGCGCCTGGTGGCTTTTGAGCAGTCTGGGTTTATCAAGGGGCGTGTCCTTACGGACAACTTCCTCTACGCCATCGACCTCGTTCAGAGTTGCCATGCCCGCAGAGTCGCCGCCGTGGTCCTCAAGTTGGACTTTAGGAAAGCTTTCGACTCCGTCAACTGGACCGCCTTGGACCTCATCCTGGAGGCGCGTGGTTTCGGCACCACCTTCCGGGGGTGCATTTCTGCTATCCTCTCCTCTGGAAAAGCAGCTATCTTGCTAAATGGGGTGCCAGGGAGATGGATTAACTGCAAGAATGGCCTGCGCCAAGGTGACCCGTTGTCCCCGTACCTCTTCCTCGCCGTCGGTGAGCTGCTTCGTGCGCTTCTCGTCGAGGACGTGGGTGATGACCGTCTCTGCCATCCTCTTGTGGATGACCTCCCCGTTCCTGTCATTCAGTACGCCGACGACACGCTGATCATCCTTCGTGCAGACCCCCGCCAGATTATGAGGTTGCGTGGTGTGCTGGACTCGTTCTCTCGCGCGACTGGCCTGCATATCAACTACCACAAGAGCACGTTCGTGCCCGTGCACATGTCGGCCGCCCGCGCTGCCGATCTTGCAGCCCTCCTGGGGTGCCCCGTGTCATCCTTTCCCCAGACGTATCTTGGCTTGCCCCTGTCAGATCAGAAACTCCCGGCGTCGGCATTGGAGTTCCTCGCCACCAGGATCGCGCAGCAGATTCCGGGTTGGCGCACCTCACTGATCCCCATTGGGGGGCGCCTTACGCTTGCCACGGCGGTTCTCTCGGCGATACCTATACTTGCTATGTCGGTGCTCCCACTGTCGAAAGGGACTATCGCCAAGATGGATAAACCGCGCCGCGCGATGCTGTGGAAGGCGGCCGCCGCGTGCTCTGGTGGGGATTGTCAGGTGGCGTGGGACTTTGTTTGTCGGCTGAAGTCAGAAGGGGGGCTTGGTGTAGTTGATCTTGAACTCCAGAACACCTGCTTGCTTCTGAAGAATCTGCATGGGCTTTTCGACGGCCGTGACACCCCGTGGACGCGTTGGGTCCGGCGTAGCTACCTGTGTCCGTGCCCTGAGCCATCCACGCCGTCTTGGAGGCATTTTGCCTCCTTGATTCCTCTGTACCGCACCATCACTCGTGTGGTGCCGGGAGACGGTGTCTCGACCTCGCTATGGCACGACTCATGGACCTCACTTGGGCCGCTCTCCCTGGCTCTGCCAGCCGCTTTCTCTCACTGCCTCTCCCCCGATGCGAGGCTTACGGATGCTTATGGGGGGATGGGTCCGTGTGTTGCGGTGCAGCCGCGTATCTCCGAGCAGGCCGATGCGGAGCTAGCCTACCTTCACGCGCAGTTGCGAGCCGTACGACTCGCGCCTCTCCCTGACCGTCGCGTCGTCTCCTTTGGGTGCTCTGACAGGTTTCGGACCGGTGACGTCTACCGTGCGCTGCGCTCGTCTGGCGTGGTCGTCCCGTTCCAAGACGTCAACTGGGAGAACTTTGCCCCCCCCCCCCCCCCCCGAAGGTGCGAGTTTTCTTCTGGATCCTGCGCCTCGGCAAGACAAGGACCCGCGCGCGTCTCTTCCGACATGGCTGCGTCCCCTCACCGCATTGCCCGTTCTGCCCTGGCCGCGATGAGGACCTGCTTCATCTGTTTGTGCGATGCCCACGTCTTGGTGCGGTGTGGTCGCGTGCCGCGCCGGGCCTGCGGCTACTGCCCGATGCCGACATGGCGACGCTCTTGAGCGAGCTGGGCAGCCACCTCCCCCGCTGGCACCCGTATGCTGTTAACACTGCGCTGCTTGCGATCGTGTGGTGCGTTTGGAAATCGAGGAATCGTATGGTGTTTGACTCGGACAATCTCACCACCTCCCGTGTGCTCGCCATGATTTCGGATCACTTGCGGCTCTGGATGGTGCGCGCGCCCCGGCGAGTCGACCTCAGCGACTTCCAAGCCTGGTGTGATGCCTTGGTGTAACTTCTCTCGTGCTGGAGCATAGCCCCCTGTAGTCCTCTCCACTCTCTCTCTCCCCTCCCCTTGTATCCTCACTCGAGGGTGGTATGCCGCCCGCGCGCGTCGCGCACCCTCCTGTTTTGTGTGCGACGCTGCTACCCTGTACCTTTTGGACTTATAAATTGAAAAATCGTTCAGGTGGGCGATCGCCCCCCGTTGAGCTGTCAAAAAAAAAAAACTTCTCTCTTTGTTTTGACAATTCGAAAGCCCAGCCCATGGCTTGATCATAGAAGCCCAGCCCATGGCTTTATATATACTGACAAGGCTTCCAAAACGCAAGTCATTGTTGTGTAACGTAACGTTCTCATTCCTTTTGTCTTTTGTTTGTCTTATATGTGTGCTTATAAAATTTAGAGTTATAAACCTTGGTCATACAACAACTTGGCGCGGTGCATGTAAAATGATACACAAAATTGAAAATTGGGGTAAATTGGTCCACTAAGTAGTATTGTAGGTGCAAAATCAGTCCAAATCATTCTGGTGGTGCAGACACGTGGCGGTAATATTTTTAGCTAAAACGCCCCTAACTGTTTTTATCTAGCACATGCGACATTAGAGTTGGCCCGCTCTAATGTTATCTTCATTTGGAAGAAAGAAATGAAGATAACAAAAAATGGAGAGTTTATTAGGATTCGAATTCAAAATATCAAACCTATATCCAACACGCAATAGCCACTATAGACAAGAACCAATCATATTCAGTATTTCGAGCCAAGTGTACATAAGCGAGTACACACATTGGGCTACGCGTTCGCTAGCCTTTTTTTTTTTTTTTTTTTGCTAATTACGGTTCGCTAGCTCTGTCGGCCTGACGGTCGATAGCAAGCACTACAACTTTTCCTTAGGCCCCGCTTGGAATCCTGGATTTTAGCTAAAACGACAGGGAAAATTAACGGAGCTGCTCAGCTCCTCCTGGAAATATTGCACGAGACGGCTGTGAAAATACGAACCGTGTTACTTTTCAACAATCCAAGCGGGGCCTTAGTCTTCTTGTCAGTAGCTAGCTAGTGATATTTCCCTGCTACGAGCTGATGGCCGACATTGTTTTCTGTACTATTGAGAACATGACGGCTACGGTGGGTGAGCAAAAGGTTAACCTTGAAACAACGCAGACAACAAACTCGAGTCCCCCAAAATTAGTGTCCCCCAAAATCAGTGTCCTAAACGAAGATAGGCAAGAATTGACTTGATATTCTTTTTTTTTCCAAAGGTTTCTGCACCCTCACTCTGCCAACTATGTAAAAACTACTCGCCCGTTCTGAATTATAAAATGTTCTAGCTTTTTGAAATCGTGTGTATATAGACGTGTTTCCGTGTGTATGTTCACTCGTTTTGTAGTCCACATGCAGATAACTAAAATATCTTATAATTGGGACTAGATGGAGTATTTGATAAGAATATGTGAGAAGTATGGGTGAGCATTTCTTTTGCATCAGCCAAACGTACACTACCGGAAAATCTTTCTTTGCCGTGCTGGCACTGATTTGCCGTGTGCAACCAAGTTTGCGGAACACGGCAAAGCCGGTTTTGCCGTGAGGAGAGTAAGAGGATCACGGCAAAGAAACAATGCACGACACAGAAGATCCACAGCACACGGCAAAGAACACATCACGGCAAAATGGAAAAACAACACACGGCAAATTAGGACCGCTCGGCAAAGAAATCTTTGCCGTGCTCCTTTACGTGACAACACGGCAAATTAGATGACCCAGATCCGCTACTTTGCCGCGCTACGCAATAATTCGCGGGAAATATTTAAATAAATTTCCCGCGCTCTAATTAAATTCGCGGGAAACGCTATACCGTGTCTGTAAAAAAGCACACGGCACACACGCCCTTTGCCGTGCGCCTTTGTGCACATCACACGGCCCACACGCCCTTTGTCGTGTGCCTTTGTGCATAGCACACGGCAAAGCATGTGTTCCCACTCCTGTTTTGTTTCGATATGCTTGCTTCGTTTATTTTCTTTGTTAAGGCTTCTAGTACGTTCATTTACTTCACTTAATTATATTTCTCAATAATTATAAACCCTCCGGTGCGGGCCGCATGGGTCGAAACCCGAATAAGTGGGCCTAACGTGCGAGGCGTCGTCTACCCCTTTGACCGGCGCGAGAGGGGGTAGACGCATGAACTTTTTTGATTGGTTGTGTTAGGTTGGTACATAGGACCATGGGGAACCAACATTTCTGTTGCATGATTCCGTGCCCGGCGCCCGAAACGGGAGTTTTCACCTCTAAGTGTCGGAACTTACTATGGAGTAAGAGGGGTCGGTGAAGGGGGTCGCACTTCGGAGATGTATCTTGGTTCCCACAACCTACCAACACACTCTTATACATATATTAGTGACACATGCAAGTTTTGGTGGGATTCCGACGCTCCGGACCCCGCTACGGCGAAACCCTACGCCCGCTGGAAAAAAGTCAAACCTGTCGATCTACCCCTTTGACCGGCGCCGAGAGGGGTAGACGCATGAACTTTTTTGCTTGGTTGTGTTATGTTGGTACATAGGACCATGGGGAACCAACATTTCATGTGTTCCGTCGCATGATTCCGTGCCCGGCGCCCGAAACGGGAGTTTTCACCTCTAAGTGTCGGAACTTACTACGGACTAAGAGGGTCGGTGAAGGGGGTCGCACCTCGGAGCTGTATCTTGGTTCCCACAACCTACCAACACACTCTTATACATATATTAGTGACCCATGCAAGTTTTGGTGGGATTCCGACGCTCCGGACCCCGCTACGGCGAAACCCTACGGCCGCTGGAAAAAAGTCAAACCTGTCGATCTACCCCTTTGACCGGCGCCAAGAGGGGGTAGACGCATGAACTTTTTTGCTTGGTTGTGTTAGGTTGGTACATAGGACCATGGGGAACCAACATTTCATGTGTTCCGTCGCATGATTCCGTGCCCGGCGCCCGAAACGGGAGTTTTCACCTCTAAGTGTCGGAACTTACAACGGAGTAAGAGGGGTCGGTGAAGGGGGTCACACCTCGGAGCTGTATCTTGGTTCCCACAACCTACCAACACA
This sequence comes from Poa pratensis, assembly GCA_947311845.1. Lineage (NCBI taxonomy): Eukaryota > Viridiplantae > Streptophyta > Magnoliopsida > Poales > Poaceae > Poa > Poa pratensis. Next base: position 65,652,668 of record CAMZMU010000043.1, read on the forward strand.
CTGTTATACATATATTAGTGACCCATGAAAGTTTTGGTGGGATTGCGACGCTCCGGACCCCGCTACGGCGAAACCCTACGCCCGCTGGAAAAAAGTCAAACCTGTCGATCTACCCCTTTGACCGGCGACGAGAGGTGGTAGACGCATGAACTTTTTTCTTGTTTGTGTTAGGCTGGTACATAGTACCATGGGGAACCAACATTTCATGTGGTCTGTCGCATGATTCCATGCCCGGGACCCGAAACGTGAGTTTTCACCTCTAAGTGTCGGAACTTACTACAGAGTAAGCGGGGTCGGTGAAGCGGGTCGCACCTCGGAGCTCTATCTTGGTTCCCACAACCTACCAACACACTCTTATACATATATTAGAGACCCATGCAAGTTTTGGTGGGATTTCGATGCTCCGGACCCCCGCTACGGCGAAACCCTACACCCGTTGGAAAAAAGTCAAACCTGTCGATCTACACCTTTGACCGGCGCCGAGAGGGGGTAGACGCATGAAATTTTTTCCTTGTTTGTGTTAGGTTGGTACATAGGACCATAGGGAACCAACAATTCATGTGGTCCGTCGCATGATTCTATGCCGGGACCCAAAACGTGAGTTTTCACCTCTAAGTGTCGGAACTTATTACGGAATAAGTGGGGTCGGTGAAGCGGGTCGCACCTCGGAGCTGTATCTTGGTTCATAAAACAATATATAGATAATTAATGAATTAACTAATACTAATAAACAGTCCACAAAAATAGTAAAGAAGAAAAACAATTAAAGGAAAAAATAAAAAAATGAAAAGAATCGAAGGCACACGGCAAAGGCTATCGTTGCCGTGTGATTGCCTCCGCTGCCGCACGGCAAAGAAAAGACACACGGCAAAGGCTTTCTTTGCCGTGCTGCTCTCGTACGCCCACACGGCAAAGAGGCAACACGGCAAACGCTTATCCTCTAGATCGAGTAGAGCACGTTCACGCACTCCACTCACTGCACACACACACTCCACTCCACCCCGACACCCCGCCCGCGTCTCACGCCGCCGCCCGGACACCCGCCGCCCCGACCCCAACACCGGCCGCCCGCCGCCGCCGCGACCTCCCGGCCCGCCCGCGCCCGACGCCGCCGCGACCTCCCACCCCGCCCGTGCCTCACGCCGCGACCCGCCGCCCGCCGCCGCCGCGACCTCCCGGACGCCACGCCCCAGCCGTCCGTCTCGCCACGCCCTGCCACGTCCCAGCCGTCCGTCCCGCCACGCCCCGCCACGCCCCGGCCGTCTGCCCCCGACCTCCTCCTGCAGCTCAAGGTGAACTTGAGGAGATTTTTTATTTGCATTTGTAAAATTGATGTGTCTAAATTGTAGTAGAATTTGCTAGTTGTAAAATTGCATTTGTAATATTGTTAGTTGTAAAATTGCTAGTTGTAAAATTGTAGTAGAATTTGCTGTGTCTAAATTGCTATTTGCTATTTGTAATTTTTCTATGTACACAATTGCTAGTTAAATTGTAATTTTGCTATGTCTATTTGCTGCCATCGAAGTTGAGGAGAATTTGCTGCCATCGAAATTGTTAGTTGTAAAATTGTAATTGAAATTGCTGTGTCTATTTGCTATTTGTAAGTTTGCTATGTACACAATTGTGGTTATTCGAAATTGCTATGTACAAATTTTTGGTATGAGTAGTAGAATTTGCATGTAAAATTGCATGACACAATAAGCATTACCATGAATATTTAGATGTTGTTTTTGTATTTTTCAGATGTCGTAGTTTCTCGCCAGCTGCCACCGGCGGTCCCGTCGGTGCGGGGCTTCTTCTACAGCCGAGGAGCACCCCCGACCTTTTTCGGCGATTCCTCATGCTTCGAGGGTATAAATCTTTCGCCTCTCTTGCTGCATAGGTTTATTTTGGTCTAGATCACCAAGTCAGTCACGTAACCCGAGTCAGATCCCATACGGAAGGGTTACAAATTTATAAATATGCAGGATTGCCATCTTTGCATATTTATAACCGTAACACTTCCGGGTTGTCCTGTTGGACAGTCCGAGTACGTGTAGATCGGGTCGTGTTCCATGTTCTACCCTTCCTGAGAAGGAATTTCGGCAGCACCTCCCCGTTGTTCTTCGGATGCACACCCTCTCGGCTTGACAAGCTCGAGACGTGTATTCTGAAGAACAGCGGGGAGGTGCTGTCGAAATTCCGTCTCGGGTCGGGTAGAACATGGGACACGACTCGATCTACACGTACTCGGGCGGGATAGGCCCCTACCTATTAGAAGTGTAGGTGAACCCTTGCATGATGTAAAAGATAAAATTTGGCCGTAATTAATCTGACGACATTGAATAAATTTATTATTACTTCCTGCATATAATTAATTACGTCACCGTTGTCACCCAAAGAGCAGAAGATGTCTGATCATGCTGACCGTGAGTGGATGTATGCTGGCAGAAAGAGTCAGTATGAATTTAGTGATGAATGGAGAGATAAGGCCGAGGAGTTTGTGAACAAGGCGTTTGACATCAGCAGCAGACCCATGAAAGTGTTTTGCCCCTGTTCAAAATGCGATAACCGAAGGCGACAGTCGAAGGTAGATGTTAGTACGCACCTGATCAAGAATGGGTTCACACCATTCTACCATGTTTGGAATTTCCATGGTGAACAGTTAGCAAAACGTCCTAGAACCGAGCCACGTCAGATTTGACACTGGGTTCAACAACTGCTTAGACGCCTTTGTCAATGCTAATGCGCCTGAAAGCCGTCGTGTAGAGGCGGAGACACCTCAGGAGGCGGAGACAAGTGAGCAGCCGGATGAAGACACGAAGAAGTACTACGAGACTATGTTTGGCTCGCAGAAACCCCTTCATGAACATACAGATGTTACCCTTCTAGATGCCATCGCTCGCCTTATGGCCGTGAAGTGCCAGAGGAAGATATGCAGGGATGGTTTCGATGATATTCTGGCCGTCGTTGGCAGCCTTCTACCGAAAGGGCATATCTTGGCGAAGAGCTTCTACGAGGCGACTAAACTCCTCCGTGACCTTAAGATGTCATATGAGAAGATAGACGCCTGTCCAAAGGGATGCATGCTATTCAGGAAAGAACATGCTGGAACAAATTATTGCATCCATTGCAATTCCTCTAGGTACTTCGAGGTCGACCTCGGTGGTGGACAGAAGAGGCAGACCGGGATTCCCCAAAAGATTCTCCGGTACCTTCCATTTATACCGAGGATCCAGCGGCTTTACATGAACAAAGACACTGCCCAGCAGATGCGATGGGCCGCGTTAGGGAAAGATACACGGACAAGATGATACATCCGTCGGATGGTGACGCATGGAAGAACTTTGTAGCGAAGTATCCACTGAAAGCGGGCGACCCGAGGAGCGTAGCTGTTGCTATATCAACCGATGGGTTCAATCCGTATGGCATGTCGGCGGCAACATACAGCTGTTGGCCTGTGTTTGTCATACCCCAGAACCTCCCCCCCGGCGAGTCCATGAGATCACATAACATGTTATTGTCGATGATAATCCCAGGACCGAAATACCCGGGTAAGAACATGAACGTGTACCTGGAACCGCTGGTTGAAGACTTGGCTGTTGGCTGGAACGGTCGCGGGGTCCGAACATATGACGCCTCAACAAATGATCACTTCGATATGTATGTCTGGTACCACACATCCCTGCATGACTTACCAGCGCGTGCTTTGTTCTGCGGCTGGTGTACACATGGGAAGTGGCCTTGCCCACAGTGCAGACAGGCTGTGACTTTCTCATGGCTTACGAAGGGAGGCAAGTATTCATGCTTTGATCAACATCGACAGTTCCTTGAGCCAGGTCATAGATACAGGAGTGACGTAAAGCGGTTCGAGAAAGGAGTCGAGATCCATGCTCCGAAACCACGTCTGATGACCGGAAGAGAAATCAAGGCTGAGCTAGAAGCTCTCGTGCCTAACCCCGATGGGAATGGTTTCGTGGGTTATGGGGAGACGCACCAGTGGACTCACATTCCGTGCTTCTGGAAGCTGCTCCCTTACATGGAGGATGTCGAGCTTCCACACAACATTGATGTAATGCACACCGAAAAGAATATCGCCGAGGCTCTTTATAGCACCATCATGGACACTGAGAAGACGAAGGATAACGTCAAGGCTCGAATGGACCAAAAGAACTTTGTGACAGGCCAGATCTTGATATGAAGCCTCCTGGAGTCAACGGCACTAGGTGGTCTAAGCCAAAGGCTCGGTTCTGCCCTACAAGGCCGGAAAAAAGGGAAATATTACAGTGGCTCGTGGAGTGTTTGTACTTCCCTGATGGTTATGCAGCTAACTGGGCGAGGTGTGTGAACCTGGACACGCAGCGAGTAGGAGGGCTGAAGAGTCATGACTACCACGTGTGGCTTGAGCGCATAATGCCGGTGATGATTCGAGGCTATGTCGATGAGGAGACTTGGCGAGTACTGGCGGAGTTGAGCTTTTTCTTCCGCCAGATTTGTGCAAGGGAGTTAGATCGTGAAGTGGTTCTGAAGCTGCATGAACAGGCACCCGAGTTGCTTTGCAAGCTAGAGACGATACTTCCGCCAGGGTTTTTTAATCCGATGCAACATATGATCTTGCATCTCGCGCACGAGGCTTTAATGGGGGGGCCTGTGTCGACCCGTTGGCAGTTTGGGCCTGAGAGAAAAATGAAAGACCTACGCCAGAATTGCGGGAATAAATGCAAGATCGAGGCATCCATGGCCGAGGCATGCCTTAACGAGGAGGTGTCAAACTTCACGACAGGTTTCTATGATGCCAACATTCCCACAATCCACAATCCAGTCGTTCGCTACAATGCAGCCAACCCTGAAGATGTACCCAAGCTTAGCATCTTCATAGGGCTCGGTGGCAAATCAAGTGGCACGAAGAAGTTCATCATGAAAAAGCTCGAGCGGGATATGATCTCCTCGTATATCTTGATGAGTATGGAGGAAGTGAAGCCGTACCGCGAGTAAGTCTTTCACCATTTAGTATTTCACAAACATTCACTCCTATATTCGTGGCTAACTCCTCTTTTCTCATTGGCGTAGACGATTCACTCGTGAAAACTGGAAGCTGAGAAGGGACCCTACCCCGAAAGAGTCGAAGGATCTTTTTGACAACGGTGGTGGTTTTGGCAAGGGTGGTGGTTTCATTAGCTGGTTCGCGGGTTTGGTACTGTTCTATCTAACTTTTCTAGTACCGTGGACATTCATCGATCATTCCTCGTTCTAAACTTCTCGTGCTAAACTTGTAGGCAAAAAAGGACAAAGAGATGAAGCCAGAGCTTAGAAACATTGCCCATGGCTTTAGCCATTCCGTCAACTCATTCCATGCTTATGACGTGAATGGATATCGCTTCCATACCCATGACACACAACAAACCGGGGCAACCGGAAGACAATAAATAGTGGGGTGTTATGTGAAGGCTCAGATAAACTCCATTACTATGGAAGAGTTGAGGCTATATACGAGTTGAATTATGGTTTTGGTAAAGGGCTAGATCCCGTTGTATTCAAATGCAATTGGTTAGACCCGCGTCGGGTTAGACGGGATCCTACAATTGGATTGGTCGAAGTTGAACGAAGCTCCAAGTATTCGGGAGACGACGTCTACATTTTGGCTACCCAGGCCTTCCAAGTATTCTATCTCCCGTACCCGTGCAAGAAGACATCAAAAGCATATCAAAAGCGTCTACAGGGGTGGGATGTTGTGGTGACGGTACCGTCGCACAGTAGGCCGGCTATGCCTAACGGTCAAGATTACCGCCGCCTAGACCCCTCAACATCTGACGGCGAGTTCTATCAGGATGGAGGGCTCCCTGGGAAATTCACTATCAACTTGCCGACCGATGATGACATGGAATACGGCGAAGAAAACGAAGATGCTGGAATGGAGGAAGACACCGCGCATGATGAAGTCGAGGAGGTTCATAACCAAGCCGACGTGACTTTGCTAGAGCGCTTCCACGCAGGACTTCACGTCGATGAGCCAGAGGGACCACCTCCAGGTTCCGTGGATGGTTGGTGGTGTGGCGACCCTGACAGTGATGACGACACGGGTGGTCCAATAGTTGGTCCCGATGATCTCGACACAGGCTACTGATAGCGATGAGGACACATGTATTAGTAATTGCCAGTCTAGCTTATATGTAATAGGTCAATGCTACTTTATGTAATAGTGATTGTCGCTACTTTATTTTGTGAGAACTCATTGTCGCTACTCCATTTACCTTAATTGTCGCTACTTCATCTAATTGTATTCATTTTCGCTTTACTCATTGTTGCTTCATCTATTTACCTTAATTTTGGATCATGTATACTGATGAAACCTATTTTTTTGTCAATGCAGGAAACATGGGGGGAAACAAATTGAAGAAGGCCTTGTCAAAAAGGTGGGCAGCGTGAAGGCACTCCTGGTGGGATCGAGTTCGGCACCTCCACCTCCTCCCTCACCTCCACCCTCACCTCCACGTGCGAGGAGTGGACGACGTGGGAGTACGAGGACGAGAAGGAGGCCTAGCAAGACTCCTAGTCCTCTCCCTGCCGAGCAGCCCGACGAGGATGACACGGAGTACGATCAGGAGGTGCAGTCGGACTCTGAGAGCGAGTCGCTGGCTTCTGAGGAGGAGCTGCTGCGGAGGCTTCTGAGGAGGGCGAGGAGGAGGACGAGGAGGATGACAGGAGGAGGAGGGCGCGAGGAGGGACCTGGGGAGGACGGGTTTGTGCTTGACCCGACGCTGCAGTGGGACCCCGGGGAGTGGGTTGAGACTGAGGAGGATATCCCTGAGCCACGGACCAGGCCGCCGTATCAGCGGGGGCGGCGGGACTCCCCGATCCCCGATATTACGCCTACAAGAACACTCTTCTCCTGCCTGTTGGAAAAAGGTACTTATTATAGTTTTTGTTCAATTTTAGCTTCTCATTGTGTTTTGACCCGCTAACTATACTAATTTTGGTTTTCTCATTGTGTAGGACATTTGAGTACCAGCCTCCTAAAGTGAAGGGACAGCGTACCTACGCGAGCATCCTTGGATGTTGTCTCAGGAAGTTCTTCCCAGGGATTGTCACCCTCCCAGAGGGTGGCAAGAGTGTAGCTTGGACTTTCAGGCACTACTGTTTCGCGCCGGATCCCGATGGCGAGTACCGCAACATGGCGCTTAAGACACTCGCTATTTCTGGGTAAGTTTGTTTGACTTCTCATCATTCTATAAATCCGAGATTGCACTAATGGCTTTGACCCTATTTTACCTATGTGTGCATGCTTGTAGAACTTCTTCACCTGTCGGAAGGAGGACGAGGAAAGTGCGAGGCCATCCTTTTGACGATGGCCTCTAAGATGGTGACGGACATGCACTACGAGGCTCGCGTGAACTCTGTCCGCAATTGGTACGCCGAAAAGAACATTGGCTGGAAAGAAGCGTGCTCGGGACATCTTGATGCAGCCATGGCAGTACCTGCAGGTAGCGTCATTTCTATATTATCGATTTTGTTGACCGCCGTGTAATATCATTAATATGTGTGTTCTGTGCACGTAGGTGCCTCCTCCGTACGTCGGTAACAACAACGAGTGCCACCTCGCGATGGTAGCGTGGTGGACTAGCCGGAGTATCTCAAGATACACGCGGAGGGAAAGGCAAAGCGGGCGGAGAACAAGGGTGGAACACACCGCCAAGGCAACCTCAGCCTCTCCCAATGCATACAAAATGAGGTGAGCAAATGCATTCTTTAATCCACCTATGTTCGTGCTCTCTTTTGCAATATCGTCTCCTTTTCACCTATGTTCGTGCTCTCTTTGCAGAAATTGAAGACCGGCGTAGACCCCTCGCCCTTCGCCGTTTGGGCAAAGATGCGTACCAGGGATACGCCGGATCCTGAGACAGGGTCGATGTGGATCAACGCGAGCGCCGAGCTCCGGAGCAAGGGGTACACGGAGAAGTTCAAGGAGCGCAACGGTGATGAAGCTGACCCTCTCACCAGTCCACTTGACGTCGAGGCTGTCGTGCTTGCGGGGCAAGGCGCGGCGAATGGCCGCTTGTGGATAGGTGACGGCTCCATCGACCCTCGCACCGTCCCGTCTCTACGCCAGGTCCGCCGTGGGAGGGCGCCTGGTGCGCCTGCTGTGGAGACCCGCCCACGAGTTTCGAGTCTAGCTGTCGACGAGCTCCGGCAGAAGCAGGTGCTCTATGAGCAGCAGCTGGAGCAGCAGCAGGAGCAGATCCGGCAGCAGCAGGAGCAGATGCGGCAGCAGGAGCAGCATCAGGAGTTTGCAGGCAGCAGCAGGAGCACACAGGCAGATGATGGAGTGGATGTTTGGCACGGTGCAGCGCATTGCTCCTGGGGACGGGGCTGTTGCCATGGGAATGTTCCCTCCACCGCCTCCACCGATGTTCCCATGGGTATGTTCTCAAACTTGTCATTCTATCCATCTTATTGTTGTAACTAAATTACTTGTGTAATGCGAGACTTTTTTCATGTTGTAGGTGAATCCAGGATCGGCGGGTGGATCTCACTCGATGGCGCCGCCGCTTGGTGGCCAGGACAATCCGGAGGGGCAGCCCCATGTCTCCAACCCTAACGTTGTCCGGAGGCTCCCGTGGGTATGCTCGCATGACTTGTCAAAATGCCATTGCCACTTTAGTTAGCCATGCCATTGCCACTTTAGTTGAACTTGTCAAAATTTAGTTAGTTGAACTTGTTGTCGATCTAGTTGTCATGACTATGCCATTTCCACCTAGTTGTCGAACTCGTCATTTTTTTTTGCAAACGTGTAGGAGGATCCTACTCCTTGATGTTGAGGACCTACTCCGCCGCCGGAAGGCCAGTACAGGTTAGTTACGATTTCAACTTGCTACCACTCTCGTTCGAAAACTTACTTCATGTCTCACTTAGATCGACATAGCCAATCAATGAATCTCCAATGGTCACTTGTGTCTTTTGGTTTACCACATAGATGAACTTGTGTTTATTGTTTACTACATCTAAACTTGTGCTTATTCTTGAATTTGGACTTAAGAGTGTGACCAAAATATGCACCATAGATCATCTTGTTCATGGTTTTCTTCATGTCTTCTATGCAACATAGTCTAAGAATCAAAATATACACATTCATTGATTTAAACATCTAAACTTGTACATGGATGCGTTGCAGGATGATATCGATGGCATGGATGCGTTTTCACGATGATATTGATGCCACCATTTTTGTACTGACCTTCTATATCAGTATTGTTGTCGATAATGGTACCTGGATGTAATAATTGTGAAGTTGTGCTCAAATTGTGATGTTTGTGCTCAAATTGTGATTTATGTGTGATCTGGCCCCTATATGGGTTGAAATTGATGAATTATCTGTGAATTGCTATCTGTGAAATATTGTGTATTTTCTGTAAAATGCAGGAATTAAAAAAAACAGAACAAAATGGTGCCATATGGTCACTATGCCGTGTGGGGACACACGGCAAAAGGCCTTTGCCGTGCAACGGCGCACGGCAGAGCCTACACGTGGCGCTCTACTGTGCAACCTGGCAACTCCGGGATGACCATATGGTCACTTTGCCGTGCCCAGCTTACCAGGACACACGGCAAAGGCGCGAGGCATCGGTCCTGGGCAACGGCTCTGTGCCGTGTGTTGTTTGGAAGGACACACGGCAAATGCTGGAAAGTTGCCGTGCAGGTTCAGGAGAAGCGCACGACAAAGAATCGGAGTGTGTCGTGGTGCTCTTCTCACGACGCACGGCAAAACAATGCACACGGCAAAGAATCGGAGTCTTCGTTGACCAGCTCTGGCAATTCAGCGGCACACGGCAAACATCCGGAGCACGGCAAACCAGCTTTGCCGTGCTGTGTGCCGAAAGAGCACGGCAAAGGTTCTTTGCCTACACGTAATAGGCCGTGTGGGCTTTGCCGTGTTGTTAGGCACGGCACAGCCTTTGCCGTGCGATTTGGCTGCACGGCAAAGTCTTCATTTCCGGTAGTGGTACCCATATACAGTAGTAGGCAGTAAGAAAAAATAGCCTTGAAAAAAAAGCATGCCACTCATTTAACTCAAAATTAAGTGATCGTTGTACTTTTTTTAATTACGGAAGTAAATTATTCACAAAAACATTGTTAAATTTTCTGAATTTTCAGTCTGGAACTTGTATGTCAAAATATAAGAGCATCCACAATACAGCGGCGCCTAACTAGACGCTTAAGTATTAAAGATGAGTTGAACAAAATAAAATCGGCAGCTAAGGGCTCTCCGTCACAACGCTCAACACTAGTTGAGACGTTAATGAAATGCTTCCATACGTTTCCGATTTCCACACGCCGGGCAAAAACCAATTAGTGTCGGATGATAGAATTTGCGTCGGACGCCCATGAACGAAGCCTGTAACTGCCGATATGTCAGTATTGGAATTTTGGCGCCTGCCTACTAGCATCGCATTGTGGATGCTCTAAAGGGTTAGAAAATAAATCCTTTCGAAGATAATATTGTATGTCAGCTTCTGTTCAAACTTGTGTATCTCGGTTGTTACCCAACTCATGATCGGGTGAGAATGTTAATTTGATTTGGCCTTATCAAATATCCGGTGGGAACTGGCTTTTAGTGGAAGCTGGTAAAGATCATGAAAAAATCATGTTTAAAAGTTCAAAAAAATCTCAACAAAAATGCATTACGTTGGAAATTTAGAGTTCTATAGACTTGTAAATTTGCGAGCTGAAAATCAAAATGATTTAGGAGCTATGAAAATGAAAAAACAGCAATGGATAGTAATATTGCTACTATTCATTGCATCTACAACTGAACAATGAATTTTTCATTTTCATAACTCCTAAACAATTTTTAGTTTGAACTTGCAAATTCCTATGTTTATAGAACTTTGCCTTCCCAACGTAGTTCATTTTGTTGAGAATTTTTTAGAAGTTTTAAACATGATTTTTTTTGTCTTTTAACTGGTTTCCATTGAAAGTTGGTCTCAACCGGATACTTTCTCATCCCTGGCTGGATCACAACAACCAGAAACCAGATTTGTCTGTTTCCACTATGAATAAAGAAATTTCAATTTCTTACACCCACTCATAATTATTTTAGAAAGATTGCGTGTATTCACCGAAGATCAGAGTACAAGAACAGAACACACGCACGCTACAGAAACTTGGAAACAGAACACTGAATCCACACCACGCACAGAGGAAACTGCACCAACACTACCACACACCACAAACCTGGACGAGAGAACACCTCCAACAATGTTGACGACTGCATGAACCACCTGACGCAAGCACCAGGATCATCGACGATGAACGAGCACAGCCAGGCCGCTCTCTCCTCCTCCAGCTCCGGACACCACCAGCAGCCCAGCTGCGCCGAAGCGTCCACCCAACTTCCTCCGAAGCACCGCAGCAACCTCCAGCGCGAGACGAAGAACAGAGCTCCACCTCCAGACATACCTCCTACACACCAGCACCTCACAAGCCCTGCAACGCCGCAGGAGGAAACGACGCCGCGACGAGGGCAGGGCCGGAGGACGGGATCTCCAAGGCGCGCAGACGACGCCACCGACTCGCCGGCCGCCCGCAGAGAACAAGAGCCCACAAGATCCGCAGATCTTGGAGCACAAAAAGGCACACCGGATCTACCGATCCGGAGGCCGCCGTCGCCGAAAGCTCCACGCCGCAGCCCCGCAAGGCAACGCCGTGATGGGGGAGAAGCTTCAGCACCATTATTCCAAGACGCCGCCGCCACCACCACCTTGGCCGCACCGCCGGGAAAGCTAGCCCTACTATCTACAAGCCTCAGGCACAGATCGGAGGTCCCTCCACTCTCCCACCGCCGCACGGACGGCCGGAGAGGGAGGGAACCGACGATCTGGCCGTCGGCGGAGCAGAGGACCTTGGCTCCTTCCCTTTCGCCTCTCGGTTACTGTTCACGGGAGGGGAACGGGAGAGGGAGAGAAAGTGCTTTTGCCTATGCCCACTCATAATTTTTTTTGTAACAAAGAACACAAGTTGAAAATGTACACCCTGATGGCATCGTTTTGTATGAAATCTGAAGAAAGAAAGATCAGTAAGGAACAACCATGAAACACCTTACCGCCGTGCTAAATACGTGTGCTTCTTCCCACAGTCAAATTCACAAGAGCGGAATTGTAAAACGGGAACGATCTGGTTACACCGATCTGGTTACACCATTACCACCTGTTTCTGCTGTGCCCATGCCCAAGATCATGGCAACAGGTGATAACCATGTCAACGGATCATTCCGCTCGGAAGGAAGACCAGGCAGTGGCTCTGCTGCGCCTGCGTCCCACTGTGCGTCGCTTCTGGGGTTTAATAAATAGGGACCGGACTGTCGAGGAGCAGACCATGGAATAAAGCACAGCTTGCTATAAACCAAGCCGAGGATTGAAATAAGAAAAAAGCAAAATAAGGAGAGTCGTCGAGAAGCAGAACATGGAATAAAGCTTAGTTTGCTATAAACCAAGCCAAGGGATCGATGGAGGATTGAAATAAGGAAAAAAGCAAAATGCTTTGCCATTTACCAGGCCAAGAGCCCGGATGCTACCAAAGGAGAAATCAAATGCTTTGCAGGCCCTTATGCCAATGCAAAGGCAACTTGTGCAGATAGAACTGGAGCTAATACCCTTGTCACTATGCTTTTATCCATGCCTGTCCTAATCAACCATTTAGGTAACTCAAAGAATGTAAAATATCACTGAAATCAGCTTGAATTGCTAGCTATTCATGCAGTAGTAAATATCACCTGACAGGAGCTTCTTCCCAAGTCCCAGGCGAGCCTGATGCTACTCAACATTCTTTAGTCAGTGCTACGGTTCCAAATATCGAGCTCCAGATAAGACATAAATTTAACAAAAGCGTGCAGGACATCATGGACATACAGCAAAACCTCCCGCCTGATATAATACAGAATACAACCAAACGCCTGCGCAATACACCAAAATGCAAGCAAGATCGATTGTCGGGTCAAATCCCCACTCCATGCTTGCTTGAAATATAAAGCAAAGCAGATTAAATGAATCACATGGTAATCAATCTTCATGCCATTTGACGCATGCTTACAGAAATTATATGATATACATGGGAGTTAGCAAATTAAGCGATTATTTCCTACAAATCCACGTCATAGCTGACCAGCACATGCTACATAGAGGGTCAATCTCTGCCTCAAACATACATAGTGGAAGAAGCTACGCCCAACAAGCCTTTCTGCATTTCAGACACCATAACTCATAGATACCTGCGAAACAGGCAACATCATCAGTCAACAAATTTGTAGTATTCATTCAGGAAAGAAATGTGTCAAAAGTTCCAATGTTGAACCATCTCAGGAAGTCAAACATTATTGGACAAAACCAACATCTGAACAGAAACAACAATAGCCAATAGGTAATTTGTAGTGTTGTGGCAAACCTTCAACTTCTTCGATTAGCAGTTTTTGGCTACATCAGGTCTGAGTAGAGGCTAAAAGATCAGTGGGCTTAAGAGGGCTCATGGAGTAAGATATCACAAACACCTTATTTCTAGCTCATAGGCATACTTTTTCAAATGTACGAGCCAGCTAGTCACTAATAAATAAAACTTATGGAGTACAAGTCTCAAGCGCCTCAAGCAAGAGTTCATGCATCATCGTATCAATTGCACTCCTAATAAAATGGCTGTAATCCTTAACGTAAACACCATCAATCAATACTCTCACCACTACGTGTAATGATGATATGCTACTAAACATAATACAAAATGGCATTAGTGATAAAAGCAGCTTTTATGGTGAATCTAGTCGTGCCATTTTCATCCTGTGTTCAATATGAAGTATGAAACATCCGTGGTCCCCAAAATTTAGAAAATTGCACTAAACACAGAGCATAGATTTATATAGTTTTGACTTTGGACCAACCAAATTATATTAGTGGCTAATGCATGCTTACATAAATATATGCAATATTAACGTACAAAGAGCGACACTTTGAAAAAAAATTAACCAAACATCCTAAATCAGAATAATCCCCAATGAAACTACAGTAACTCCAAGTGAAATGGTAAACAGCAGTATAAGATTTAACCAAATCATACTCTTCAACTTGTGTGACAATCGTTAGTTCACAGGTATCACACCTTAAAATAAGCAGAACGTGAAGCGGCATACCTATAACTAAAATTCCATATGAAAAAAGGAAATATTAGACCATATGCTCAAGTATTGTTAGTTACCAATTACTCATGCAAACGGATAACATGCAAATCACACTAGGACTTGATAGACCCAAAACCACAGAAAAATGGTTAAATGCAATGCACGACGGGACAAGAAAAATAGAAATATATCCCCAAAGGACAGTACAAGGTTAGTGGTTCATTTGCTACTACTTAGCATGACAGCATAGTCATCTCTAACCAGGCACGGACATATGCACAATCAGGGAAAGAGTAAGGGTCCTAAGTCATCAGTCACTGGAGGGGATAGAGGAAGAAGAGCCCACACTATATACTAGAATGAACTTGGGGAGTAATAACGAGGTAAACTGAAAGCAAGGAAGCTCCGTGAATGGGAGGGGAAACAAAAGATCAAATCCAGAGTATACAGGGGTACACTTAAACATCAGTAGTAAGACAAAGCTTACCCGCTCAACCAGTAGATCAAATAGCGTATTCGGCCAATCATCTTAAGTATTGACCAAAAGCTCTCAGCCCCATCATGTCCACCATCAACACATACTCCTACAAGAATAAGAAGCCAAACAAGGTGTCATGTGGGCCAGAGTATATGGACACCCCAGCAAAGATTGAGAGCACTAAGTTGTAACCAGTATCTGCTAACAATAAACCAGAAAAAGGAGATCCAGCTCCAAATTCCAAGCACATGGCGAAGTTCCAAAGAAAGACAAACAAAAACGAGGAGAAGAAAACTTACTCTCTTTTGATAAAACAATAGTAACAGATTAGCATAACACACACACTGTCAAATTTACTGAATATTCACAAAACAGCATATACTCATGAAAATCTTACAAATTAAAACATGTAAACTCATACTATTAGCTGGTCAGAGAAGAGAAGTTATTTGGAGCTGTTCTGTTCTGCAGTTCATTCCACGCCATACTGGAAAAGAAAACACATACTAACAAATGCTGGCAACATAAGTGATCATCATTTAAACTATCTTTAAAACAAACTTAGCGTGACAAGATGAAACTGCACTCCTAAACTATTATTACTCGTACAAATGGACTTGCCAAATGCAGGGCAGTCCAACAAGTGATAAAATGAACAATTATCGTAAATCATAAACCAAGTGGTCATTATGGATTTGAGAGTAGCAACATCAGCAGAGATAACAATATAGACAACAACAACAACAACAACAACAACAACAACAACAACAACAACAAAGCCTTTTTTCCCAAACAAGTTGGGGTAGGCTAACAATAAACCAAAGGGTTTATAGAATGAAAGAAATATAATTAGGGTTAAGCTCCCAAAGGGTTCAAGCCAGTTTTTCGTGTAGTCAACTTCCAACTGTTGTGTATCTCCACTTGAGAAAATATGGAACTGCACACATATGTACTAAGTACTAACACTACCATTAGACAAATTTTCCATCTGCCATAGGAAGGCAATGATGAAATTAGTTCAATTATTCTACGACGAATTTGCCAATCGTGTACTCATTGTTTCATTGCATATTCAAAAAATAAACTGATGATGGCAAGCTACAGGATTTGACTTTAAAACAAAGCTAATAGTAGAATAACTGCAGCCCATAGCCTGGTTCCAGAACACATGGTAAATTAGATACCACTAACAGTTTTTTCTAGATCGTAATTTTTACATAAAAGATAAAATGCTGCCGCACAAGCATCAGAACAGACACTACAGAACATCATCGCTACATGTTGAGAAGGTCATCAAGAAGCAAAATAAACAAATGATATACACTGCTTAAAATTGTTGGCTTAATACAAAATGTTGTGAACATATTTTCATCAGCTAATTATAGAATAACAACTTGAATTTGTTGACATGCTATTACCTGTAGTGTAGACACTTTCAAATGGTTGATACAAAGAAATGTTCATGGTTCCGAAAAGCTTCTTGAACTTCAATGACTCAAGATTGATCATGAAGATGCCGATCATTGTCAATAGTAACACCACATTATTCTCCTCTGCAAACCCCAGTATGAATAGACGTCCTTTCTCCTCTGAATCTAGGGAAAGTAGCTTGTCCAGTTCAATAGTTCTTGCAAGCCCCCATGAACCAACACCGTCGCAATCAGTCATCCTCTTCCATAACTGGGCGGTGTAGTCTGACTCTGACATTACAAAGCAACCAAACCCACCACCCTCGGCCCGCATCATCCTGAAGCATTTGCCCAAATCTACTGGCACCGGTATCACAGCTAGGCTCTGCTTCACCAAATCGAACTCGAGAAATCCAGCGAAATTCCCAGCAAGCAGCCAGTAAAGGGAATCTCCAGCCAGCACAGCGTCACCGCTACAAATTGTGGTCTTCGACCGAATTTGTGTTGATATGAGATTTCCCCATAGGCCGGTCTTCGACGAGTAAATGCAGGCAAACGCTCGTCTTTGTTGTTCGCCGTTGCCGTCTGCGGAGGCCAAGACCACTTGGAAGTGCTGGACGTCTAGGGCATCGCGATGTACGGCCCCACTGAGCCCATTGAACTGGATGTACATTGTATCGAACGGCGCGGGAACGGCAATGTGGTGCTTGTCGCCAGTGATGGGGTCCCACACCAGGACCTGGAGGCGCTTCTCAAGGAAGATGAGGAGCAGGCCATGGCGACATCCAAGGGACCGGAAGCGGCCGCCGTCGTCGGAGTCGGACGGCAAGGAGAAGCGTCCGGGTGGGACACGATTGGGTGCCTCCAGAGCAGGTAGGAAGGGGCGGACGAGATCCTTGTCGAAGAAACCGAGCAAGGGCGAGTTGCGGCGGTGGCGGAGACGGAACCGGCGGAAGAAGCCGGGGTCGGCGACGAGGCGGCGCCAGCGCTTGCAGACGGCGGAGGCGCGCGGGAGGGACGATGGCTGCGGTGGGAGGCGGAGGAGGTCTTCGTCGTCCAGCGGCCCGGCCGCCGGCGAACGGGGTGGTGGCGGCGGCGGCGGCGGCTGCTGGTCATCTCGCCCTAGAGCTCGCTCGTGTGGTGAGTGTGAAAGTTGTGGACTCGAACTCCAGCAAAGCCCACGAAAGAGTAAAGTACACTCGTGTGTTTCGTTCAGGACAAGACCTCGATCGATGAAAAGCCCACGATAAAAAAAAAATCTACAAAGGGAATATATCAACTATCAAGAACTCCTTTTACTCTGGGAGTTTTAATATATACTCTACCTATTAAATAGACATATTATACCTCTTTATCATTCTCAGTATACCTTATACATTATTTTAAAATACCTCAATACAAGCAGTATGAAAAAAAATCATTCGAACCCTTAATTTAGCTCAAATATATTTTGTGTACAAAAAAAGCAATATATATTTATATGCAAATAATATAAAATGCATAGACTCGGATATATTTTTTGTGGAACTCAGTTCGCCATATCTACTAATGATTATTGAAGTATATTAAAAATGGTAAATGTGTATAATAATTTGATTTGAGGTGTAATTAATTTGGGAGTACGTCTCCTGGTGTACAATACCATTTTCCATATATGAATATCAAAAAGATATCAATTACATTAAGTCTCTGCACAACCATGATGTCCAAAACTAGTCGAGAGATCGAGAATGTAAACAAACCAAACCAAACCAAACCGTAGTTCCTTCCTTTTCAGGGGAAGTACGTCTACGTTGTAGGGGTGTGAGCTCGCCACAAAGGCATACTTAGCGCTACAAAGGCCTCACCCTATTCTCCGGTGCATCTCGCCACAAAGGTTTGATTCACATTTCCACTAAGGGATTTCCTTGAAGGCGGAAACCGGGCCTTTACAACAAGATTGGGGCACGCACCCACAACTGAATTGGACTCTCAAGGTCACCACAATATGTTACAACAAAGAGGCAACCAACACACAAAACAGAGGGTCAATCTCAGCGTGGTGTCTTGTTATGCTTTGCTTGACCCAAATGAGCTTTGCATCGTTTTCAGGTGTTTTCAGTTTCAGTTAGTAGAGCGGGAAAAAAATCTCGCTGTGCTCTCCTCTTTATGTTCATCTTGTGACTGCTAGTTATCAGAATTATGCTAAATTCCACTATACTTTAGTTTCTCCCCGGTCACCATTATATTTTTTGCCTGCGCTGCCAATGCAGAGACAGGCAACTGGTGTCGCAGCTTGTGTACATTGAAGCTGTTTTTTTTTTTTACTTTTGATTAAGCTAGAACATATTTTAACTCATTTCTGAAGAACAATCTCTTTTAATAAACATTACGATGTTAAGCCGGTAGCATCAGTTATAAAATGTGTCTTGCCCCATCACATCACTTGTGAAAAATTTGGCAAACCTCAAGGGATAGGCGGTCATCAAAATGTTAAAAGGTCTCTCATCTATTTTGCGAGGAAGTGATACAATATGGTTCTCACAAAGTCATGAAACAATCCAGAATTTAGGCAACTCATTCAAGCCTTGGCAGCATCTCAAAGAATGCAAGATAGCACTGAAACCAGCACTGCTTGAATCCCCAGCTGTTCATGCAGTAGACAATATCACCAGAAAGGAGCATCCACCCGACTCATGGAACATATCTGAGTAAGATCTCCTACCTGATACAACATGGAAATGATGAAACACAAACATAGGCCAGTAAGCTCACCACTATGCTTTTTTGAAGCTTGCTTGAAATATAAAGTAAAACAGATGAAATGAATCACAAGGTAAACATTAATTAATTGGAACAAGTCAGTGTGCCTTCAACCTTAATGCCAGATGACCAATGTCTGCCGAAATTAGATAATACATGGGAGTTGATTAACTAGGTGATTAATTAATACAAATCTACTTCACAGCCGACCAGTTCATACCACATACAGGGCAAATCTCCACATCGATCATACAAAATGGAATAACCTATACCCAACAACCCATTTCTGCATCTCGGTCACCAGAACGGAACTCGAGATACCCGTGGAGCAAGGAATATCATTAGTCAAACAAAGTAGTACTATTCATTCAGGAAAAGCAATTGATGATATTCCTCAAACAGTAAACATTAGCTTCACTATTGTGGAAATTGCAGGTGTGCTGACTGCTGAGGCCCTGTAATAGAGTAGCAGACTACCTAGCTACGTTTGGCTCTTGCCTTCTTGAGGAAGAGCCTTCTGTTTGGTTTGATGATATCCCTGAGCATGTACTATATCAAGTCTCCAGCAATATGGCTGGAGCAAGTTATTAATGATAGGCCTCTTTGAAAAGAAAAAAATTGGCGGTCAAGTGACATGCCAAACAAATGTTTAACCAAACAGCCTAAGACTAGAATAATCGTCCATAAATTTGAACGATAAATGGCAGCATACGATTTCATGAAGCCACTCTTCAAGTATTGTGAAACTCGTTAGTTCACAAGGAATCGTAGTGATCCATATGGCTTAGCTATAATTTCGTATAAACAGTAGAAGTTGAAAACTAATGGTCACATAATATTAGTTGGCAATTACTTGTGTATGCATGACAGGTTGCAAATAACACTAGACTTGATAGATTCATAGCGACTTTAAAATGGTCAAAGTATATGTAGCAACAAATAAATGAAACAAACATATCTCCCCAAAGCATAGTAAAGGATAGTAGTTTATTTGCTACTACCTAATATGACAACAGTATTATCTCTGAGCATGCACAAACATATGGACACATGGGGAATGGCAAAGGGTCCTAATTTTCAGTAATTGGAGGGAGAAAATAACCCACACCACCAGAAGGAACTTGGGAAGTACCAAGGAGGAAGTAAACAAAAATCAAGCAAGCTGGATGGAAGGGAGCGCAAACAAAAGAGCACACTAGTAGAGAGTGACTGAACATATGCGAGGGAACATCAGGAGATATAACAGAAAGGGGGTCATTGAAAGCATAAGAAATTGACTGGGAGTTGCTGAGGAAGGGATGAGGAAGCAAGTCCTTGAGAAAAGACCCAAAAAAGCTGACTGGCATGAAAAAGCAGCATTATGGGAGGTGACCAGGTGGGCATCGACTGAGCAAAAGGGTTGTAAGAGAAAATCTTACAGTCCTCTTGCAATTTGGTACTTGAGAACTCGTAGTAACAGGAAAGCAATACATTTTCTAAGAGCGGTTCAGATGCCTCAATATACATGCAGAAGATAAGCATACCTGCTCAGATCACATAGCAGATCCAACCGGACAATCATCTTAAGTATTGAGCGACATCTCAGCGCCATCATGTCCACCACCAGCGCATATTTCTACAAGCACAAGTGAACCAAAAAATGTGTCATGTGGGCAGAGTATATGGCCGCCGCAGCAAGGATAAGGAACTTAAGGTTGTTTCCAAATTTGGTTAGTGCTAGCACTATCTTTTCGACAAGGATGAAGCTTCCCTATTTCCTATAAATGGAGAGGTATACAATGTAACTAGTACCAGCCATCAACAGACCAGAAAAAGGAAGATTAGGCCCAAACCTAAGCACACAATACAATAACATTCCAACAAAAAACAAATACAAACCAGCAGGCATCAACTAGGTATTTTAAATGAATTCGCAACTATAATTTGTGAAAAACAGCTCAGTTTTGACACAACAATAGTAACACATAAACAAACCATGCCTACTGTTAAATTTACTGAATATTTCCAAAAGAACACATGATCATTAGTATCATAAAAATGAAAGACATGCACGCTCGTAGTATTAGCTGGTTAGAACGGAGATGTTATCTGGAGCTACTCTAAGCACGTTGGACACCTTATTGGAAAAAATACGCATTACTAATAAAACTTGGCGACATAAGCAATCATGATTTAAATCTTTAAATAAATTTAGCCTGAAAAGAAGAAACTGAACTCTAGTTATTAATTTTCCCGGGTATATATGAACTTGTCACAAGCAGGATACTCCTGCAGGTGGTAAATGAACAAAATATTCATAATTTAGAACCAAGTGGTTATTATGGATCTAAGACTATTCCTATTATCAGCGAAGGTAACTATACTGAATGAAGAAATAGAGCTAGGCCTAATTAAGCTTCATAATGTATGTACCAATGGAGCTAGATATATTAGTTGGTTCAAGCTAGTTTTTCATGCAGTAAACTTCCAATTGTTGTGCATCTAATCAGTAAAAAACAATGACTGCAGCTGTGCAGAAACACTACCATTAGACAATTATTGCATCTGTCAATGGGCATGCAGCGATGAAATTTAGTCCAGCTATAAATTTGTGCCAATCTTGCTAATCATTGTTTATTTCTCGAACACGGGTAATGATTGTTCTCTTGTACGCATATTCATATAACGGAAAACGCCTAGCTATAGAGCATAAAATATATAAGAAAAAAATAACAGATTTATTTAGATCATAATCGACTAATCATTACATTAAAGGCCACCACACATGCATCAGAAGAGAACCCACTGCAGAACATTTATCACTATATGCTGAGGAGGTCATGACGCAGGAAAAGAGACAAATGACATGACACTACTTAAAATTATTGGCTTAACACGAAATAATGTGAACACGTTCATCAGCCAATTATCGAAAAATAACTTGGTTATGCTGTATCAGCAATGTAAGGCATGCTATTACCTGCAGTGTAGACACTTTCGAATGGATGATAGCAAGAAATGATGTTGGTTTTGAAAAGGTACTTGAACTTCAATGACTCAAGATGGATCATGAAGAGGCCGACCATTGTCCACAGAAACACCACATTATTCTCCTCAGCAAACCCTTGTACGAATAGGGTCCCTTTCTCCTCTGATTTCAGCGAAAGTAGTTTGTCCAGTTCAATAGTTCTTGCAAGCCCCCATGAAGCAACACCGTCACAATCGGTCTTCATCTTCCATAACTGGGCGTCGTGGTCTGACATTACGAGGCAACCCAACCCACCACTCACGGCCCGCATCATCTTAAAGTTGCACATATCCACTGGCACACGTATCACAGCTAGGTTCTGCTTCACCAAATCAAATTCTAGAATTCCAAAAAAATTCCCAACAAGCTTCCAGTAAAGGGAATCTCCGGCCATCACAGCGCCATCCGTATAAACCATGGTGGGTATACGGATTCCATTAGGCCCCTGGCCCCCATTAGGCTCGTATGGAAGCGGCGTTGAGATGAGATCTCCCCAAAGGCCAGTCTTTGATGAGTAAACGCAGGCAATTGCTCGAGCATGTTGAAGATTTTCACCCACTGCCGTTGCCAAGACCACCTGGAAGTGTTGGTCCTCTCCGGCAGGGCGAAGCACCGCCCCATTGACCAGGCCCACAGTTTTCTTTGTATCGAATGCCACGGGAACGGCAATGTGGTGCTTGTCGCCGGTGATGGGGTCCCACACCAGGACCTTGTGTGGCTTCTCAAGGAAGATGAGGAGCAGGCCATGGCGACATCCAAGGGACCTGGAGTGTTCGAAGTCGTCGTCACGCTGCAAGGAGAAGCGCCCGGGAGGGAGGCGATTGGGGGCCTCCAGAGTAGGTAGGAAGGAATGACATCCAACCTATCGAAGAAACCGAGGAGGGGCGGGTTGCGGCGGTGGTGGAGACGGAACCGGCGGAAGAAGCCGCGGTCAGAGACGAGGCGACGCCAGCGCTTACAGACGGCGGAGGCGCGGGGGAGGGAGGAGGGCTGCGGTGGGAGGTGGAGGAGGATCTCGCAGAGAAGGTTGTCGTCGTCCAGCGGCGGCACCGCCGGCGAGCGGGCGTGGTGGCGGCGGCTGCTGCTCATCTAGCCCTAGAGCTTGCTCGCGTGGTGAGTGAAGTGCAGTGACACTGGGAGTGAGAGCCAGTGACTTATTTTGCTAGTTTTGACAGCTCGAGAGCCCATGGGCTAGATCGCTTAAAGAATGAATTTTCCTATAAAGACTTAAAAGTTTTTTAAATTACTTTCTGTGTTTTATCTTATTTATAAATTACCTGACCCCGCTAGAAGGATGCCACATCACACCATATTGAAAGTCATGACATCTATTTCTTTTAGTTCGAGACAAGTGATGATTGTTCCAAAAATTATATAATTTGTCACATAAAATACAATGCAGAAATAGTGAAAATATGGTTTGAATTCCTATTTTGCATTGAACTACAATTCGCAAAAAAACATCAATATTATTTAAGCATCTCTATGTTCTAATGAATAAGAGCATCTCCATCAGCTCTCCCAATAGTCACAACCATTCGCACCTACAAACGTTCAAGTTTAAGCGTCTGCTAAGTCGGTTAAAGAATATATTTTCCTATAAAGACCCAAAAACACTGTAAACCATTTTCCTATATTAGATGAGCCCACAACAAATATGCGACATCATAATATATTGAAAATTAGTATATCTATTCATTTTAGTTCGAGACATGTGATGACTGTTCCCAAAAAAAACATAATTTATCGTATAAAATGTAATACAAAAAATCAAAAATATGTCTGCATTCCTATTTTGCATTGAGGGTACTAAAACTATAATTCGTAAAAGTGAATATTAAAAAATCAATATTATTTAAGCATCTCTTTGTTCCAGTGAATAAGAGCATCTCCAGCTGCGCTCCTAATAGACCGCCTGGACTTTATCGGATGGACGCTATTGGGAGCACTGGCACACGTTGTCGCCCAACGGTACCCCAAAATAGATTTTTTTCCGAACACAACTAATTTAGGAAACGAAACAAAACTGTACAAATACCATTCAAACTAATGTTAATTTAAAAGTTAAACAAGTTGACCGGTGCATATTCAGACATCAAATAAATAAAAACTTAATTAAATAATTAGGGTTTCTAAACCCTACTCTTCATCAGATTCGTTATCAGTCAACACGTACCCTATCCCTGATACTCCCTACGGAGCAAATATGCAAAGTTTGAAAGGAATCCCAACACATACACAAGATCAGAACCATTCCTTGTGTCACCAATTCCCGTGCTGAACTAAATGTCCACACTTTTATTATCCAGGACCAAGACATGTTTCTGACTTGTGGGGCCATGTGTCCATACAGAACCATAAAGAATTCGAAATCATATTTCTTACATACCAAATTCAAGTTAATAGGATCAAGTATCTGTACTCAAGAAAAATAAAAGACCGGTGATCTTTGTTTTCAATTAATGTAAGTTTTCTATTGATTATTTGCAGATTAGTGGTCATCTGAGCTATCTTAGTACCGCGAAAAAAACGGTTCCAACCTTTTACTTCCTCGGAGCAGCCAAACGGAGAGATGTCGTTGGGTGGTGAGTGTCGGTCAGTCCGTGCCTCTGCTTACAGTGAGCTGAACATGGCCATCAATGTAGTGCTGAAGATGACTGCAGGGTACTTCTTATCCTCTTTGTGAGCTTCCCCTGCAGTAGCATCCTGAATAAGAAGGTGATGCAGTTCGCCAGCAGCAACGCCGATCCCAGCATCCATCCTTCCTTGCTACCGGTGGTGATTTGTTCTTGGAATGAAGATGTTGTGTGAGTCAGGGGAACACCCTTGTACAGGAATAGGCTCAGCAGCGTCGCGCCACCGACCGACCGATGAGGGTGTCCCTGCGAAATTTGCAACATCTGCCTTGCTGCTCAGTCCTCACATCCACTGTTTCCAACCTGCAGAACCAGTTTCAAGCTGGATGAACAGTCTGTAACCTATTACCAAACTGACCGCAGGGGATGGCGATCAAGAAGGTGAAGACTGGAGTCATGTTCGACCAGAAAATAGTGTCGTGTATATACACACAAATATTCAGACATTAATAAAAAGCATTGTAGTTTACAATATTCTTTTGACTTGTCTCCTCCGTTGCATCTTGAAAGACCGAAGTGACAATACCCAATTAGGATTCCCAACGAAAAACATTACCCAATCAGCACGCTCATTAACCAGTAGGCAAAGATTTCCTTTCTGAATTTTGGTCTTGCATTTCTGAAATCACACTATAAATAATCAGCATGAGAAATTTATATAGTAATGCACAACAAAACATTTGGAACATCAAGGGAGGGATTCTTGTCAAGTTAATGAAAACATCATGTAGTATAAAATCAGCGTAACAAAAGCTTTTCAGGCAAAAGTGTTGAAGGATCATGCATGTAGCAGAATCATCATCGGTTCATCATGAACACCATTCGAAAAGAACTAGTTAAGCAACTGAAATCTGAAGGTGAAGTTCTTCCTCACCCATCTTATTTTGATGTAGGTAACTGGGTCAGGAAATATGCGCCGACAAACTGTCCCAGAGTGATAAGAATGAAGGGATTCGCCCCATCGAGCGGCTTCTTCACCAGCACTGTCATCACCGCGAAGAGGATGTCGAAGGTGAGCATGAGCATCACATGTACTCACTTTTTGTGTGTGAGGGACTGAGGGTGTAAAGGTAATGGTCATGCAGTGTGCATGAGTGTCAGAACCCTTAGTTTAAAGACTCGAACAATACTACCTCTGTTGCAAAATACATGAAATCGCGTCATAGAGTTGTGCATCTCTAACTTGCTAGATCACAATTGCAAATGGAGAAGACATGTGGCGATACAGGTGGATGATGACATTCTAGACATGCAGACAAGTCTTTAAAGACATAACCACACAAGGTTTCTCACAACCAGCAATGACATCATATAAAGGAGCATCTATTACAGTTAGGCATGACATCCAAGTCTAGTACCAAAAAAAACAGAATGCACCTAGCTCATAGTGCACTTGTCTAAGATAGTTTTTGCACTTGTGATTATTCAGTTACAACACATGTGATTCCAAGACCTTCGGATCATCACACGGGGTCCCTGTTCTGACAAAAAAAAAGACAGAGCAAGGGTCAGGATGGCGAGAGTTAAGTGTCACATGATCTACACAACTGAAAGGAAGTAGTTGCACCACCAAAGTGAAATACTACGTGGCATTCAAAAGTAAAAATGTTACAACTTTTTCAGGCCTTCCCGCAATACAGATTGAATACCTTGATAATGCAAATAGACTTATTTACAGTTTTGTACATTTAAAAATGGTCACAGAGGGTAAACATTGCCTAAGTGCCATGTTATTAGCTATATTGAATTACACTTAAAATATTCTTTGTGAATCATAAAAATAATTGGCCAGAATTTAAAATTTAAGCTACATCACCGAAATAATCATTATGAAATTAAAATAAAAACTTCAATTACGACCATACACAATTAATTATTATAGTAGCACCCAAAGGACAAAATACAAACCTTGCAAGATCATCTTTGAGCGCAGGGAATGATGGAGGCCAGATCATCATAAAAGGATGCATATGACGCAAATGCCATCCCTTATTTGCCATCTCATACACTTTACTCAGTGTCCTACGCTTGATGTCTAGATAGAGTATGTGTGTACCCACTGGCGGAGCTCCATTAGGGCCTAACTGGGCCATGGCCCGCCCAAGATTTTTGCAAAAAGATGAACTCCTAGTCATCTAAGGCCCAGCCCATCAGAACAGACAGGCCTGCAGTTACGTGACTTGTCTTCTGCCTTCGCTCGACTCTTCCTGTGCTCCCTCCAATCTCCTTCTCAAGCCATGGCCATGGAGATAGTTAGGTCTAGCGACAAGGAAACAAGGGGGGCATAGGGGTATCGGTGGAGGGCATAGTAGGCAGCAGCGCTGGGCCGCCGCCTGCAGCCAGAGCTGGCCACACATCGCCTCAGCGGCAGGCTGCAGCTGCAAGTGCAGCCGCATCACACATGCAGCCAGGCAAGGCGCACCGGGCGCAGCCGGCAAGCGACACTGCTACTAAGTCGAGTCTTTCTCTTCTCCAATTTGCCTGTCCTGGTCGTTTTCTTTCTTTTCCCAAATTTTTGGTTAGTAATTGACAACATGGAGGATTACTTTACCGAATCTGTTTTTCAATTTTGCACGGCCATGGAAAAAGTCACTCAGAGAAAAATTGATTTTGTCTTGCAAAGAAAAAGAGATGATATTAGTGAAGTTGAAGAATATTCTAGAGCAACAGCAAATGATCCTTTGCCCTTACTTGAATTGGAACATGAAATTGTGTTAATAAACTAATGACTAATGTGAAGTGCTATGATTTAGAGCAATTTTTTGTGTGCTTTGTAATAGCCTGGCCCGCCCATGATTTTTTTACGAGCTTCGCCACTGTGTGTACCCATCCTCAATATCCCAAACTCAGCATTGTCTCCCACTTGGATTAACCGTAGAGTAGTGAAATCCTTCTCTGTAAGTGTGTCATCTGATACAATCAAATTAGCACACATCTCATGCAAACAAATAGTTTCCACGAGCTGGCAGTTGTCCCCTTTGTGGAGCCAGACGGAAAGCTGAAGTTTGACCAACTTGATGAAATATACACCGGAATCATCATCGGCACGCGACATCATGTTTCCTTTTCTTTTGGCACCATGAGCCAGTCCTTGCGGGAGCCGAAGTGCAGAGAAGGTTAAGGCCGGCAAATCAAAGACGAGAATATCCCTCGCGGAGGCTGGCTTTGCATTCCGATAAGGGAGCTCTGTCACGACCGAGGCATGCAACCACACCGGGATGGCAATGGGTACCCATTACCCTTTTACCCTGCGCGTAAAAATCCTATTAGGGTAAGGGTATGTGATAAAAAATTACCTATGGATACGTAAATGGGAAAATATCATACCCATCGGGTAGAGAGGGTACGGGTATGAGATCGTATAACCCATACCCGCGTACCCATGTACCCATATAATATTTGACAAGTGAGTCTAAACTTTCACGCACGGATATATGAGTAGGGTCTATGGATGAGCCTACAATCGTAATTCAAAGATATAGGCAGGGATTGCTCGCTAACCCTCCGCGGCTACCTCACTATACCGATAATTTAGCTATTCCTAATATTATATCTAATCTATCTGATTCACGTGATCACGTCTCGACTCCTGATGTAGCAAAACAATCAAATATAACTCTTCTGCATGAGTTATGTGTTGTTTTTATGACTATTTTCTGCCCAATTTTACGTGTTTTAAATGCGGGTATTTTTACCCGCGGGTACCCATCTACCCTGTCGGGTGACGGGTATGAGAAAAAGTTGTACCCGTTGACGGGTATGGGTAAGGGTGACGGGTAAGATCGTGGTCGACGGGTAAGGGTATGGGGTGGCTCCACCCTTACCCATACCCTGCGGGTGCCATCCCTAACCACACGCCACCTTGTAGCGTATATACGTGCACGGTAGTGTTTATTTTCTCCTTGGTGGACTCGACCACAACATAGCAGTAAGACGCACCTACGCTTTCTTCTTTGAGGAGAATTTTACGGGACACCATGATGTTGCCGTCCTTTATCTGGTGGTATGGGAATCGCGGGATGCTGACCATGCCTCTATCAGGGAACAACGGGTAGTATGACGCATACACAATGGATCCGGTCTCACGGTCATGCTGGGAAGCGAAGACAACGCCGTTTCGGCAACCCATGACGGAGCCCTTTACATCGAAACTCGTGGGGCAGAACACACACGCGAGCTCGGGGGGATGCGGCCACACCAGCATGAAGCGCCGAGGTTTCCGATGCAATGTTTCGATGTAGAAGCCGAGGAGCCAGGGCGGGTTGAGCTTGCGGAACCGATGAAGGAAGGTCGGGTCGGAGGCATGGTGGAACCAACGCTTGCAAACGAGAGCGGCACGGACGAGGGTGGTGGGGAAGCCAAGGCGGACCATGATCTCCATAAGGAGGTCATTGTCGTCGAGCACCTTGGACATTGGATTGGCGGGCGTCGCGGAATACCGCAGCCTCTTGGGAAGTGGGATCAGCAACCCATGAAACAAATGTGATAGCCATTGAACTGATTTCTTCTATCAATGTGTGGCCAAAATATCAGATGCAAAAATGATTTCTTTCGATCCAGCACGATGAATTTATATATACTGTGTTGTCAGAACGACGGGAGAAATTGGATGGTCTTACCCTCGGGGAATCTGAGCAGCGTCCATCATCTATCTCCTCCCCTCTGTCCACTATTTCAGAAAGTAAACTTACGTAAGGTTTAGTGATGAGGAGAAATCCTGCTAGGGTTTTGTGCAAGAAAAGAAAATAACATTGCTGAGGAGATCGACAACGAGGGGAAGGAGAAGGATGGTTAGACCTCGTATCGCCGGTGGCTGCCGGCGGGCTGAGGTCGCCGGTAGCTTCCGGCGGGTTGAGGTCGCCGGTGGCGCCGCTCCTCCTTTGTCACGCTCGCTCGGATCCGTCCAACAGCCGTTGCGAACGCGCGTGTGATTGTGGATCGAAAGCAGAATATCTTGAGGTAACGTGATAGCTACAGAGACGTGTCGACAACGACCAACGGTCAGGATGCTCCGTTAACGTTTCCGAAGAGGAGGAGGACGACCGTGCTGGTGTCAAGCGGTGCCTTCTCTTCATGGGCTTTCTCCTGTTCATCGCGCTTACTTTGTACCTTGATTAGTGTCTACAACTATTACTAGGTAATAATACAAAGTTAGCAAATTACACAAGTATAATCCTGCAAGATGGTACAACCAACACACAAAACAGAGGGTCAATCTCAGCGTTGTATCATGTTATGCTTTGCTTGACCCAAATGAGCTTTGCATCGTTTTCAAGTGTTTTCAGTTTCAGTTAGCAGAGTACAAATAACGGAGAGAAATAAATAGAAAAATCTGCAAGTTTTAGACGCAGCGCAAAAGTCTCGTCATGCTCTCCTCTTTATGTTCATCTTGAGCCTGCTTGATCACGAGGGTGTGATCGCTGAGTTTCATTGTTCAGCACCCACAAAGAGCAACCCAGCTGCTAGTTATCTGGACTACGCTAAGTTCCACTGTACTCTGTTTTCTCTCCCGGCCACCAATATATTTTGTGCCCGCGCTGCCAATGCAGAGACAGGCAACTGGTGTCACAGCTTGTGTACACACAACGAAGCTCTGTTTTTTTAACTTCCTATAAAATTGGAGCTAATAATATTTTAACTCATTTCTGAAGAGCAATCTCTTTTAATAAACATTAGGATGTTAAGACGGTAGCATCAGTTTTAAAATGCGTCTTGCCTCATCACACCACTTGTGAATAACTCGGCAAACCTCAAGGGACAGGCGGTCATCAATATGTTAAGAGGTCTCTCATCTATTTTGCGAGGAAGAAGTGATACATTATGGTTCTCACAAAGTCATGAAACAATTTAGAATTTAGGCAACTCATTCAAGCCTTGGCACTTGGCAGCATCTCAAAGAATGCAAGATAGCACTGAAACCAGCACTGCTTGAATAGCCAGCTATTCATGCAGTAGACAATATCACCAGAAAGGAACATCCTCCAACTCACGTCCCGTCGGATACATGGCAAAATAATCAAACACACACGCGCGAGTAAGCTCGCAACTCCATGCTTTTTTTAAGCTTGCTTGAAATATAAAGTAAAACAGATTAAATGGATCACAAGGTAAACAATAATTAACTGGAAGAAGTCAGTGTGACTTCAACCTTCATGCCACATGACCAATGTCTGCCGAAATTAGATAATACATGTGAGTTAATTAACTAGGCGATTAATTCCTACAAATCCACTTCACAGCCGACCAGTTCATACTACATAGAGGGCAAATCTCCACATCGAGCATACAAAATGGAATAACCTACACCCAACAAGCCATTTCTACATCCTGGCCACCAGAACGGAACTCCAGATACCTGTGGAGCAAGGAATATCATTAGTCAAACAAATTTGTACTATTCATTCAGGGAAATAAGTTGATGATATTCCTCAAACAGTAAGCATTCGGTTAACTAGTGTGGAAATTGCAGCTGTGCTGAGGTATGCCTAGCTATGTTTGGCTCAAGTCTGCAGCAATCTGGCTGGAGCAAGTTATTTATGTAGGCTTCTTTGAAAAAAAAAATTGGCAGACAAGTGACGTGCTGAGCAAATGTTTAACCAAACAGCCTAAAACTAGAATAATCATCCATAAATTTGAACGATAAACGGCAGCGTACTATTTAATGAAACCTATATCAACTATCAAGTGTCCAGTCATTTCGCTGGAGCAAATTATTAATGAAAGGCTTCTTTAAAATATTTTTTCTCGGACAACAAGTGACATGCTGAGGAAATGCTTAACCAAACAGCCTAAACTAGAATGATAAAACTACACTAACTGCAAGCAGAACAATAAACAGCAGCATATATATTAATTAAGGCATATTCTTCAAGTATTCTTGAAATTGTTAGTTCACTAGGTATTGAGTGATCCAAAATAAACAGGAAACTTTATTGTTAAAATTGTTAGTTAACTAGGTATTAGAGTAATCCAAAATAAGCAGGAATCTGAGATGGCGTAGCTATAATTACATACAAATAAAAGAATTTTGACAGAAATTGGCAACATAGTGTTAGTTGGCAATTACTGCATATGCAGGACAAGTTGCAAATCACACTAGAACTTGATAGACCCAATACATGGAGAAGATAAGCTTACCAGCTCAACAAGTAAATCAGAGAGCATATCCAACCAGACAATCATGTTACGTATTGAGCAAGAGCTCAGCTCCGTCATGTCCACCACCAGCGCATGTTTCTACAAGCATAATTAAAAAAAACATTGTGTCCTGTCAGCCAGAATATAAGGCCACTGCAAATAGGATAAGGGTAAGGCCGCGAGGCTTGATCCTGAAATCAGGGCCCCTGATTCCATAGAAAATATATGAGTTTGCTTCAAAAGTTAGTTAGTGCTAGCCCAAACTTATGAATTACGATATGGCTGAAGCTTTCCAATTTCCTAGCTCTATATATGGAGAGGCCTACAATGTAACTAGTATCAACTATCAATAGAACAGAAAAGGGAGATTGTGCACAAAATCCTAAGCCATATCGTAAAGATAAAAATCAGGAGGCACCAACTAGGTGTTCAGATAAACTCAGAGCTGTAATTTTTGAAAAACAACTCAGCTTTGATACAAAAATAGTAAGAGATAACTGAACACACCTATTTTCAAATTCACTGCATGTTCCCAAAAACAGCATATACTATATCATAAAAATGAAAAACATCCACATCATACTATTAGTTGTTCAGAAACGGAGATGTTGTCTAGAGCTATTCTTAAGCTTGTTCCACAACATATTTGAAAGGAAATACTGATGCTAACAACACCCTGATTTAAATTATATTTAAATGAATTTAGCCCGAAAAGAAGAAAGTGAAATCCAATTATTAATTTTCCTGTACAAAAGGACTTGTCACATGCAGGATAGTCCTATAAGTGATAAATGAATAATCATTCATAAATGTAAACCAAGCAGTTATTACGGGTCTAAGACCATTAGTA
Organism: Poa pratensis; assembly: GCA_947311845.1. Classification (NCBI taxonomy): domain Eukaryota; kingdom Viridiplantae; phylum Streptophyta; class Magnoliopsida; order Poales; family Poaceae; genus Poa; species Poa pratensis. The sequence goes on from CAMZMU010000043.1 coordinate 65,685,061, forward strand.
GTATCACCAGAGATTACAATACTGAATGAAAGAAATATAACAAGGACTAATTAAGCTTCCAAATGTACCTATTAAGCTAGTCATTTTAGTTGGTTCAAGCTAGTTTTTCATGTAGTTAAATTCCAACTGATGTGCGTCCCATCTTGAGAAAAAATGGTACTGTAGCTATGCACAAACACAATTCTTGCATTTGCAAATAGGCAGGCAACGATGAAATTTAGTTCAATAATTTTACAACAAAATTTCCAATCTTGGTAACCATTGTATATTTTCTCAAACACAGGTAATCATTGTTTTATTGTATAGATATGGGTAAAATGAACTGATGTAGTAGCAGTTTTCTTTCTGATTTAAATCGCAAAATTTACAGAAACCAAGCTACCCAGTTGCAACTCATCGCCGCTACAGAAATCAGAAGAAAAAGTAAAGTACATACCACTAACAATTTTTTTTTCTAGATCATAATCATTACATAGAAAGTCATCGTACAAGCATCAGAACAGACCAGTGCAGAACATAATCAACTCGTCGCTATATGTTGAAGAGGTTATCAAGAAGCAAAACAAACAAATGAAAAGACACTACTTAAAATTGTTGGAAGTGATGTGAACATAAGTTCATTAGCCAATTATCAAACAATAATTTGTTTATACTGCAGCAATTTAAGGCATGTTATTACCTGCAGCACAGACACTTTCGAATGGATGATAGTAAGAAAAGATCATCGTGTCGAAAAGCTTCTTGAACTTCAATGAATCAAGATGGATCATTAAAAGGCCTATCATTGTCCACAGAAATACCACATTGTTCTCCTCAGCATACCCTAGTATCACTAAGACCCCTTTCTCCTCTGGTTTGATGGAAATTAGCTTATCCAGTTCAATAGTTCTTGCAAGCCCCCATGAAGCAACACCATCACAATCAGTCTTCATCTTCCATAACTGGGCGGTATAGTCTGAGTCTGACACTACGAGGTAACCCAGCCCACCGCCCTCGGCCCGCATCATCTTCGAGGATCTGCCCTCGCCATAGATATCCACTGGTGGCACCTGTATAACAGCTAGGCTCTGCTTTGCCAAATCAAATTCCAGAATTCCAGATAAATTCCCAGCAAGAACCCAATAAAGGGAATCTCCAGCCATTACAACGTCATCCGTATAAACCATGGTGGGAATACGGCTCCCATTGGCCTTGTATGGAAGCGGCGTTGAGACAAGATCTCCCCAAAGGCCTGTCTTTGATGAGTAAACGCAGGCTAGTGCGTGTACATGCTGTATGTCATCACCGACTACCCCTGTGAAGACCACATGGAAGTGTTGGTCCTCTCCGGCAGGGCGAAGCACCGCCCCATTGACCAGGCCCATGGTTTTCTCCATATCGAATGCCGCGGGAATAGCAATATGGTGCTTGTCGCCGGTGATGGGGTCCCACACCAGGAGCTGGCGGGGCTTCGAAAGGAAGATGAGGAAGAGACCATGGCGACATCCAAGGGACCTGGAGTGTTTGAAGTCGTCGTCGCGCTGCAAGGAGAAGCGCCCGGGAGGGAGGCGATTCGGGGCCTCCAGAGTAGGTAGGAAGGAAAGACCTTGATACCTATCGAAGAAACCGAGGAGGGGCGCGTTGCGGCGGTGGCGGAGGCGGAAGCGACGGAAGAAGCCGGGGTCGGATACGAGGCGGCGCCAGCGCTTGCAGACGGCGGATGCGCGGGGAGGGAGGAGGGCTGCGGTGGGAGGCGGAGGAGGATCTCGCAGAGGAGGTCATCGTCGTCCAGCGGCGTCACCGCCGGCGAGCGGGCGCGGCGGCGGCGGCGGCGGCTGCTCATCTAACCCTAGAGCTCGCGCGTGTGGGGAGTGAAGTGGAGTGACATTGGAGACGGGAAACGAAGCTGGGATGTGAACCGGTGACTTTTGGTTTTGACGGTTCGAGATAAACTTAGAAACCCACGATTTGTTTCTTGTTCATATTTTTGCGAGCCATTTGTATGTACAAACGTTCAATTATAAAGTATGAAAGACTAAATTTTCCATTAAGACCAAATAATTTATAAATTAAAATAAATTTCCTTCTGCTTGACCCGACATTTTTATCCTATCTAAAAATTACTTGACAACCTAACCCCACAACAAGGATGCGACATCAGAACATGACAACATAATGGAAAATAGTAATCCCTCTGATCCTAAAAGATTGTCGTGGGTTGAGCGTTTGAAAGCACATACCTAGCCTTTCTCTCTGACACTTAAAGTGAATCAGAGGGATTATACGTATTCCTTTTAGTTTAAAAGAGGAGATTATTTTTCCAAAATTTATAGAAAATAGTGATAAATTAGTTGGAATTCCCATTTTGCGTTGAACTTACCAAAGCTAAATTTGAACAAAGATAAAGAATAGCGAGAAAACTAAAAACAATAATAACAATATTTAGTAAAAATGTGCGCGGAGTCTCGTTCCCCCCCCCCCCCGAACAAAAAAAATGGTTCAAGGTAAAATGGAATCGTGACCCGAAGAACTTGACTCCGTGAAGCCATTGATGAGACACTCATGCAACCGCCTTGTACATTGTTAAAAAGGCTAAGTCCAAAGAAAATGTTGACAATGTTTGATTATTCTTGAAGTGCTATTTGAAGGCAACACAAGCATCCAACCTTCCAAGTTTGTCGTTCTCCAACAACAAGACACCAGCTTTGTCATGCTTGAAGATGATACTCTTGAATCAATGAGAAACCATGGATCTGCGAATGGAAAGTTGTGGTGGTGAAAAAGGAAGGACAACAGTGTTGCGAGCGTTGGTTGTCAATCCTACGTGCGGTGGTTGCCGGTGTTGCAAACAAATGGTGGCGATGTTGCCAAGGAAGGGCGTCGCTGTTGCGAGAAGTTTTCATTGGTGCCGCAAAATGAACGAAGTGGTGCTGCTAAGGAATGGCGGCGGTGCTACGAGTGGTGGTTGCCGATGCTGCGACGACCATGCAACGATGCGAGTGAAGGCGACTGTGCTCCTAATCACCCACGTCGGTGTTGCAAATTTTTTCTCCAGCAACTAAGATCGAAGAAGGTGTTGTGATCATTAATTTTTGCCTAACATGAGGTGCCTTTTGGGGATGGAAGATCGATCCGAATAGGTGTTGTAAGTTTTTCCTCCAGCAACTAAGACCGAAGAAGGTGTTGCGATCATTCCTTTTTTGCATGAGGTGCCTTTTTGGGATGGAAGAAGGATCCAAATCGTTGTTGCAAGTATTTCTCCAGCGACTAAGATCGAAGAAGGTTTTGCGATCATTCCTTTTGCCTAACATGGGTGCCTTTTGGGAATGGAAGAAGGATAAGAGCACGGAGGAAAGAAGTCCAGTCCAGTCCAACCCAGCCCAGCACCCATGGCTAGACAAACACCGAGGCCCACGATTTATTCCTTCATATATACTCCCTCCGTTCGGAAAAGGATGTCACAAAAATGAACTATAGATAGACCATTTTATGACATCCTTTTCCGAACGGAGGGAGTACTTTTTTCCTGACCTTAACACCTTGACTCCACACGAAAGGCCACCCCATCACAAAATATCGAATTTTACTTGAGAAATTTCTAGTCTTAGAAGTAGTGTATCTCCCTCATTTGAACTCTAACTCGGGCGATGCCTATTCCAAATCTGCTACGTAAATTTCGGTTCAACAAGTAGTGTTAGATTTATGTGCATTTCGGTCATTATTTTACACCCATCAACTCGACACATAAAACAGTTAGAAAAGAAAATCAATTGAAGCATAGTTGTGTTGCTCAATGCTCGGCCATGACAGAGGTATGTGAAAAGGAGTTCGAGTCTCAAAGGAGCTCGCAGAATCATTTGTATGAAATCCGAAGCAAAAGAGATGTTCAGAGTTCTGTTTATGTTCCAAACTGGGTAATCTGCAGTGTTCACCAGCGCTAGTCATGCAAATGAATTATCTGAGCTGTTCAGTTCTGCTGTATTTTTTTTAAAAATTGTCCCTGCAGTAACAAGACGCACCACGCAGCCTGCAGTAACAAGACGCACCACCCAGGCGGCTGTGACTCAACATTCAGGTAGCCAGATCCAGATAAAAACTCAACGAAAAATACACCCGAAATTTTATAGTCTGATTCAGCTGTAAAATGTGTTTTGCCTCATCTCACCAATAATGCAAAAAATTGCCTATCTCAAAGCAAAGGCGATTGATAATTTGATACCGATGAAAAGAGGCAAACCCATGCATAAGGCTTTGTGTTTTGAGTTACCTATCCCAGTCCTGATAACAACAACCAAATTACTCAGAACTTTTATCCGGATCAATCTAAGCAAGCTTGAGTGTCGAGCACCCACACGTGGCGGGCGACCATGATAGTTTTATCCATGCCTGTCCTGATCAGAACACCCAGATCACACTGCAACGAAGAAGCCTTCCCAGCATCTCAAAGAAAGCAAACATATTTACCGAAACAGCTATTTGTCGAGGTGCAATTCAACAAACAGGAGCTTCTTCCCAGCTCCCAGGTAAATAATGATACGGTTCAACATTCATTAGTCCTACCTAGGCTCTTCAAAATACTGAGCTACCGTAGCTCGCTTGCACGGACATCATTGGAACATAAACAGAACTCTGAAACCTCCCCGCCTGATATGACACGGAAGATAAACCAAAACCACGCACGTATGGGCACACAATAGAACATAAGCAGGATCAGTTCACAGGCGAGCTTGCCAATTTGCTTCAAACACAACAAATTAAAGAAACCACAAGGTGAGTACGAATTAATCGAAGCAAGTCAATATGCCTTCAACCATCATGTCGGTTGACTAATGTCTACAGAAATCAGATGATTGACTAATGTCTACATAAATGTCAAATTAAGCGATTAATTCCTACAACTGGCACTTCCTAGCTGTCCGGTGCATGCTACATAGAAAGTCAATTTCCGCGTCAAACATACAAAATAGAAGAACCTGCACCAAGAAGCCATTTCTGCATCTCAGTCACCACGATGTGAATTCTAGAGACCTGCAGGTCAAGTAAATATCACCAGTCAAACAGATTTATACTATTCAATCAGGAAAAGCCAATGAAGTTATATCCTCATAAATTCTGTATGACTCAAAGAGTAAACTATAGCTTCACTGGAAATTGTGCGAAAAGCTCCATAGTAAAATCACCTCGGCATTATTAGACAATGCCCACAACAGAAACGGAGGAAAACAACAGTGATTTGTAGTGTACTGGCACACATTCAAACTCTAATTGTAGAGTTATTGGATACATCTGGTCTGAGTAGAGACTATTAGCACAGTGGAACGTGAGAGGCTCATGGATAGGAAAGCATAAACATCTTGTTTCTAGCTTGCAGGCATACTTATCAGAAGTGTAAGAGCTAGCTAGTACTGAAGTAACTAGCAAATAATGTATCATAGATTTAATGTAGTACAAGCCTCAAGCAAGGGATCAGGCGTCATCTTATCAGTTGCCACTTCGATCGGTCCAAAACAACTGTCGTTCTTCTAAAACTTTCAACAATATTTAATGATAATATGCTAGTAAATATTAAAAAATTAGTAGTGATTTAGCAAGTTTACATTATGAAATACGCTACATGCTCCTTCATGAATTTAGTTCAGTTTCAACTGCAGCTGTGCCAAGGTCCTGCAATACAGTAATAGAGTAGCAAACTACCTAGCTACGTTTGGCTATTGCCTTCTTGAGGAGGAGCCTCCTATTTGGTTCCTGAGTACTGTAGCCGTCTCTAGCAACTTGGCTGGAGCAAGTTACTAATGACAGGCTTCTTTGAAAAATATGTTCGGCGGACAACAAGTGGCATGCTAAGTAAATGTTTAACAAAACAGCCTAAAACTAGATTATCATCCATAAAACTATATAACTGCAAACGGAACGATTAACAGCAGTGTACTATTTAATGAAGGCAGAAGTAACAAGGAAGAAGTAAAACAAAAAGAAGGAGCTGGATTGAAGGGAGCGTACACAAAAGAGCAAATCTAGTAGGTAAGGAGCAGCACATCAGTAGGTAGAAGAGAAGGGGTGGCTGAAAGCATAAGAAATTGAATGGAGAGTTGTTGAGGAAGGGATGAGGAAGCAAATCCTTGAGAAAAGATCCAAGATAGCCGCCTGCCATAGAAAAGCACCATTATGGGAGGTAGCCAGGCGCGCATTGACTGACGAAAGGGTTGTAGACAAAATCTTACAATCCACTCTTGCAGTTTGGTACTTGAGAACTGATAGTAACTGAAAGCAATACATTTTCTAAGAGCAGTTCAGACACCTCAGTATACATGCAGAAGATAAGCATACCTGATCAACCACTGAATCAAATAGCATATCCAACCGGACAACCATCTTATATATGGAGCGAAATCTCAGCCCCGTCATGCCCACCACCAGCGCATATTCCTACAACAAGCACAAGTGAAACAAACAATGTGTCATGTGGGCAGAGTATATGCGCCGCAGAAAGGATAAGGAACTGAAGGATAAGGAACCTGGCAACATAAGTGCTCACGATTTAAATCTTTAAACAAATTCTAGCCTGAAAAGAAAAGGCTGAACTCTAGTTATTAATTTTCCCTGGTATAAATGAACTTGTCACAATCAGGATACTCCTACAGGTGGTAACTGAACAGTTATTCATAAATTTAAAACCAAGTAGTTATTATGGATCCAAGACGATTAGCAATAACAATACTGAATGAAAGAAATATAACTAGGCCTCATTAAGCTTCCGAATGTGCCCATAGCTAGATATTTTACTGGTTAAAGCTAGGTTTTCATGCCGATCAACTTCCAACTGTTGTGCATTTCATCAGTCAAAAAATGGATTCCAGCTATGCACAAACACTATCATTAGACAATTCTTGCATCTGTCAATAGGCATGCAAAGATGAAATTAGTTCCAATTTGTCTACAACATTATTGCCAATCTTGCTAATCATTGATCATTTTCTAGAGCACAGGTAATGATTGTTTTCTTGTATGGATACTCATACTTATAACAGAAACCATCCACATATAGATATATAAAGTAAATCAGATATCACCAACCGATTATTTCTGGATAATAATAAATTATTCAATAAATTAAAAGCCACCACACAGGTATCAGAACAGAACATCATCCAATTATCAAACAATAACTTGGTTATGCTGTATTCAGCAATGTAAGGCATGTTATTACCTGCAGTGTAAACACTTTCAAATGGATGATAATAAGAAATGACGTCGGTTTCAAAAATCTTCTTGAACTTCAATGACTCAAGATGGATCATGAAGAAGCCGATCCATGTCCACAGAAACACAACATTATTCTCCTCAGCAAACCCTCGTACGAATAGATCCACTTTCCGCTCTGAATCCAGGGAAAGTAGCTTGTACAGTTCAATAGTTCTTGCAAGCCCCCATGAATCAACACCGTCACAATCAGTCTTCCTCTTCCATAACTGGGCAGTGCAGTCTGACAGTACGAAGCAACCTAACCCACCACCCTCGGCCCGCACGATGTTGAAGCATTTGTCCAAATCCACTGGCGCCGGTATCACAGCTAGGCACTGCTTCACCAAATCAAACTCGAGAATTCCATGTATATTCCCATTAAGCACCCAGTAAAGGGAATCTCCAGCCCGCACAGCGTCATACGTATGAACCATGGTGGGAACCTGGCCCCCATTAGCCTCATATGGAAGCGGCGTTGAGATGAGATTCCCCAAAGGCCTGTCTTTGATGAGTAAACGCAGGCAATTGCTCGAGCATGTTGAAGGTCTTCACCCACTGCCGTTGCCAAGACCACCTGGAAGTGTTGGTCCTCTCCGGCAGGGCGAAGCACCGCCCCATTGACCAGGCCCACAGTTTTCTTCACATCGAATGCCGCGGGAAAGGCAATGTGGTGCTTGTCGCCGGTGATGGGGTCCCACACCAGGACCTTGTGGGGCTTCGAAAGGAAGATGAGGAAGAGGCCATGGCGGCATCCAAGGGACCTGGACCGTTCGAAGTCGCCGTCACGCTGGAGGGAGAAGCGTCCGGGAGGGATGCGATTGGGGGCCTCAAGAGTAGGTAGGAAGGACAGACGGTTAAATGTGTCAAAGAAACCGAGGAGGGGCGGATTGCGGCGGTGGTGGAGACGGAACCGGCGGAAGAAGCCGCGGTCAGATACGAGGCGGCGCCAGCGCTTGCAGACGGCGGAGGCGCGGGGGAGGGAGGAGGGCTGCGGCGGGAGGCGGATAAGGATCTCGCAGAGGAGGTTGTCGTCCTCCAGCGGCGGCACCGCCGGCCAGCGGCGTGGTGGCAGCGGCTGCTCATCTAGCCCAAGACTGAAGAGGAGTGGTAGCGGCGGCTGCTCCTCTGGTTTCGCGTGGGGAGTGAAGTGCAGGGAGACTCTTTGTTTTTTAGAATTGGGAAAATGAAGACTGAAGACGGGGAAATGACGCCGGGAGTGAGAGCCCATGGGCCATGGCTAGATAAACACAGAAGCCCAAGCTTCGTTTTTTACTTTTGCGAGGCAAAGCTCTACGATAAAGACAGCCGATTTTCCACCTCATTCAAATGAGGCAGCAGATGAACTTGCGAGGCATGCGCTGGTAGCGCCTGGAATATGGGTAGATGATCCACCAGATTTTTTAATGCCTAAGCTTGTAAAGGACCTCACTATCCTTGATTAATAAAGGTTACCATTGCTGTAAAAAAAATCCACCTGATTCTCAAACAAACAAACAAAAAAATTGCACCTACAAATGTTCAAGTTTAAGCGCTTGCAAAGTCGCTTAAAGTATAAAGCTTCCTATAAAGACCAAAAAGATCTATAAACTACTTTATGTTTAATATCTTATTTATAAAAATTAAATGACCCCACAACAAGGATGCCACATCACAACATGCTAAAAATTATTATATCTATTCCTTTTAGTTCGAGAGAGGTGATGATTGTTCCAAAACTATATGATTTATCGTATAAACTATAATACCAAAATAGAGAAAATATGGTTTGATTCCTATTTTGCATTGAACTTACTAAAAACTAAATTCGGAAAATAAAATATTACAAAATCAATATTATATAAGCATCTCGTTGTTCCAATGAATAAGAGCATATCCACCGGGACTTCCAATAGACGGTCCAACTCCAACAACTGTGTCAGATGTACAGTATGAGGAGGGTCTGCACACGTTGTTGTTTTATTGGGACCGGAAGCCCAAGCGGCACCTGATAGTTTTTTGAACCAAAATTAATTTAGGAAACAAAACCAAACCGCAAAATCATTCAAATAATTTAAAATTTAAACAAGTTTATCGCGCATATGAAGACATGAAAAGAAACCTAACTAAATAATTAGGGTTTCTAAGTGCTAATCTTCGTCAGATTTGATCTCGATCGACACGTACCCTATCTATGATACTCCCTGAGCAAATGTGCAAAGTTTGTCTGGAATCCCAACACATTAGACAAGATCCGAACCATTCCTTGTGGCAACAATTCATGTGCCGAACTAAAAGTGCACACTTTTTTGTGCCTGTCCAAGACATGTTTTTGACTTGTGGGGCCATGTGTTTACACCTAGCTATCGAAAACCTTAAAGAATTCAAAATTGGTTTTCTTATATAGTAAATTCAAATCCAAACTAATAGGATCAAGTATATGTACACAATGGTCTTTCTTTGATTAGTGTAAGTTTATTATTGATTATTTGCAGATTGGTGATCATCTGAGCTATCGTAGAGCATCTCTAGCGGTGACTTCTGAAAGGATCGTATGACACCTAGAGGGGGGGTGAATAGGTGCTACTTCAATTTTAGTACTTTTAAAATTTAGGCTTGACACAAAAGGTAAATTCTCTAGATATGCAACTATGGTGAATTTACCTATATGACAAGCTAGCAACTAAGCAAGGTACACTAAGTAAAGACGGTAAACAAGGATAGAAGTAACCGAAAGTGAAAGCACGCGGAGACACGGATGTAATCCCGAGTTCCTCCTTTTTAGGGGAGTACGTCTCGTTGGAGAGGTGTGAGCTACCACAAAGGTCAAAACTCAACCGCCACAAAGGCGGTGCACCTCTTCTCCGATGAACCGCACCACAAAGGTTTGGTTCACCTTCCACTATCGGAATCCTTCAAGGCGAATCCGGAGCCCTTACAACAACGATCCGGGGCACAACCCACAAGAGGATTGGGGGCTCCCGAACAGCTACAATCTGTCACAAAGACAACAAGTGAGTACAATAAGAAGCTAGGTTTTCCTAATGGAAATCCTAGCCAAGGGGCCCTCAAGTGAATGAGGGGGAAATGAAGAACGGCTTGGTGAAGATGTAGATCCGGGCCTTCTCCTTCAATCCTCCAAGTATCAACGAGTTTGGGTGGAGGGATTGGGAGATCTAGTGATTCTTGAGCTTGCAATAATGGAGACTTCAAGTTTGGGCGAGCTACCAAGCTGGAGGTAGGTGGAGGGGTATAAATACCCCTCCAGAAAAACTAGCCGTTTCTGTCCACTTGGGCCGGAGACTCCGGGGGTACTCCGGGGTCACTCCGGACCCAATGCCGAAGCTGCCGTCGCTTGGTCACTTCACTTTAAAAACTCTGCCTGGGGCGGAGACTCCGGACTGGAGGTCCGGAGACTCCGGGCTGACCGGAGACTCCGGGGTTACTCCGGGGTAACTCCGGACCCGATACCGCAGCTGCCGTCGAATGTGTCAGCCAGAGAGGCCGGAGACTCCGGCCAGAAGACCGGAGACTCCGGTCTGGGCAAGCAAAATGCAGACTTCATTTTCCTGTCAGGTGATTCGATGCAACGTGCAAATATTTTTTGACTCCTGCACCACTTAACATCACTTAGATAAATCCTAGTGTTGTTGCCTAACACACAAAAACTAAGGGATATAAAATATGCCCTTTCAATCTCCCCCTTTTTGGTGTTAGATGACAACACTCGGATTTGCAATAAAACACACAACAAATATCGACATGTTCCACAAAGGATTCAAGAGACTCCCCCTACATGTGTGCATACAAGTAGTTTGCATTTGAATACAAATGCTCAACATGTAGAGGAGAGATAACTCACAAGAAATATTGAACATGATAAATTTCATCAACACAAGGACATATCAAGATAATGGTTTGAGAGGAAGGGTAACATACCTTGTGCATAATGTTGTAGAATATAAACCAATGCACAAAAATATATCATCACAAAGATAGATACCATCTCAACCATAGATAGAGTGAAATATCCATAAGTTCCACACGGACGGAATAAAACATAGTCTCATACGAATAAAAGGCAAATAGGTTCAACAACAAAGATAAAAGGACACAAGCTTCAAAGAAATGATAAACGAGCATGCTTGTGTCCGACCCATGCAAATCCCACGAGAGAACCTAGTAGAACTACTTCTCCCCCTTTGGCATCGAAACGCCAAAAAGGGAAAAGAGCGATGCTAACGAAACCCAAGCGATCACTCTTCGTCTTCATCATAATCCTCATCATCATCCCCACTTTCAGCATCACGATCATCTCCACTTGCTTCACCACTTGCTTCTTCACTATTGTCTTCCTCATCACTTTCTTCTTCATAGCGCATAGGAGCCTTTCCGGTGTTGCGAGACGAGGTAGGCATGGAGGTCACATCATCATAATCATTCCATGGAAAGATCCACATTCCACTTTCAAGGAAATAGTTGCTTCGGATGGCGGAGTTTCGGGTTCATCTTCTTCGCGAGGAGGAGTGAGACCACCATTGTTGGCTTTGCGCATTTCCTTTATCATGTGGCTTGATTGGACAAGATCCTCTTGTTTGTAACATATTGTTGATGATTTTCCTTGTGGGTCGCAACACCCATGCACATCATAGCCTTCTTCCACCAAGAAACCTTCTTGAACTCATCATTGACTCTTTGCTTGCCACCAACATCCCAAGAGGGTGGAGTGGCATTTTTCCTTCTTGCCCTAGGCGCTTCTCGCGCCTCTACCTCTTCATAAGTGTCTTGAGCAAGATGATGGCCGAGCACTTGAAGGTAACCATAAGAGTGTTTCTTGAAACGGGATTGATCGAGTTTGGGAATCTTTTTGAGGATGAGCTTCATGACATATGGAGCATACATAGGATTCTTCCTCTCATAGATAGCAATGTTGATCTCACACCGGATATAGTCCATGACATCAATCTCAAACCCTTGGCAATCCGGTCCGGCAAGGTATGTCATGTGGCAATGATGCATGAGGTTCACTAGAGCTCCACGGATAGCATCCGTATTCCCGGCTTGAGGTGCAATGCTCCAACGAAACATACGAATCAAAATGTTGTAGAGGGGCTTGAGACCTTTGGTGGTAGCAATGGCACCATTTTTGCAGCAAGAGGAGCGAGGAGCTTCTTATCATAGGCCACTCCTTCAACATGCATTCTTCGACCAACTGAGATGTTCACACCTTTGAACTCATATCCCAAAGCTTCTCCGAATTCTGAAAATTTTGCACTAACTTTGAGAGGCCCCGTCATCCAAGTCATTTGGGTGTCCTCCTCATCTCCAAGCACAAGAGTGGCAAAGAACTGTTGCACCATCTCAATATCATAATCTTGTTGGAGGGAAATGAGGTGCTCAAGACCAATCTTTCTAGCAACCCAAATTGCTTCCTTAAAGTAATCCTTCTTGGCCAACACTTCAAATTGCAAGGGTTTTTGAGGACACACAAGGGCTTTTGGGTCCAAATTGGCATAAGTTCCTTCATAATGAGCTCTTGCTCCCTTCTCCAAAAATGACCATCGTTTGAATTGTTGGGCATGTCATAGAAATTCTGTGCCCTCATGGAGCGGAACTCCTCCTTGTTCAAGTCCTTCAAAGTGGTGATGTTGTCAAACTTAGCCTTCTTGGCCCTTTCTTCTCGAAGGAGGGCAGCCTCTTGCCTAGCCCGAGCAGTCTCAGCAGCCTTTTGCTTCTTTAGGGCACCACTCTGCACATGCTTGTCTTGCTCTGCATCATAGACCAAGTAGTCTCGACCTTGAAGCTTCTTCTTCTTCTTGATATTCGAGGATGAGGATGAAGCACCGGGGTACCTTTTGTTAGCTGTGAAACAGGAGTAGATAGGTAGCATTGAGATAAGCATACATGTCCATGGAATCAAAAGAAGGAAACAATTGGAGAGAAATTTTCTTCAGAGATGATCTGGGCCGGAGTCTCCGGTCTCAGGGGGCGGAGTCTCCGGCCACACCGGAGTCTCCGGTCAGGGGACCGGAATCTCCGGCCTGAGACAGGAACTTCCAACCTAGGTCAAATCTGAGCGAAAAATCGACACCAACCAATTCCTAGAGAGTACATTGCCATCCTAAAGGTTCTACACCACGAATTTCAACAAGAACTACTCTCAAAACTAGATCTAGGAAGAATCCTAGAGGAAGAGAGAGAGAGGTACCCGTGTCCTTCATGGTGAGATCCAAACGGAGGGGAGGAAGATCCCCGACGCTTGGGAGGTGGAGGAGCCGGTGGCACGGCGGATTCCGGCGGCGGGAGCGGCCGGAGGCGAGCCCGGAGTGACGGCGGCGAACTGGGGAAAGGGGGACGGGGGGAAGTGAGGAGTTGAGAACACACTCTTCTCCCCGTGCCCTAAAAGGAACCCAGTGAATCGACCGGGTCCGGAGTCTCCGGCCTAAACACCGGAGTCTCCGGCCTGAGCCGGAGTTTTCCAGGTTTAGGGCGGAGACTCTGGACAGACCGGAGTCTCCGGTGTTGCACACCGGAGTCTCCGGACCCAAACACTCCAAAACTGCCAGATTTTTGTGGGAGACATGTATGTTGCAAGAGGAGCATGTTTTTAGGTAGGAAAGGCTTGGATGAGAACAAGGTCACTGATGGTGGGATACGCACTTGGAAGTTGCAAGATCAAATAAAAAGACCAATTTCCAAGTGTTTCTCCCAAAGACAAATAAAAGGTCTAGAAAACCTAAATAAAACCAATAAGCCCAAATAAGATCCAACTCCTCACAAAGAGGAGGGCGGTGGCCTAGGCCACCATGTATGAGTGTGTGGTGTGACACCGCGAAGATGTATCTTGGGTTCACGGCCACTACTCGTCATTTAAGCTCACAATTCATAGAACGAATATAGAGAGCAAATGAATTCTTACTATCGGCATAATGGGGGGAGGGATAGTCCAATGGATTAGGACCGCACTCCCCCTATGTCCATGCCTACACCTAAACCAAATAGATAGTCAAGAAATAGGTGTGTATGCAAGATGGTCAAGTCAAGCTCCTAGAATCCACGATATTTAGCTCATGCCTCAAGAAGGTGAATCTTGCTTCATCAAGTGGCTTCGTGAAAATGTCGGCAAGTTGATCTTTGGTTGGAATATAGCCAAGCTCAATATCACCACGAGCAATATGATCCCGAATAAAATGATGACGAATCTCAATATGCTTCGTTCTTGAGTGTTGCACCGGATTGTGGCCAATCTTGATAGCACTTTCATTGTCACATAAAAGAGGCACTTTGTCACAATTGACACCGTATTCCTTTAAAGTTTGCCTCATCCATAACAATTGAGTGCATGCACTTGCGGCCGCCACATACTCGGCTTCGGCGGAAGATAGAGATATACAATTTTGCTTCTTAGAAGACCAACTCACCAAGGCCCTACCAAGAAATTGGCATGCCCCGGAAGTTGATTTCCTATCATCCTTGCAACCGGCCCAATCCGAATCCGTGTACCCGGCAAGAGAGAAATTAGTGCCCTTTGGGTACCACAAACCAAACCTTGGGGTATCAACCAAATATCGAAGATTCTATTGACCGCCACCATGTGGCTTTCTTTAGGAGCGGCTTGATACCTTGCACACACCCCTACACTCAACACAATATCGGGTCTAGATGCACAAAGATAAAGCAAAGAACCAATCATAGAGCGATAAAGTTTTTGGCAAACATCGATACCGTCGGGGTTAAGTTCAAGATGGCATTTGGTGTCCATGGGAAACCGCTTGCCCTTAGCATTGTGCATTTGAACCTCTTGAGCATGTCTTGGGTATATTTGGTTTGAGAGATGAAAGTCCCTTCATTCAATTGCTTGATCTCAAAACCGAGAAAGAACTTCAACTCGCCCATCATAGACATCTCGAACCTATCGGTCATAAGCTTTGAAAATTCATCATTGAAAGCTTTGTTAGATGAGCCAAATATAATATCATCAACATAAAGTTGGCATATGAAAAGCTCCCCTTTGACCCTCTTAGTAAAGAGAGTGGGATCGATTTGCCCCAATTCAAATCCACGGTCTAGCAATAGCTCTCTTAGGTGCTCATACCAAGCACGAGGTGCTTGTTTGAGACCATAGAGCGCCTTATCAAGCTTGTAGACATGGTTAGGGAATTTAGGGTCCTCGAAACCCGGTGGTTGCTTAACATATACCAACTCCTTTAAAGGACCATTAAGAAAGCACTTTTCACATCCATTTGTTGCAATTTAAAGTTATGATGTGATGCATATGCAAGAAGGATACGGATGGACTCAAGGCGAGCCACGGGTGCATAAGTCTCTCCAAAATCAATGCCTTCAACTTGAGAGTACCCTTGTGCAACCAATCTTGCCTTGTTCCTCACAACCATTCCATGCTCATCTTGCTTGTTCTTGAATATCCACTTTGTGCCTATAACATTGCGGCAATCTTTTGGCTTCTCAACTAGATTCCACACTTTGTTGCGCTTGAAGTTATTGAGTTCATCATGCATAGCTTCTAACCAATCCGGATCTTCAAGAGCTTCAAACACTTTCTTTGGTTCCACCATGGAAATATGAGCTTGATGTTCACTAAAGTTTGCCAATTGCCTTCTTGTGGTAACACCCTTCTTGTGGTCACCAATGATGTTTCTAGATGGTGACTCTTTTTCAAAGTCTTTACAATTCTTGCTTTACGACGGGCTTCGATATCTCATTGCATCTTGGAGGTATCTCTTGATCATCTTGATCATTTGAGTCCCCGTCTTGACCGGAATGTTGACCTTGATCATCTTGAAGCACATCTTCAACAATGAAGGAGAGGGTTGATCTTGGTCATGACCTTGGCTAGCATCAACAATAGGAGAACTTGGTTCTTGCATAGCAACTTGGTCAACATGAGGAGGGTCTTGAACTTGTTCTTGGGGGTGCATCATTTGCTTCCATGATAGGCGCCGTTTCAACTTGTGATGAAGAGGCCTCCACTTGAATGGAGCTTGGACTTGCTTGAGGAGACTCGTAATGAATCTCAACGGGCGATGGAAACCAATGCCCATTCTTCTTATAGCATCTTGAGGCTCTTCATTATCTACATCACAAACATGAAATTGCGCCACTTGGGAGCCGTCATTCTCATCGAACCTCACATCACAAGATTCTATGACTTTCCCAACGGTCTTGTCATAGACTCTATAGGTGTGAGATTCGGCACCGTACCCAACAAAAACACCCTCTAAAGCTTTAGATTCAAATTTAGACAAACGAACACTTTTGTTCTTATAGAAACACTTACAACCAAATACTCGGTAGTAGGAGACATTGGGCTTGTTGCCGGTGAGCATCTCATAAGATGTAAACTTCTTGCCAACACGAAAGAATAGCCGGTTAGATGAGTGACACGCCGTGGAGATAGCCTCGGCCCATAAGAATAGTGGAGACTTAAACTCCGCCAACATAGACCTTGCCATATCCATGAGAGTCCGGTTCTTCCTTTCGGCTACACCATTTTGTTGAGGGGTATATGCAGCGGAATATTGATGACGAATCCCCTCTTCACTAAGAAACTCATTTAAGGTGTAGTTCTTGAACTCGGAGCCATTATCACTCCTAATGACCAATAGGGACATTGTATTGGCGTTGAACAATATTGGAAAAGTCGATGACGGCTTGTTGGGTCTCATCCTTCGTCTTGAAGAAATAAACCCAAGTAAATCTTGAATAGTCATCAACAATCACCAAACAATATTTCTTCCCACCAAGACTAGGTTGAGGCACGGCACCAAAGAGATCAACATGAAGAAGTTCCAATATCCTCTTTGATGAAATGATGGTCTTGCTTGGATGGGGAGAATCATGCATCTTTCCTTCAACACAAGCCCTACAAAGACGATCTCTAGAAAAAGAAACATTGTCTTTTAGTCCAAGAATGTGGCCACCCTTGTGAAGACTTTGCAAAGTTCTCATGTTGACATGGGACAAGCGGCGATGCCACAACCATCCCACGTCGGCCTTTCCGAATAGGCATATTGCTTGAGTGTTGGTAGACCCCGAAAAGTCCACCACGAACAACTCATTTTCAACATACCCAACGAACATGACCTTTAGAGTCTTGCTCCTCAAGAGTACCACCATATCAATAGTAAAATGGACATCAAAATTCATCTTATTAAGTGCACGAACGGACATAAGATTGTAACCGAGGGACTCGACAAGCATGACATTTACAAGGGTGATATCCTTTGCAACTACCACCTTGCCGAGACCCGTTACCTCCGCTTTTGATTTATCACCATAGGAGACGGATGCTTGATTTATATTTGGTCCCAACTCCGTCATGATCTCTTTGCTTCCGGTCATATGACTAGTGCATCCACTATCAACCACCCATTTAGACCCACCGGAAGCATAGTCCTACAAGAAATCATTGCTTGGTTTTAGGTACCCATTTCTCAATGGGTCCTCTTTTGTTAGCAACAAGGGTCTTAGGAACCCAAATAGAGTAAGCAATGTAACCATCATAAGGACCAACATATTTTGCATAAACATCCCCATAGTAATCAACATAAAGAAAGTAGTTGGGATTGTTATGCCCCGCAAAGTCACTACGAGTGGTCTTGCCCCTAGTGGCATTACCATCCGCAATGGGAGTCTTGGCTTGTGCGGGCTTGGCATTGGTGTTGCTCTTCTTCTTCTTTGCCTTGGCCACATAACCAAGACCCTCCTTCCCTTTGTGTGGCTTTTGCTCAAAAATTTGAGCAACACCTTTTCATTACCTTTAGGAATAGAGGTCTTGGCACTAGTGGCCTTGGCAAGCTCAACCTTCAACCTAGCATTTTCCTCAATAACATTTGCATGATCACAAGAGGGAGTAGAGGTGCTAGGTGAGTTAGATTTGGAAAGTTGAGTTTGAAGTTGCTCATGAGACTTGACTAGAAGAGAGTGGTACTTTCCAAGGCCTTATGAGCCTTGTTAAGTTTCTCCACATCCTCAAGGAGTCTAGCATTAGCAACCACAAACTCGGCTTTCTCCTTTTTAACCACTTTATATTTAGCAAAGACATGATCTCTATCCTTAATGATTTTAGCAATTATTTCATCATTTTTATCATCAAGAGACTCAATTCTTTCCTCAAGAGAGGTTCTATATTCACTTCTTCTTCAAGAGAAGCATTCAAGGATTCTATGGAAGCATTCAAGGATGCTATGGTGAGAGAATCCTCTCTCTCAATTTTTCCCTTGTCATCAAGGATTTCTTCGGCCGCATCAAGTTGTCTCAAGAGAGACTCAACATAGCCTTAGCTTCACCTTGCAAGTTAGCCATAATAGTATCGGAAGCAACAAGTTCTTTCTTAATCACAAGACTAGTTTTATCATCTATTTCATGCATAGTCTTGGGAGTAGAAGATGATACCTCGGTGACGGAAGCCATGAGGCAACGAGCGGTGTTGACGGAGAGGTTCTCATTGGGGGATTCGAAGAGAGAAGGAGGTGGAGTTGATACAATGGCCAAAGCGGCCACCTCACGAGTGGGTTCTTCTTCTTCTTCGGAATCCTCGGAAGGATACTCTTCTTGAGTCAACAACACAATTCTTGGTGCTTTCTTGAAAATGGCTTCCTCTTGACAAAAGGCTTCTTTTGTATCATTTTGATTCGCCCTTGAGGACAAGCCTTCCACCATTTTGCTCTCTATTCTCATAGGACAATCCTTGATGAAGTGATGCTTGTTATGACAATTGTAGCAAGTCTTTATCCTATTAGCAAACTCCTTCTTCCCGCTTGGATTGTTTGCATGATCAACTTGAGCCTTTGCTTGGCCGGGTCACGCCAAAAGTCCTTGTTGCAAGAGCTATGTGACCATGGAGGGCCGGTTCAAGTTCATCGGGAGGAAGGTTGTTCGGGCATGCTTCAACTTCATCATGTTCATCAAGACACACAACCTTGGCCTTCAAAGCAAGAGAGGGACCTTGCTTCATTCCCATGGCCCTAGCACGGTTGTCTAGAGCATTCTTGGTGGCAACCTTGGAGGCTTGCACCTCTTGCATAACTTCATTGGATGTCATCTCAAGGTAGTTGAATTTTCCTTGAATGGCCTTCAATTCAACGGGCTCGAAGGGCATGAGAGCATTCACATACTTCCTCTTGATCCAAGCATCATCCACATAGGTTGCCCCAACATTATGAAAGGCTTTGGCAAGAATGTTGAGTCTTCCATACATCTCCTCATGGGTTTCATTATCAAGCATGTAGAAACCTTCGGCCTCATTGCTCAAGCCATCATATCTATTCCTCTTCATGCTTTCATTTCCAAGAAATGCCACCTCAAGGCACTTCCAAGCTTCTTTGGCGGTGGAGACGTTTTGAATGTGATGAAGACCACTTTCTCCAACGGCAAGTTCAATCATGTGGAGAGCGGAAGCATTGAGTTGTTTCTCGGCAACCTCTCTTCTTGTCAAGTTGTTAGGATTCACGGCCTTGTATCCCTCTTGAATGATCCTCCAAAGCTCGATAGAGGAACTGTTGATATGAGATTTCATTAAGTGTTGCCAAGTAGTAAAAGCCGATGCATTAAGTTTAGGGGTGGACGTGGAAGATTTCTTAGGTTCGGTTGGTTTATCTTCAACCAATTTCTTTTCCTCTTTTCCCTCCTCGGTTTCACCGTCATGGGAGGAAGCGGAGTCATCTAGTGAGGTGGTCTCCTTAGGAACCTTGCCACTTGCGAGTTGTGTGATCAGCTCACGCATCTCGGCAAATTTGGTATCCATGGACGATATCAAAGATGTTTCCATCGATTTGAGATCGGCCATGGATGCCGTAGTGGTTTGGTCCTCTATTGGATCACCATCACTTCGTGTCATACTTCTCTTAGGCGGTTAAGCCCAACAAGAGAGCCAAGGCTCTGATACCAATTGAAAGGATCGTATGACACCTAGAGGGGGGGGGGGTGAATAGGTGCTACTTCAATTTTAGTACTTTTTAAATT
Source organism: Poa pratensis (assembly GCA_947311845.1). Lineage (NCBI taxonomy): Eukaryota > Viridiplantae > Streptophyta > Magnoliopsida > Poales > Poaceae > Poa > Poa pratensis. The sequence continues at coordinate 65,705,242 of CAMZMU010000043.1, forward strand.
TAGGCTTGACATAAAAGGTAAATTCTCTAGATATGCAACTATGGTGAATTTACCTATATGACAAGCTAGCAACTAAGCAAGGTACACTAAGTAAAGACGGTAAACAAGGATAGAAGTAACCGAAAGTGAAAGCACGCGGAGACACGGATGTAATCCCGAGTTCCTCCATTTTAGGGGAGTACGTCTTGTTGGAGAGGTGTGAGCTACCACAAAGGTCAAAACTCAACCGCCACAAAGGCGAGTGCACCATCTTCTCCGATGAACCGCACCACAAAGGTTTGGTTCACCTTCCACTATCGGAATCCTTCAAGGCGAAATCCGGAGCCCTTACAACAACGATCCGGGGCACAACCCACAAGAGGATTGGGGGCTCCCGAACAGCTACAATCTGTCACAAAGACAACAAGTGAGTACAATAAGAAGCTAGGTTTTTCCAATGGAAATCCTAGCCAAGGGGCCCTCAAGTGAATGAGGGGGAAATGAAGAACGGCTTGGTGAAGATGTAGATCCGGGCCTTCTCCTTCAATCCTCCAAGTATCAACGAGTTTGGGTGGAGGGATTGGGAGATCTAGTGATTCTTGAGCTTGCAATAATGGAGACTTCAAGTTTGGGCGAGCTACCAAGCTGGAGGTAGGTGGAGGGGTATAAATACCCCTCCAGAAAAACTAGCCGTTTCTGTCCACTTGGGCCGGAGACTCCGGGGGTACTCCGGGGTCACTCCGGACCCAATGCCGAAGCTGCCGTCGCTTGGTCACTTCACTTTAAAAACTCTGCCTGGGGCGGAGACTCCGGACTGGAGGTCCGGAGACTCCGGGCTGACCGGAGACTCCGGGGTTACTCCGGGGTAACTCCGGACCCGATACCGCAGCTGCCGTCGAATGTGTCTCAGCCAGAGAGGCCGGAGACTCCGGCCAGAAGACCGGAGACTCCGGTCTGGGCAAGCAAAAAGCAGACTTCATTTTCCTGTTAGGTGATTCGATGCAACGTGCAAATATATCTTTTGACTCCTGCACCACTTAACATTACTTAGATAAATCCTAGTGTTGTTGCCTAACACACAAAAACTAAGGGATATAAAATATGCCCTTTCAACTTCGCGTTTTGGGTGGTTTACGGACCCAAAAATCGCCGCGCAAAACAGAAACTGAAAACAAGACTGCAAATTTAATTTCGTATGTGGGACTGGAGTAGCGTTAAAAACTAAAAATAAACTCCAAATAAAAAACTCTTTATTACAATTAAAAGGTGCAGCGCATAAGCACAACATTGGCCTATATATGCACCCATTCTAATAAGAAGAAAAGCACCATAACACTCTCTTGATTTATCCAATATCATTTGAACGGGTGGATATGCCAACCTTCGACAAATCTAAGTTTCTACGTTGTTTTGCTTGACACAAATGAGTTTGCTCTCGATAAATGAAGCAAATGAACCACAAGGTAGTACTAATTAACTAGCAAGTCACTATCTAGGAGTGCAAGCTTGACTAGTGTCTACAAATATTACTAGGTGATAATTATACAAAGTTAGCAAATTACACAAGTATAATCCTGCATGATGGCACAACCAACACACAAAACAGAGGGTCAATCTCAGCGTTGTATCTTGTTATGCTTTCCTTGACCCAATGAGCTTTGCATCGTTTTCAGCTTTTCTCACTTTCAGTTAGCAGAGCACAAATAATGGAGAGAAAGAAAGATAAACATCTGCAATTTTGAACGCAGCACAAAAATCTCGTTGTGCTCTCCTTTTATGTTCATCTTGAGTCTGCTTGATCACGTGGGTGTAATCGGTGAGATTGGTTGTCAGCACACACAGAGAGCAACCCAGCGAAAATGCGATGTGGCTCACGAAGTCACGAGGAATACGCTCCCTGACATCTGACCATCCCCTTCACATGTAACAAGTTACAAAATATTTCAGATTTGCAAAATGTTCAGATATTAAAAACATAAATTTTCAAAATTACTCCAGGAACTAAAAATTATTCAGATTTTAAAAAATGTTAAAATATTTTAAAAATCAAAATTATAATTGTTAGATTTTAAAAAATGGCCCAAATTTTAAAATGTTCATAATAGGTTTAAATAAAATAGTAAATATTCTAGGTTTCAGATTAAAAATGCAAATTTCAAAATTCTTTCCGGAATTGAAAATGTTTTAGATTTAATAAAATGTTCAAAATTTATAAAAATCAGAATAAAAATGTTCGTAATTGAAAAAAAAATAGATTTAAAAAAATGTTGAAATTTATGAATGTTCAGAATTAAAAATTGTTCAGATTTACAAAAATGTTCAAATTTAAAAAATGTTTGAAATAAAAAATTGGTCATACTTAAAGAATGCCCAAATTTCATATGTTCATAATTGAAAATTATTCAGATTTAAAAACAGCAAATTTCAAAAAAAAATGGAAAGTGTTTTTTTAATCTGAACAATTTATATTCTGACCTTTTTGAAAGTAAAAACATTTTTAAATCTAAACATTTTAAAAATATATATTTAAATGTAAAAAATGTTTAATTTTCAAAATTGTCATGATTAATGTTCATATTTGAAAAAGGTTCAGATTGAAGGAATGTACAGGAAAACAAATTTGGCATTTTTATATGACTATAATATTTGACCATCTTTTACTACTAATATATTTTAATAATTTTACTTATTTTTGGAATTACTAAATTATTTTTCATACATTGGTTCCAAAATACTAATTGTCTATTTGTCACTCGCACGCTAAATGCCGCCCAAGGAGGGGCTCGCGTCTGATTAGCTAGTTGGTGAGGCAATAGCTTACCAAGGCGATGATCAGTAGCTGGTCCGAGACGATGATCAGCCACACTAGGACTGAAACACGGCCCAGACTCCTACGGGAGGCAGCAGTGGGGAATTTTTTGCAATGGGCGAAAGCCTGACGGAGCAATGTCGCGTGGAGGTGGACGATTTAACCCATGCATGCATGCACGCACGAGAAAGTCAAAGAATCCTAATAATACTAAATGCTACTATTTATTGTGCAACATGCATGCCCTCTTAAATGACACATTATTCATTGTTGTATACACATTTGTTTTTAATTAATGCTGTTTTTCCACCTCATTAACACTATTTTAACACTTTTGTTTCCTAATCGTGAAGCTATCAGGAGCCGTTAGATTTTCTCATCGCTTGTCTCCATGTATAGTGTGCAAGCTCCATCGAAGCTGCTTTTTTATCTTTTGATAAAACTAGAGCTAGTAATATTTTAACTCATTTCAGAGGAGCAATATCTTAATATAAAAATTAGGATGTTAAGCCCATAGCATCAGTTATAAAATGTGTCTTGCTGCATCAAACCACTTGTGAAGAGCTCGGCAAGCCTCAATGGATAGGCGTTCATGGATGTTTAAAGAGGTGTCTCATCTATTTTGCAAGGAAGAAGTGATACATTATGGCTCTCACAAAGTCATGAAACAATCCAGAATTTAGGCTGCTCATTCAAGCCTTAGGCAGCATCTCAAAGAATGCCAGATATATAGCACTGAAACCAGCCCTGCTTGAATCGCCAGCTATTTATGCAGTACTCTAGACAATATCACCAGAAAGGAGCATCCTCCCAACTCATGGAACATATAAGAGTAAGATCTCCCGCCTGATACAACAAGGAAAAGAATGAAACACACAAGTGCACAAGTAAGCTCGTCACTCCATGCTTTTTTGAAGCTTGCTTAAATATAAAGTACAATAGATTGAATGAATCACAAGGTAAACACTAATTAACTGGAACAAGTTAGTGTGCCTTCAACTTTCATGCGAGATGACCAATGTCTGCCGAAATAAGATAATACATGGGAGATAATTAACGAGGCGATTAATTCCTACAAATCCAGTTCACAGCTGACCAGTGCATGCTACATAGAGGGCAAATCTCCGCACTGAGCATACAAATTACAAAATGGAATAACCTACACCAACAACTCATTTCTACATCTCGGCCACCAGAACAGAACTCTAGATACCTGTGGAGCAAGGAATACCATTAGTCAAACATATTAGTACTATTTATTCAGAAAAAGCAGTTGATGATTATTCCTCAAACAGTAAACATCAGCTTTACTATTGTGGAAATTTCAGTCGTGACGAGATCCTGTAAAAGAGTAGCAGACCAACTAGCTACGTTTGGCTCTAGCCTTCTGTTTGGTTTGATGATTTTCCTGAGCATGTACTGTATCAAGTCCCCAGCAATCTGGATGGAGCAACTTATTAATGATAGGCTTCTTTCAAAAAATGTTTGGCGGACAAGTGTCATGCTGAGCAAATGTTTAACCGAACAGCCTAAATCTAGAATAATCATCCATAAATTTGAACGATAAACGGTAGCATACTATTTAATGAAGCCATACTCTTCCAGTATTGTGAAACTCGTTAGTTCACTAGGTACCATAGTGATCCAAATTAAGAAGGAATGTGAAATGGTTTAGCCATAAGTTCGTATAAATAAAATAAGTTTGAAAACAAATGGTCACATGATATTAGTTGTCAATTACTTGCGTATGCAGGTCAGGTTGCAAATAATACTAGACTTGATAGACTCATAACCACTTTACAATGGTCAAATTATATGTAGCAACGAATTAACTAAACAGACATATCTCCCCGAAGCAGAGTAAGTGATGTAGTTTATCTGCTACTACCTAGCACGACAACATTATTATCTCTGAGCAGGCACAACATTTGCACACATGGGGGATGGCAAATGGTCCTAATTTGTCAGTCATTGCAGGGAGAGAATAACACAACACCAGAAGGAACTTGGGAAGTACCACGGAGCAAGTAAACAAAAATCAAGCAATCTGGATGGAAGGGAGCGCACACAAAAGAGCACATCTAGTAGAGAGGGAGTAGAACATCAGCACTGAAAGCATAAGGAATTGAATGGAGAGTTGCTGAGGAAGGGATGAAGAAACAAAAAAGACCCCAAAAAAGCTGCCTGATATGAAAAGCATTATGGGAGGTGACCAGGTGGGCATCGACTGAGCAAAAGGGTTGTAGAGAAAATCTTACATTCCTCTTGCAATTTGGTACTTGAGAATTGGTAGTAAAAGGAAAGCAATACATTTTCTAAGGGCAGTTCAGATACCTCAATATACATGCAGAAGATAAGCATACCTGGTCAACTGGTAGATCAAATAGCACAGCTAACCGGATAATCATCTTAAGTATTGAGCAACATCTCAGCCCCATCATGGCCACCACCAGCGCATATTTCTACAAGTACAAGTGAACCAAACAATGTGTCATGTGGGCAGAGTATATGGCCGGCGCAGCAAGAATAAGGAACTTAAGGTTGTTTCCAAAGTTGGTTAGTGCTTTCCTATTTCCTATAAATGGAGAGGTCTATGATGTAACTAGTACAGCCATCAACAAACCAGAAAAAGGAAGATTAGGTCCAAACCTAAGCACGCCATACGATAACATTCCAATGAAAAAACAAATACAAACCAGCAGGCTCAACTAGATATTTTAAATGAATTCACAGCTATAATTTGTGAAAAACAGCTCAGTTTTCACACAAATACAGCAATATTAATCGATAAACAAACCACACCTACTGTCAAATTTACTGAATATTTCCAGAACAACACATGATCATTAGTATCATAAAAATGATAGACATGCACGCTCGTAGTATTAGCTGGTTAGAACGGAGATGTTATCTGGAGCTATTCTAAGCTCGTTGCACACCATATTGGAAAAAAATACGCGTTACTAATAAAACTTGGCGACATGAGTAATCATGATTTAAATCTTTAAATAAATTTAGCCTGAAAGAAGAAACTGAACTCCAGGTATTACTTTTCCGGATTTCCCTGGTATATATGAACTTGTCACAAGCAGGATACTCCTTCAGGTGGTAAATCATAAACTTAGCACCAAGTGGTTATTATTCATATTATTAGCAAAGATAACCATACTGAATGAAGAAATAGAACTAGGCGTCTAGGCCTAATTAAGCTTGCAAATGCACCAATGGAGCTAGATATTTTAGTTTGTTCAAGCTAATTTTTCATGCATTCAACTTTCAATTGTTGTGCAGCTCGTAATTGAAAAACGATGAGATTGTAGCTGTGCACAAACACTACATTTAGACAGTTATTGCATCTGTCAATGGGTATGAGAACGATGATATTTAGTCCAGCCTACAAAATTTTACCAATCTTGCTAGTCACTGATTATTTCTCTTACATGGGTACTGATTGTTTTTCTTGTATTGATATTCATATAACAGAAAACGCCTAGTTATAGAACATTAAGTATATTAGATACCATTAACAGATTTTTTTAGATCATAATCAATTAATCATTACATTAAAGGCCACCACACAGGCATCAGAACAGAACACTGCAGAACATCATCACTATATGTTGAGGAGGTCATGACGCAGGAAAAGAGACAAATGATACGACACTACTTAAAATTATTGGCTTAACACGTAATAATGTGAACACATTCATCAGCCAATTATCAAACAATAACTTAGTTATGCTGTATCACCAATGTAAAGCATGTTATTACCTGCAGTGTAAACACTTTCGAATGGATGATAGAAAGAAATGAAGTTGGTTTTGAAAAGCTTCTTGAACTTCAATGACTCAAGATGGATCATGAAGAGGCCGGTCCATGTCCACATAAACACAACATTATTCTCCTCAGCAATCCCTAGTACGCATAGGTCCTCCACCTCAGTATCCAGGGAAAGTAGCTTGTCCATTTCAATAGTTCTTGCAAGCCCCCATGAAGCAACACCATCACAATCGGTCTTCCTCTTCCATAACTGCGCAGTGTAGTCTGACACTACCAAGGAACCTAACCCACCACCCTTGGCCCGCATCATTTTGAAGCGTTTGCCCAGATCCACTGGCGCGGGTATCACAGCAAGGCGCTGCTTCACCAAATCAAACTCGAGAATTCCATGGAAATTCCCCGCAAGCAGCCAGTAAAGGGAATCTCCAGCCAGCACAGCATCATCCGTACAAACCATGGTGGGAATACGGCTCCCGTCAGCCCCCAGGCCCCCATTAGGCTCGTATGGAAGCGGCATTGAGATGAGATTTCCCCAAAGGCCTGTCCTTGATGAGTAAACACAGGCAAGTGCTCGTGCATGTTCTTTGCCGTCGCCATCTGCCGCTGCCAAGACTACCTGGAAGTGTTGGTCCTCTCCGGCAGGGCGAAGCACCGCCCCATTGACCAGGCCCACGGTTTTCTCTATATCGAATGCTGCGGGAAAGGCAATTTGGTCCTTGTCGCCGGTGATGGGATCCCACACCAGGACCTGGCGGGGCTTCGAAAGATAGATGAGGAAGAGGCCATGGCGACATCCAAGGGAAATGGAGCGTTCGAAGTCGCCGTCACGCTGCAAGGAGAAGCGCCCGGGAGGGATACGATTGGGGGCCTCCAGAGTAGGTACGAAGGAATGACTTCCATACCTATCAAAGAAACCGAGGAGGGGCGGGTTGCGGCGGTGGCGGAGACGGAACCGGCGGAAGAAGCCGGGGTCGGATACGAGGCGGCGCCAGCGCTTGCAGACGGCGGATGCGCGGGGGAGGGAGGAGGGCTGCGGCGGGAGGCGGAGGAGGATCTCGCAGAGGAGGTCGTCGTCGTCCAGCGGCGTCACCGCCGGCGAGCGGGCGCGGCGGCGGCGGCTGCTCCATCTAGCCCTAGGGTTGCTCGTGTGGGCAGTGAAGTGGAATGCCAGTATGCCACTGCTGAAGACGACGCTGCACATCTCTTTGTTTTGATTGTTCGAAAGCCCAGCCCATGGGAACATAGAAGCCCGTGATTCTTTTTTTTCTCTTGCGAGGAGAATTTCAACGATCATGTACAGATATACCACACTCACACAAGTACATTTCAATATTGCCTCAAAAGAAAGAAAAACTACATTTGCATGTACTAAAGTTTAATAATTTGGGTCCACTATCCCTAAAAAAAATGAGAGTTCACTATGTGCTATCCTTGCAAAAAAATCTATTATGTATTAACTTTAAAGCAATATGTGGAAGTAAATAGTTAGCTTGGCCAGAAAATCTCACGAAAAAGCAAAACATTCGAATCACAAAATTACCACATCTCAAATCAGAGCCACTTGAACTTATTTAGTTGCTTTTCGTAAACTGCGTCATCAAAAGTCCTCCAAGATTTCCACGGCCACTGTCGTCCTCCATTGTCGCGCCTCCACCACGCTCGCCCCTCATCCCCGTCGATTGCCAAAGACATGAGCTCTTCCACCCGCCGTCAACTCGCCATGTCTTGTCCGTCGCCGGCCCGATGACCATCTCCGACGATTCGACCAAGTTCTCCTCCCAACCTGGCAACTGTTTTTCGCTACTGACGACGGTTGTCGCCCTGCAACACCAATAACCTCCTGCTCCGACCCTAGTAGTCCATCCTCGCCACCGACATCTTCCTCCAGCGGAAAGATGAGTCCATTCCTTCCTCTTTCTTTCTTTTATTTGTATATGTTGGTGAGCTTGGTAGCACTATGCGTGACTTGGTGAACATGGATTTTTCAATTAGATTAGAAGAAAAAAAGAACTTGTAGTGCAAATGTTATTTTATGGTGATGTACATTACATTTTTTGCTCCATGTTTGTTGTTATGTATTTCTACATTTATGTTCCATCATTTAGATGATTTTCCAATTGGCCATAAGTCGGATTTTAACTTCTCTTCCTAGTTCCTTCATTTATCCTTTTTCCCTGCAGTCCGATCATACCAGAAAAAATGAGAACCATGCTCAGTTTCTCAGTAACCGGTTAATTTCCCGGTTTATAATCGACCCATGGACCGTCTCCCAAAAAAAACTTCATCCTTCTTGTGTGCACCTAAAAAACCCTCGACAATAGGCTTAAAATAGAGCACGTGACTTCAGTCCAAACAAAACTGTATAACAAACACATCTCGTGACACAAAAACAAACTGAAAGAAATCTACAAATATCTAACCTAATAAAATTGAGCTTACCACTTTAAGACTGCAAGATACAGGAAGTTATATGCTATTGGCTGATTATGTGGAGTTGAGCTAAATATGTGTGCTTCTTCTACACACTCAAAATCACAAGAGCAAAATTGTAAAGCGATTAAACGAGAAGGATCTGCATACACGATTACCACCTATTGCTGCTGTGGCCAAGCCTAAGACAATGGCAACAGGTGGCAGTCATGTCAACAGATCATTCTTGTTTCACTACATGAACTCAACATTCTTGCTTGAGGCTCTGCTGCTGTATCCCACCCACCGGTAGTCGCTGCTGGGGTTTAAATAGGGAGGGGGTTTGCCGTTAAACCAGCCCAGGACAAGGAGGCGTCAGGTAGCAGAACATGGAATAAACCATAGCTTGCTATAAACCAAGCCGAGGGATCGGATTAAGGAAAAAGCAAAACAAAGAGTCGAGAAGCAGAACATGGAATAAAGCATAGTTTGCCATAAACCAAGCCGAGAGATCGATGGAGGATTGAGATGAGGAAAAGGCAAAATTCTTTGCCATTTACTAGGCCAGGCGCCCGGATGCTACAAAGGAGAATGCAGATGCTTCACCGTCGACAGTGCTCACCAGCTTTAGTCATGCTAATGAATTATCTGAGCTTTCACTTGTCCCTGCAGTAACAAGTAGCACCACGCAGGCAGCTGTGAATCAACATTCAGTAGCCAGATTCAGATAAAAACTCAACAAAAAGTACACACCAAATCTTGTAGCTAGCCTGATTAAGTTGTAAAATGTGTTTTGCTTCATCTCACCGCGCATGTAAAAGTTTGCCTATCTCAATGCCCAAGGCGACTGATATCGATGCAAGGAGGCAAACCCATGGTAACATACTGTTTTCTATCGCAGGTCCTGATCACAACAACCAAATTACTCAGAACTTCTATATGTATTAGTCTAAGCGACCATTCACCAAAGACAACGTTTGGCTAGTTTTGAAAAATTCACTATAAAAGATAAAATAATGGAAGTTGTTCATAATTTGGGCGACCACGATAACGATGAACTGGAGCAAATACTCTTGTCACTATGCTTTTATCGCTGCCTGTCCTGGGGTCAGAACACCCAGATTGCTCTGCAACGAAGAAGCCTTCCCAGCATCTCAAAGCAAAAATATTTTACCAAAACAGCTATTTCTCGAGGCGCAATTCAACAAACAGGGGCTTCTTTTAAACTCCCTGGTAGAAATACTGATGCGGTTCAACATTCATTAGTCATAACTAGGCTCTTCAAAACACCGAGGTACCGCAGCTCGCTTGCACAGACATCACTGGAACATAAACAGAACTCTGAAACATCTCCGCCTGATATGACCCGGAAGATAAAGCAAACACACATGCATGAGCACACAACAAGCAGGATCAGTTCACAGTCGAGCTTGCCAATCATGCTTGCTTGAAACACAGCAAATTAAAGAAACCACGAGCTGAGTACTATTTAATCGAAGCAACTCAATATGCGTTCAACCTTCAAGCCGGTTGACCAATGTCTACAGAAATCAGATAATAGACAGAAGTTGTCAAATTAAGCGATTAATTCCTACAAGTGCACTTTGCAGCTGTCCGGTGCATGCTACATGGAGAGTCAAGCTCCGCGTCGAACATACAAAATAGGAGAACCTGCACCCACAACCCATTTCTGCATCTCAGTCACCACAATGTAAACTCCAGAGACCTGCAGGAATAGTAATATCACCAGTCAAACAAATTTGTACTATTCAACCGGGAAAGAAAAACCACTGAAATTATTCTTATAAATTCTCTATGACTCAAAGACTAAAGTTTAGCTTCACTATTGTGGAAATTGTGCGAGAAGCTCCGTTGTAAAATAATCTCAGCATTATTAGACAATGCTCACGGCAAAAACAGAGAAAAACAACAGGGGTTTATAGTGTAGTGGCACGCATTCAAACTCTAATAGCAGAACTATCGGGTATATCTGGTCTGAGTAGAGACTATTAGAACAGTGGCACGTGAGAGGCTCATGGAGTAGGAAGGCAGAAACATCTTGTTCTAGCTTGCAGCCATACTTTCCAGAAGTGTAAGAGCTAGCTAGTAGTAACTAATAGATCAAATATCATAAGAGTTAATGTAGTACAAGGCTCAAGCAAGGGATCAGGCATCATCTTATTAATTACCACTTCGATCGGTCCAAAACGACTGTCATTCCTATAATACTCTGCTATCATCAAGCAGTACTTTTACCAATGATTTAATAATATGCTAGTACATATAAAAAAATGTTAGTTGCGATGAAGAAATTTACATTTTGGCATACGCTACATACTCCTTCCTGAATTTAATTCAGTTTAAACTGCAGCTGCCAAGGTCCTGTAATAGAGTAGCAGATTACCTAACTACGTCTGGCTCTTGCCTTCTTGAGGAAGAGCCTTCTGTTTGGTTACTAAGGATGTACTGTATCGAGTATCCAGCAATTTGGCTGGAGCAAGTTATTAACGATAGGCTTCTATTCTTTGAAAAAATATGTTTGGCGGACAACGAGTGGCATGCTAAGGAAATGTTTAACCAAACAGGATAAACTAGACCAATCATCCATAAAACTACAATAACTGTAAGTGGAACGATAAACAACACTGTACTAATTAATGAAGGCATACTCTTCAAGTACTGTGAAACTCGTTAGTTCACTAGGTATCATAGTGATCCAAAATAAGCAGGAATGTGAAATGGCATAGCTTTATGTCCTTATAAATAGAAGTTTGAAAACAAATGGTCACACATTATTGCAAATCACGCTAGAAATTGACGGACTCATAACCACTTCAAATAAATGAAATTATATGAGCAATGAATAAGGGTAAAACAGAAATATATCCCAGAAGCAGAGCAAAAGCTACTAATTTATGTGCTACTATTTAACAAAGGATGAGGAAGTAAGTCCCTCGAGAAAAGATCCAAGATGCCACCTGCCACGAAAACGCACCATTATGGGAGGTGGCCAGGTGGGTATCGACTGACCAAAGGGGTGTAGAGAAAATCTTACAATCCTCACTTGCAATTTGATACTTAAGAACTGGAAGTAAAAGGAAAGCAATGCATTTTCTAAGAGCAGTTCAGATACCTCAATAGGCATGCAGAAGATAAGCATACCTGCTCAAACAGTAGATCAAATAGCATCCAACCGGACAATCATCTTATGCATTGAGCAAAATCTCAGCCCCATGGTGTCCACCACCAGCACATATTTCTACAAGCATAAGTGAAACAAACAATGTGTCATGTCGGCAGAGTATATGTCTGCTGCAGCAAGGATAAGGAACTCAAGGCTTAAAGTTGGGTAGTGCTGGCAATATCCTTTTGACAAGGATGAAGCTTTTCTGTTCCCTAACTCACTATAATGGAGAGGCCTACGATGTAACTAGTACCAGCCATCAACAAACCAGAAAAGGAAGATTAGGCTCCAAACCTTAAGTGCACAATACAACAACATTCCAACAAAACAAATACAAACCAGCAGACATCAGCAAGGTATTTCAAATTAAGTTACAGCTGTAATTTGTGAAAAACAGTTCAGTTTTCACACAGCAATAGTAATAGATAAACAAACCACAGCTGCCGCCAAATTTATTGAATATATTCAGAACAACATATGCTCATTAGTGTCATAAAAATGAAAGACATGCATGCTCATACTATTAGCTGGTCACAATGGAGATGTTACATGGACCTATTCTAAGCTCATTCCACGCCATACTGAAAAGAAAAAAAAAATGCAATACTAATAAAATATGGCAACATACGTGATTATAATTTAACTCTTTAAGCACAATAAGCCTGAAAAGAAGAAACTGAACTCCAGTTGTTCATTTTTATTGGTATAAATGGACTTGACACAATCAGGATACTCCTAAAGTGGTAACTGAACAATTATTCATAAATTTAAAACCAAGCGGTTATTACTGATCTAAGACTATTAGCAATAACAATACTGAATAAAAGAAATATAACTAGGCCTAATTAAGCTTCCTAATGTGTCCTTTGAGCTAGATATTTTACTTGGTTCAAGCTAGTTTTTCATGCAGTCAACTTCCAACTGTTGTGCATCTCATCAGTAAAAAAAATGGCACTCCAGCTATGCACAAATACCATTACACAAATCTTACATCTGTCAACAGGCATGCAAAGATGAAATTTAGTCCAATTAGTCTACAAAATTTGCCAACCTTGCTATCATTGATTATTTTCTAGAACACAAGTAATGACTGTTTTCCTGTGTGGATACTCATATAACAGAAACCATCTACTTATAGAACATAAAGTGAATTGGATACCACTAACCAAATTTTATCTAGGTAATAATCAATACAGCAAAAGCCACCACATAGGCGTCAGAACAGAACAATGCAGAACATCATCCAATAATCGAAAAATAACTTGTTTATGATGTATCAGCAATGTAAGGCATGCTATTACCTGCAGTGTAGACACTTTCGAATGGAAGATAGTAAGAAATGATGTTGGTTTTGAAAAGGTTCTTGAACTTCAACGACTCAAGATGGACCATGAAGAGGCCGATCATTGTCCATAGAAACACCACATTATTCTCCTCAGCAATCCCTAGTATGTTTACGGACCATTTCCCGTCTGATTTCAGTGAAAGTAGTTTGTCCAGTTCAATAGTTCTTGCAAGCTCCCAGGAAGCAACACCGTCACAATCGGTCTTCCTCTTCCATAACTGGGCGTTGCAGCCTGACATTACGAGGCAACCTAACCCACCACTCTCAGCCCTCATCATCTTCAAGCAATAGCTCCCATCCACTGGCACACGTATCACAGCTAGGCTTTGCTTCACCAAGTCAAATTCTAGAATTCCAAAGAAATTCCCAACAAGCTTCCAGTAAAGGGAATCTCCAGCCATCACAGCTTCATCTGTAAATACCATGGTGGGTATAACGAACCCATATGGCCCCTGCTCCCCATTAGGCTCGTATGGAAGCGGCGTTGAGATGAGATCTCCCCAAAGGCCTGTCTTTGATGAGTAAACGCAGGCGAGCGCACGTAGATGTTGTACGTCGTCGCCGACTACCCCTGCCATGACCACCTGGAAGTGTTGGTCCTCTCCGGCAGGGCGAAGCACCGCCCCATTGACTAGGCCCTGGGTTTTCTTTTCGTCGAACGCCGCGGGAATGGCAATGCGGTGCTTGTCTCCGGTGATGGGGTCCCACACCAGGACCTGGCGGGGCTTCGGAAGGAAGATGAGGAAGAGACCATGACGACACCCAAGGGACATGGAGTTTTTGAAGTCGTCGTCGCGCTGCAAGGAGAAGCGCTCCGGAGGGATACGATTGGGGGCCTCCAGAGTAGGTACGAAGTAAGAAACATCATACTTATCGAAGAAACCGAGGAGGGGCGGGTTGCGGCGGTGGTGGAGACGGAACTGGCGGAAGAAGCCGGGGTCGGATACGAGGCGGCGCCAGCGCTTGCAGACGGCGGATGCGCGGGGCAGGGAGGAGGGCTGCGGTGGGAGGCGGAGGAGGATCTCGCAGAGGATGTCGTCGTCGTCCAATGGCCCGGCCGCCGGCAAGCGGGCGTGGCGGCGGCGGCTGCTCATCTCGCCCTAGAGGCTAGAGCTCGCTCGTGTGGGGAGCGTGAAAGTGGTGGACTCGAACCAGCAAAGTGAAGTGAAGTGCGTCCAGGAAAGCCCACGAAAGAGTAAAGTACACTTTCGTTCAGCAAAGCCCACAAGAGCTCTATCGATGAAAAGCACACGATAAAAAAAATGTACAAAGGAATATACCAAGACCTCCTTTTACTACGAGAGTTCATATTATACCTCTTTATTTTAAAATATATCAATATAAGAAGTTTGAAAAATATCATCGGAACCCTTAATTTATCTCAAAAATATTTTCCGTACAAAAAAGCAATGTATATTTATATGCTAATAATATAAAAGGTATAGACTCGGATATATTTTTTGTGGAACTCAGTTCGCGGTATCTACTATTGATTATTGATGTATATTAAAAATGGTAAATGTGTATCTTAATCTGATTGTGAGGTGCAATTAATGTGAGAGTGGGTACTCTTGGATGTACAATACGATTTTCCATATATGAATATCAAAAAGATGCCAATTACATCCAGTTTCTACACCAACATAATGTCAAAAGCGAGTTGAGAGATCGAGAGTGCACGCAAACCAAAACAAAAGGAAAAGGAAGAAAAAAGAACCCACCACAGTGATCAATCACTAGCCGGTACCAATACAACATTCAGCACAACAGAACATGCTCTCCAAAAGGGAATAGTGCACCAACACATTGTCGCCCAATAAAAAAATTATAGGTTTTCATTCACGAGAAAATTTGAACTATCCAAAGAATGCCTTCAACAAGAATTGACTCTACTAGGTACAACCAATAAAGCCCAAACCTAGAGTTATCACCCCGAATATCGGGACTCGACCCTCGAAGAGCACCACCAATTGAAGTCCCTATGTCCTGCTCATCGAGGCTGCCACTACAAAAGCACCCATAGGTAGGCTTGCATTCACATGCGCGATTCGGGTTCCGGACAGGAACATCAACCTGCAGCCATGCCCGCACAACGGTATGTGAAGCAGTGTATTCATCTCATCCAAAACTCCCCTTTATCACACAATCATAGTGATCTTGAGATTCCACGGCTCTGTCCAATACCATGGAAATCGCCAGTTTCAACATGTTCCATCGTGTCAACGGAAAGCGGAACTTCGCGACACGCACCCTTAAGCCCCACAGGCTGCAGTTTGAAAATGAGTACGACGGGATCCCATCCAAATAGAATCTCAGGAGCAAAAGCCAGCCCATGAAGATCTCTGGCGGAGACATCTGAAACTCGTCGACAACAAAATCGAGTACGACCGACAGTAGGAAGATGGGCGCGTTGGGTGGAAGAAAACCAGTAGGATCACTGCCAAATCACATTTTATTCCCCCAAAACATGTAGCACTTCACTACGACGAGCTGGACGAATGGGGTCACTGTCTCACCGACAGCCCCGGAAAAGCCCGCAGGCGCCGCGACAAAACCCTAACCCGTTGTCATGCCTGACGACGACGACAGTGGTGAAGCCACACACACACACACACACACACACACACACACACACACACACACACACCTGATAATGAATCAAGTGACTCTGATGGAGAACTCAATTGTCTGTCATTGGCAGCAGTGGAAGGCACTGTCAGTAAACGAACAATGTGGCAGTTAGGCAATGTGGGAAAAACTCAGCTATTGATTCTTGTGGATTCGGGTAGTTCTGGGAATTTCATCAGTGAAGAGTTGGTCCACAAATTACAGCTACCACTGCAAGACCTACAACCGATTCAGGTTACTATAGCAGATGGAACTAAACTCACAAGTAACAAGGGCATTCAATCATTGACTTGGGGGTTCAGAATAACAAATTTGTTACACCGGTCAGAGTTTTACCGTTGAAATGCTATGACATGATTCTTGGCATGACATGGTTGGAGGCATGTAACAATGGCAAAATGTATGTGGACTGGCGTCGCAAGAAAATGCGCTTTATTCATGAAGGAAAGAGAATTACCTTGAGAGGAATTTCCATGAACAACACTCATTGTCCCACTATAACCAGTAAGGAAATGTAGCAACTCGTTGATCAAAATTCAGTGGCCCAGATACTAGTGTTGGATAATATACCTAGGTCAGTACCAGCAGCAGAGATTCCTGCCATCATACAGCAAGTTATTGATGAGCACAAGGCAGCTTTTACTGAACCAGACGGGTTACCAACAACAAGAGCATTTGATCACCAGATACCACTTATACCAGGAGCAGTTCCTGTGCAAAAGAAACCTTACAGATATGCACCAACACAAAAAGATGAACTGGAGCAGCAAATTGCAGATATGCTTCAGGAGGGTGTGATATAGGAAAGCCATAGTCCTTATGCTTCCCCCAGTGATTTTAGTAAAGAAAAAGATGGTGGTTGGTGCATGTGTGGACTACAGGTACTTAAATGTTTTGACAGTCAAGAACAAATATCCTCTTCCAGTGGTTGATGAACTTCTAGATGAGCTAGCAGGAGCACATTACTTTACAAAATTGGACCTTCGCAGTGGGTACCATCAAATACGTCTGGCTCACGGTGA
Source organism: Poa pratensis (assembly GCA_947311845.1). Taxonomy (NCBI): domain Eukaryota; kingdom Viridiplantae; phylum Streptophyta; class Magnoliopsida; order Poales; family Poaceae; genus Poa; species Poa pratensis. The sequence continues at coordinate 65,722,398 of CAMZMU010000043.1, forward strand.
AGAATACAAGACGACATTCAAAACGCATCATGGACACTGGGAGTTTAAGGTCATGCCATTTGGGTTGACAAACGCTCCAGCCACATTTCAGGCGGCCATGAACTCCTTGTTTGCTGAGATGCTACGCAAGGGTGTCATCATATTCATGGACGACATCCTGATCTACTCAGAAACAATGGAAGAACATCAGAAGTTTTTGAAACAAGTGTTCAACATTTTGGCAGAGAACAAATTGTTTCTTAAGAAGTCGAATGTTCTTTTGCCAAGACTGAATTGACCTATCTTGGACATGTTATTAGTGCCGCTGGAGTTGCTACAGACCAGAGAAAGTAGAAGCAATAAAAGTCTGGCCCACTCCTTTGACAATGAAGCAAGTCAGATGTTTTTTAGGGTTTGCAGGATACTACAAAAAGTTCATTGCAAACTATGGTATTATCAGCAGAGCACTCACTGAGTTGCTCAAGAAGAATACACAGTTTATCTGGACTGCAACAACTGAAGCAGCATTTCAGGCATTGAAAAAGGCACTTGTTGAAGCTCCAGTGCTGGCTTTACCGAACTTCAAACTACCATTTGAGGTTCACACTGATGCTTCTGGCGTAGGAATTGGGGCTGTTCTCTCTCAAGCACAACATCCGATTGCTTTTCTCAGTAAAGCACTCAGTCCGAGAGCGCAAACATTATCAACATATGAAAAGGAATGTTTGGCTCTGATCTTAGCAGTGGAAAAGTGGAAGCAGTACTTGCAACATAAGGAGTTCACCATCTATACTGACCATAAAAGCTTGATTCATCTAGAGTCACAGCAGTTGACAAATTCAATTCAGCACAAGGCTTTTTGCAAATTGCTAGGGTTACAATATAGGTTCAAGTACAAGTTGGGATCAACAAACATTGCTGCTGATGTGTTGTCTAGATGACAAGAAAGTAATGAAGCAAATGCAATTTCAGTAGCACTAGTGGAAACCCCCCCCCCCCCCCCCCCTCTTGTCCCGGGTTGGGAACCCCTAATGTACCGGATTGCCATCCGGTACATGGCAACCGGGACTAGAGCCTCCCCCCTCTTGTCCGGGGTGGGTTACGACCCGGGACAAGAGCCCTCCACGCGGGGGCAGCGCATGCGCATGTGAGAGGAGCTCTAGTCCCGGGTTGTAATACCACCCGGGACTAGAGATGCTTCCACGTGGCGGCCTGTGACTTTTTTCGTTCCGATTGTTGTATATTACGAATAATTTGCAAAAAATACGGTTAATTATCTGTAAATCAGAAAAAAACATATAACATATCAAAATGTTCGTAAGAGCAAGCTTTATGAGATAGTCGGGAAATCGGAAGTCGGAACGGAAAGTCGTGAAGACGGGAAAGTATTCGATTATTCGATTACAAATAAAGATCCCATATATAAGAGAGACTAGAACCGTCAACTATTCGATTACATGGAGATCATCAAGCTAGCCACTACTAGAGCCCGTCATCTATCTTGATTCGGCGCCATTGTATTTTCCCTTCGGATCTAAGACATAGTTCATCAAAAAGCCCGCAATTTCCTCGCTAATTGCTCGAAAGCGGTCCTTTAGTTTCACGTTCCTCCGTTTTCGATCCATCTATAAAAGAAGGGAGATTAATATGAATATCAATCATCATAACAGAAATTATGAATGACACTCAACACAAATGATGGTTATAAAATGAAATTGTGAATTTATTTGTTCACTTACTTCGATAAATGTGTCTCGGTTCCGCTCAGAGACTATCTTGCGAATCCACTCGCAGACGTAGTATCCACACAAATTGGTTCCTTGTGGCTGCCTATCCAACCACTACACGAGAATAGATTTCAATCAAATAATAATCAAGCATCACGATGGTATTGAAATTTTAATTGAAAGGGATGCGCGAACACCTAGCTCATACTACTTACTCTGGGGTATTTATAAGTAAGGTTCTCCGGAAAGTCACCTTTTGTAGTCTTTCGGAAAAGTTCCCAAACCCTGCCCAGCAAACAATTGAATAAATGAGTTATTAATTAGTTACTTCATATCTCAGGAAAGAGACCGATGTAATAAGATAAAGATTGAAATTACCGTGCGAGCACTCCTTGGATAAATTCGTGCCTCTCTTTGGGCCAGTTCAATGAGTCCATAATATCAATTTCTGCTGTATCGACTCGAATGACTAACAGAATGTAATGGTCGCTGCGCACGTTTATATATGTCAGTAACTAATCAGTTACACTTAACATCAAGTAAGCAAAAATTAACCAATGTGTACAAGACAGTAATACTCTTACCTGAAGTGGTAAGGAAACAATATCTGCCCTTTATAATGTTGTTCTCGGAGGGCCCTAAACAAGTTGTCCACCGTATCGTCGTGCTTTAATGTAAACATTTTCTGATTAACTAGGCTTGGGTCGACGAACCCAATCTCAAACGACCCCTTTCTGTCACATTCATCGCTCTTCATTCTGCATAATACCGTAGTGAGCATAATTAGAACAGGCAATGACCGAGCTAAGCTATAGACTTACAATGTTAATGAGATTACAAAAAATAAATGGATTGAATCACTTACAGACAATAGGTACTGAGGATGCTCAAGTCGAGGGCGTCAAGCTGGTATAACTGATAGAGTTCTTCAAGTGGAATAGTTAACTCGCTTGTACTACCGCTGAAATGTTCACTTGTAACTCTCACAATGATCATTTCTCGACCTAGCAAAACGACCTCCTTGTACCACTTATGCAGTCTTGTCATTTGTGTTGGTAGAACCTTGAGCTCATCAGGTGACACTAGATCCTTCCCGTATACCCAGGGCCATTTAGCAGGTTCAAATGTAGAGGAGAGGAGATTTTCGTTGTCCAGTTGAGAAACTGAAATACCAGCATCTGCAGCAAATTGCGCGCGGTGAGCGGGATCCTTCTCAAGCCCAGAGTCCTCATCAGTGGTCACCTTGAGCGGGGGGATGGACTGATTTGACTGTTGTCCTAGCTGGGCAACATCTCTTCTCCTTTTCCCGCCGGTTTCAGCAACTTTCCTCATTTGACGTACATAGTCATCTGGCCTATTCATCGAAATCTGCGATGGCGTAGTAAGAAAATCGACAGCCCAATTTATTTGCTCTTCCGCATACGTTTCCTTTGGCGGGGTTTTCTTTTCTCCTTAGATTCTGCAGCCTGTCTTCTCGCCTCTGTTTGTAGCCAAATGCTGGCTACCTCTTTAGAACACGGAGGTTCGTCGTAAGGTCTCGGGGGAGGAACTTTCGGTACTTTTGGGAGGGGCTCAAGTCGGTGTTTGGGTGATCGGAAACCTTTAGCCTTCATACCCTTTCGACCTTTAGCCTTTATGGGCGGTGGAGACGGCTCAGGAGACGGCTCAGGAGACGGCTCAGGAGTCGGCTGAGGAGTCGGCTGATGCGGCGACTGACGCGGCGACGGAGATCGAGATGGACTCGTGCCGTGGTGGTCGTCGTAAGTGTCGTCATGTCGACTCAGAGAAGGCGATGGTGGCCTTGGCGGTGTCCAGCCTGGAAACTTGATCAATTTCTTGGGCCATAGAATGAGTCCACCCTGGACATCTCCCAGTTTCCTCTCATCATCCTCTCCAGGGAAATGAAGTTCGAGTGATTCATATCCGGGTTCAACGTGATCCACGCCGACACGAGCATAGCCAGCTGGAATCTCATTGTCACGATACAATGCTGTAGATTCACAAGTTAAAGCATAGCCGACCGCCGCCTTCAGGGATATGTTTCTCACTGCCTCATGTAGCTCACAAGTTTTCTTCTCAGTGATAAAATCCACGGGGTATGTCACGCTGACCGGTGTCGTGGAAGCCACGCTGCTTTTCCGTTGAGACGGACCACCTTGCTCACTATCTTGCAGGTGCAGCTGATGAGTTGCCCCTTGACTAGCTCGCTCGCGCCGCAGTTCTTCTAGTTGCTTTTCCACTCTGCTCAACCGGTCGTTTTGCTCCTGTTCCTTCCTCCTCTTTGCTCTTTCTCGGCTTCTATAAGAGTCACGGTCCTCGGGAAACCCTTCAAGCCACGTCATAGCTCCCCTGCCTTTAACAGTTCCTCCTTTCTCTTTAGTACCGAGGGCCTTCCACAGCACGTCGCGTTCTCTGTCGGGAAAAAACCTTCCCTCACGAGCATCTGTTATTGCATCAGAATTGTTTGCCGGGGTATAGGAGTTTCTTTCGTTTCATCAACCACTACATCACCTGATGCGTCATACTCCGCCCCATGAGCAAGCATCCAATTTCTGACCCTACGGGGCCAATAATCTGTAACTGGAGTGATCCCTTCTTTGCGCAGATTGGCCTCAATCTTTGCCCACTTAGGCTCGGCAGCTCTGTAGCCACCTCCACCCAACTTATGGTTATATATCTTCTTCGACGCATTCAACTTATTCTGTGCCGATCTTTTCTTGGCTAGTTGTGTCTCCTTGTAATCCAGAAATGCCTCCCAGTGAGCCCGCTGCCTCTCTAGTGTTCCAGTGAAATCTGGGATTTTATTATTGTCGACCCACTCAAGGTATATTCTGTTCTTCCATTTATTGAATGCTGAAGCCATCTTCTTCAGAGCCCAATGCTTGACTTTGTCCCTCATGGCTGTTGTCCTTTCGGGAGTATCCAGCTCCGGCAGACTGAAAAATCTCATGAGCTTGGCCCAACATACATCTTTGTTTCTGTCGGTGACATAATAATTGCCGTCTATGCCTTTTATCTGATTCCATTCCGAAAGGCTGATCGGGACATTGTCCCTAACAACAACTCCGCATTGATGCACAAACTTATTGCGGACGTTCCCAATCGGTTGGCCTTCTGCATCGACAAACTCAATTCTGAAATGATCTTTCCCGTATACCAACCCTTTGGCATGGCCTCGTTTAGTAGTTTCTTCTTTCGATGTGGAGGAGGTCTAAAAAGAAGAAACATTTGTTAATATATATACAAATAAATTTTTACATCTGATCAAATAGAGACTTAATTAATATACCACGCCGGACTGCGGGGGTTCACCAACTATTCTAGTTTGCCCTTGGTCGCTTCGTTCCACCTCCACTCCCTCACCGGAATCGTTCAAGAACTCGGAGCCATCTAAATCTCCTCCAATGTGTTCATCACCGGGTTGCCGGATAAAGTCCATATCGCATCTTCCCCTTCTCTGAATTGGAAGAGAGGAACATCTCCATCGGCCATTGCTTAACTATTACAAAAGAAAATAAAACAAATGATAGCATTAGCACAATAATTCATCGTAGGGAACTTTCCGACTTCCCGACTTCCCGGTTTTCCCGACTACACGACTACCCGACTTCCCGACTACACGACTTCCCGACTACACGACTACCCGACTTCCGGTTTTCCGACTACACGACTTTCCGACTACCCGACTACACGACTTCCCGACTACCCGACTTCCCGACTTCCCGACTAACCGACTTCCCGACTACACGACTACCCGACTTCCCGACTTCCCGACTCAACGACGATCACCGACTGAACGACTTCCCAACTCAACGACTCACCGGCCGAACGACTTCCCGACTCAACGACGATCACCGACTGAACGACTTCCCGACTCAACGACTCACCGACCGAACGACTTCCCGACTCAACGACGATCCGACCGAACAACTTCCCGACTCAACGACTCACCGACCGAACGACTTCCCGACTCAACGACTCACCGACCGAACGACTTCTCGACTCAACGACTCACCGACCGAACGACTTCCCGACTCTTAGCAAAATCTACACTTAGCAAAAATTACTACACTTAGCAAAATCTACACTTAGCAAAATCTACACTTAGCAAAAATTACTACACTTATAAAAAATGTACACTTAGCAAGAATCTACACTTAGCAAAAATTACTACACTAATTGAGCAAAAATAATTTAGCAAAAAATATTTTGGGAAAAAAATTACCACGGCCGGGGAGGAGAGAGGGCCGGCGGCCGGCGGAGCTGGAGGGCGAGTCGGTGCGGGCGGCGCCGGCGAGGAGGAGGAGGAGGTCGGGCGCGGCGGCGAGGAACCCACGCCGGGTGGAGGAGGAGGAGGTCCGGCGAGCGGCGACGGCCGGGCCAGGGGGCGCCGCAGCGGGCGCGAAGGAGGAGGAGGAGGCGCTGGCGCACGGAGCAGGGGCGCGGCGGCGGCGACGGGGCAGGGGCCGGGGCAGCGGCGACGGGGCAGGGGCCGGGGCGCCGCGGCGACGGGCCGCAGCGGGCGCGGAGGAGGCAGGGGGCGCGGGCGGCGGCGGAGGAGGTAGGGGGCGCGGGCGGCGGCGACGGAGGGCGCGCCGGAGCGCCGGGCAGCCTGCCGGCGTGCGGGATGGAGGCGGCGGCGCGGGGGCGCTGTGGAGGAGTGTGTGTTCCCGGGTCGTTGCTCGACCCGGGTCAACGCCCACAGCTTATATACAAAGTACCTTTGGTCCCGGGCGGTGGCTCGACCCGGGACGAAAGGGTACCCTCTTGTCTCGGGTCGTGCCACGACCCGGGACCAGAGGTATTTTCGCCCAGCGCGCGCAAAGAGGGCTCTTGTCCCGGGTGGTGCCACGACCCGGGACCAAAGGGTAATTTTTTCAGTAAGCCCAAAATTTTAAAATTTAGCGCCCAAATTTTTGAAAGTTCATTTTAATATGAATTTGAATAGCTTCTGCATACTTTCGAATCTGACAAAAATTCAACATGAAAAGTTTTTGAATTTGCAAAACTAATCCAAAGCAATTTTATGTTTGCTAAAATAATTATTCTAAGAACGGTCATGTCCCCCGAGTTGAGCGTATATTGAAACCGGCATACGAAATTCAAAACAAATCAAATAAATGGAAAACCTTCGCGTGGTGTCATCATATGTGTCCTAGTATCCATCAAAAATCATAAACTTGGAATAAGGCAATTTTCTTAAGAAAGTGTTCTCAGAAATGATGTATCATCTATGAAGATTCATGGCTTTAGGGCCAAATGACGAATGATATGTCCACATTCATGGTATAGTTTGCTTAAATATGCCTGTATTGGGCACAAACGTGTATCTTGGAACCGTGAACAATGTTGCCGAAGAAACTTTTTATTTTCTGTTCACGAAAAAAATCATTTTTCTATTTCCGAATGCAAAAAATGGGTTATTTTGTGAAGCAACTACCAAAAATATGTCGTAAAATAGGAGCGCTACATTATTTGAAAATACTAGACCACATGTATTTACAAATAACCAAATGGTTGTGTGTCAAACAGTTTCCGTCTACCTCTCGTAAAAAAGACAAATTCATGCCGATTCAGTTGGAAGGGGGTCAAATTTGAACTATAGGTGCCTCGTAGTTTTCTCATGATTTTTTGAAAAAATCATATTTAGGTACACAAGTACCTATTTCATCAGAGATATACCAAGAGATTTGCAAAATTCAACCCCTAGCTATGAACGGTCATGTCCCCCGAGTTGAGCGTATATTGAAACCGGCATACGAAATTCAAAACAAATCAAATAAATGGAAAACCTTCGCGTGGTGTCATCATATGTGTCCTAGTATCCATCAAAAATCATAAACTTGGAATAAGGCAATTTTCTTAAGAAAGTGTTCTCAGAAATGATGTATCATCTATGAAGATTCATGGCTTTAGGGCCAAATGACGAATGATATGTCCACATTCATGGTATAGTTTGCTTAAATATGCCTGTATTGGGCACAAACGTGTATCTTGGAACCGTGAACCGTGAACGGTCATGTCCCCCGAGTTGAGCGTATATTGAAACCGGCATACGAAATTCAAAACAAATCAAAAAAATGGAAAACCTTCGCGTGGTGTCATCCCTCCTGTCCCTCAAGGTTTGGCGCGCCGGGCGGCCATCACGAACCACTACTACCTCGAGCTCAATCCGGCAGCGGTAAGACGTCTCTGATGATCTACAACCGTCCGGTAAAACATCTCTGATGATCTGCAACCGTTTGGAACGGTCGCAGATCATCAGAGACGTCTTGCCGCTGGTTGCCCAAAGATGCGTCTCCGAGTGACGCTGGAATGTTTTGTGTGAGTGAGTAACCTGTCTGAGAAGTGGCCAATTTATAGGCGTCGTCAGCGGTGTGTTTCTTTCGAGCGCTGGTGAGCCGTTGGATCCGGAAGAAGCACACGGATCGTGTGTTTCCTTCGAGCGCTTCTGAGCTGTTGGATCAGCGGTGTGTTTCTTTCGAGCGCTGCTGACCCGTTGGATCAGGAAGAAGCACACGGATCGTGTGTTTCCTTCGTGCGCTTCTGAGCCGTTGGATCAGCGGTGTGTTTCTTTCGAGCGCTTGTGAGCCGTCGGATCAGCGGTATACAGAGCATTCGGATTCACGACCCGGGACAAGAGCTCACCGACTCAACGACTCACCGACCGAACTGTTCAGATATATGCGTGATACTTTTGCGTGATACTTTTGCATATTAACAGTTCAGATATCCATTACAAATAATAGTTCAGATATCCATTACAGCATAATTAATTAGGAGCGCGGGAGGCAAACTGTTCGGGCCTTTAGTCCCGGGCTGTATTACGACCCGGGACGAGAGGGTCTCGCAAGAGGTGTGCAGTTGTCACCACCCTCTTGTCCCGGGTCGTAATACGACCCGGGACAAGAGCCCCCTCACGACCCGGGACGAGTCCAAAAGAATGGACCCGGGACAAGTACCCCCCTATTGTCCCGGGTTGTAAGCCACCCGGGACAAGAGGCATTTTCGGCCCTGGTCTAATGGTGTGGTTTCTACTAGTGTAGGTACACCTCGTTGGCTGGAGATTGTAGTGGAAAGCTACATGGATGATCCCAAAGCGAAAGAGTTATTGACTCAACTCAGTATAGCAAGCCCTGACAGCAATGGCTATTCTCTTCATGACGGTGTCATCAAATTTCAAGATAGAATATGGTTAGGGAACCATGAGGACGCAAAGAAAGCTATTCTTTTAGCTCTACATTCAAGTGGAGTGGGAACACACAGTGGGTTTACTGCTACATACCATAAGGTCAAGGCATTATTTGCGTGGCCTCATTTGAAAGATGATGTTAAAAGGTATGTCGCTCATTGTGAGATTTGTCAGCAAGCAAAACCAGAACATATTGCCACTCCAGGATTGCTGCAGCCTCTGCCGATTCCAACTAAAGCATGGGATATTGTCAGCTTAGATTTTGTTGAAGGGTTGCCAAAGTCGTCTAAGTATGATACTATCTTGGTGGTAATTGACAAATTCACAAAGTATGGACATTTTATTCCTCTAGCTCATCCATACACTGCCCAATCCGTAGCTCAGTTATATGTTGATCACATTTATAAGTTACATGGTCTGCCAAAGATACTGATCTATGATAGAGATAAGGTCTTCACAAGTAACTTTTGGCAACAGTTGTTTAAACTGACAGATACAACGTTAAACATGAGTTCTAGCTATCATCCGCTAACGGATGGTCAGACAGAACGGCTCAATCAGTGAATGGAGACATATCTTAGATGCATGACACAATCTTGTCCTTCTAAATGGTCCAAATGGCTAGCTTTGGCGGAATTTTGGTACAATACAACGTTCCATTCAGCACTTGAGAAGTCGCCATTTGAAGTGTTATACGGTTACAAACCAAAACATTTTGGCCTTCAGGATACTATTCTTCATGGTGAAGCAACTGTTCTAGATTTACAGACTTGGTTACAAGATAAGCATGATATGCAGAAGCTTATTCAGCAGAACTTGTTAAGGGCACAACAAAGGATGAAAAGCCAAGCTGACAAGAACAGAAGTGAACGTCAGTTCACTGTGGGAGATAAAGTATATCTCAAGCTTCAACCATATGTTCAAACTTCAATTGCCAAGCGTTCGAACCAAAAATTGAGCTACAAATTCTTCGGGCCATATACGATTATGCAGAGAATTGGGGCAGTGGCTTACAAATTGGACTTACTTGTGGGGAGTCAAATTCATCTGGTGGTACATGTATCTCTGTTAAAGAAGGCCTTACCAGCAACAGCAGTATCTCAGCCTGATTTGCCATCTCAGTGCACCATGTTGGATCATGTGCTCACACCTTTACAGGTAATTGATACTAAAACAGTTCATACTGGCAAATCTTCAGTCTCTTTGATTCAGGTTCAGTGGGAAGGACTACCGAATTCCTGGACAACTTGGGAGAATGCTGCTCGTCTGCATCAAGAATTTCCAGATCATCCTGCTTGGGGTCAAGCAGGGCTTCAAGGGGTGGGGAATGTCACGACTGTAGTCGGACCCGACCCATCTTCTTCATCTACGAGCAAGCCCAGCAAGAAGTGAAGCCCATATCAATTGCATCCTGGCTGTGTCCAGTGAGAGGTCCAAGGATCATGTAAAAGTAGACGGAGTTGGTAGGATAGGGCATAGATGATCATTAGCACAGTGTTGCTTATCCCCTTTCTCTACCTGCTCCTCTCTTCCTCCTCTCCTTCTGAACTCCAATTCCCGTCGAATCATATGTATTTGAGACCAGAGTGAGGATCAATTATCTATTTGGTGCGCTGCCATTAGATAGGATCGTTACAGTTAGCTATAAACCAAGCGGAAGGATTGAAATAAGGGGGAAAAAGCATAATGTTTTGCCATTTACCAGGCCTGGCACCCTGATGCTTCGCTATCTACTGGGCCAGACGCCCGGATCCCATTGGCTGAATTGCATGCTATGCAGTAAAATGTAGCACCACGCAGGCAGCTCTGATTCAGATAAAAACTCAGGAAAAAAATACACACACAATGGAACGACCAACATGCATGCATGCAGGCAAAGCTTGCTTCGGCATGCTTGCTTGGAAAGGATGTTATACTATGATGATTCAGTTGCAAAATGTGTTCTGCTTCAACCCGCGGAAGTTTGTGAATTCGGCGCAAAGGTATACTGGAGCAAGTCAGTGTGCTTTCAACCTTCATGACAGTTGAAGAATGTCTACACAAATTACATAATACATGGGAGTTATCAAACTACGCGATCAGTTTCTACAAATCCAAGTCAGAGCTGACCAGTGCATGGTACATAGTGGGTGAATCTCTACTTCAAAACATACAGAGGGGAAGAACCTACACTCCACAAACCCATTTCTGCATTTCAGCCACCAGAACTGTAGATACCTGCGGAGCAAGCAGCAACATCAGCCAAACAAATTTGTACTATTCATTCAGGAAAAAGGTGTGCCAAGTTTCAAAGTTGACCATCCCAACAAGTCGGCATCTTTAGACAAAACCAACATCTGAACAGAGAGCAACAATAGCCAATAAGTAATTTGTAGTGTAATGGCACACCATTAACTTCTACTATTAGCGGTTTTTGGCTACATTTGGTCTGAGTAAAGGCTAGAAGGTCAGTCGGCCTGTGAGGGGCTCATGGAGTAAGATAGCATAAACACCTGATTTCTAGCTCATAGGCATACTCTTTACAAATGTATGAGCTAGCTAGTCACTATAAATTCAAACTTGTGGAGTACAAGCCTCAGACAAGGGATCAGACATCATTTGCCACTTCTAAAAAATGGCATTAGTGGTAAAATAAGTTTTTATGGTGAATCTACTCAGGTCATTTCATCCTGTGTTGAACATGAAGTATGAAACATCCATGCTAGCCAAAATCGTGTTAGTGAAAAAAGAGCGACATGCTGAGTAAATATTTAACAAAACATCCTAAAATCAGAATAATCACCGATAAAACTGCAATAACTCCACGAGACACGATAAACAGAAGTATTGAGATGTAACAAAGGCATACTCTTCAACTACTATGACAATCCTAGTTCACAGGTATCACAAGTTAAAAACCCAAATTAACCAGCAATATGAATACATACCTATATCCGTATAAATAAAGGAAATTTGAAACCAGATGCTCAGGTATTGTTAGTTATTAATTACTAATGTAGTCTGGACAACATGCAAATCACACTAGGACTTGGACCCATAACCACGTATAAAAGAAGGCACTGCCCCGACGAGTAAAACAAAAACAGAAATAAATCCCCCAAGCACAATAAAGGTTAATGGCCCATGTGCTACTATTTAGCATAGCAGCATCCTCATCGTTAACCAGACATAAACATATGCACAAATAGAGAGTGGGGAAGGGTCCTAAGTCATCTGTCATTGGAGGGGCCAAATAGGAAGAAGAGACCACACCATGTACCAGAAGGAACTGGGTGGGGGGGGGGGGGAGACTAAGGAGGTAAACGGAAAGCAAGGAAGCTGGATGAAAGGGAGGGTAAACAAAATAGCACATCCAGAGTACCAGAGGGGGTGGAGCATGAGTATAAGATTTTCTTACCTGCTCAACCAGTAGATCAAATAGCATATCTAACCAGACAATCATCTTATGTATTGAGCAAGAGACCAGCCCCATCTTGTCCATCATCAGCACATGCTCCTACAGTACAAGCCAAACAATGTGTCATCTGTGGCAGAGTATATGGCTATCCCAGAAATGATCAGACCAAGAGCTAAGTGCTTGAAACTCAAGTCAACCCTCCTGAATTCAATATGAAATATATAATATGGTTTCCAAACTTGGTTAGTACTTGCCCTATCCTTATGACATGCATGTCTGAAGCTTTCTGATTCCCTAACTTGCTATATAATGAAAGCCCTACCCCTTCGTTGTAACAAGTATCAGCTATTAATAAATCAGAAAAGGGATATTAGGCTCCAAATCCTAAGCACACGACACAATGACATTACAACGAAAGACAAACAAAAACGAGTAGACATCAACTAGGTATTTGAATAAATCCATGGCTGTAATTTGAGAAAAACAACTTAGTTTTGATACAACAATAGTAACAGATAAACATAAAACGTCTACTGTCAAATTTATCGAATATTCAGAAAACAACATATACTCATCAATATCTCAAAAAATAAAAATATGCATACTCTACCAAGTTGTTATATTGATTCAAGCCTATACATAAATCAGCAGAGATATCAATACAAAGTGAAAGAAATATGACTAGGCTTAAACTTCCAAGGGTTCAAGGTAGTTTTTGATGTAGTCAACTTCGAACTGTGGTTCATCTCCTCTTGAGAAAAAATGGCACTGCACATATGTACTAACACTACCATTAGACAAAACTTGCATCTGTCAATAGGCCACCAATAATGAAATTAGTTCACTGATTCTACAAAGAATTTCCTGATCTTGTATTAATTGTACATTCATAGAAAAAACTAATGACGGCAGTTTTCTCGATTTGATTTAAAACACAAAAGCTATAGAAACAAAGCTAATAGCAGAATCATTGTAGCCCATCACCTGGTTACAGAACATAAGGTGAATTAGATACCACAGATAGTTTTTCCAGATTATAACCATTACATAAAACACCGTCACACAAGCATCAGAGCAGAATACTGCGGAAACAAAATAGGTATCTATTGAAGAGGTCATCAAGCAGCAAAATAAACAAATGGTATGACACAACTAAAAATTGTTGGCTTAATACAAAATGTTTTGAACATATTTTCATCAAACAATTATAGAATAATAACTTGGTTTTGTTGGCATGCTACTACCTGCAGCGTAGACACTTTCGAATGGATGATAGTAAGAAATGGTGTTGGTTCTGAAAAGGTTCTTGAACTTCAATGACTCAAGATTGATCAAGAAGAGGCCGATCATTGTCCATAGTAACACCACATTATTCTCCTCAGCAATTCCTATTATGTGTAGGGCCGATTTCTCCTCTGATTTCAGGGAAAGTAGCTTGTCCAATTCAATAGTTCTTGCAAGCCCCCATGAAGCAACACCATCAAAATCAGTTTTCCACTTCCATAACTGGGCGGTACACTCTGAGTCTGACACTACGAGGCAACCCAGCCCACCGCCCTTGGCCCGCATCATCATGAAGCCATTGCCCAAATAGACTGGCTCCGGTATCACAGCTAGGCTCTGCTTGCCCAAATCAAATTCCAGAATTCCGTGTGAACACCCAGCAAGAAGCCAGTAAAGGGAATCTCCAGCTAGCACAACATCATCGGTACAAATCATGGCGGGAAAAGGTACCACATTATCCTTGTACGGAATCGGTGTTGATATGAGATTTCCCCATAAGCCCGTCTTTGACGAGTAAATGCAGGTGAACGCTCGTATATGGTGTTCGCGGTTGCCGTCTGCGGAGGCCAAGACCACCTGGAAGTGTTGGATATCTCCGGCATCGCGAATCACCGCCCCATTGACCAGGGTGTTCTTCGTATCGAACGACGCGGGAACGGCAATGAGGTGCTTGTCGCCAGTGATAGGGTCCCACACCATGACCTGGAGGCGCTTCTCAAGGAAGATGAGGAGCAGGCCATGGCGACATCCAAGGGACATGGTGCTTGTCGCCAGTGATGGGGTCCCACACCATGACCTGGAGGCGCTTCTCAAGGAAGATGAGGAGCAGGCCATGGCGACATCCAAGGGACATGGTGCTTGTGCAGTCGTAATCATCCTCAAGCTGCAAGGATAAGCGCCCGGGAGGTACACGATTGGGGGCCTCCAGGGTAGGTAGGAAGGAACAACTTCCATATTTGTCGAAGAAACCGAGGAGTGGCGGATTGCCGCGGTGGTGGCGGCGGAAACGGCGGGAGAAGCCGGGGTCGGATACAAGGCGGCGCCAGCGCTTGCAGACGGTGGAGGCTCGGGGGAGGGAGGAGGGCTGCGGCGGAAGGCGGAGGAGGATCTCGCAGAAGAGGTCGTCGTCGTCCAGCGGCGTCAATGCCGGCGAGCGGGCGCGGCGGCGGCGGCTGCTCATTGATACGTATCCAACGTATCTATAATTTCTTATGTTCCATGCTAGTTTTATACCAATAGCTACATGTTTTATTCACACTTCATAGCATTTTTATGCATTTTCTGGGACTAACCTATTAACAAGATGCCACAGTGCCAATTCCTGTTTTCTGTTGTTTTTGGTTTCAGAAAAGCTGTTCTGGAAATATTCTCGGAATCGGACGAAACAAAATCTCAGATGCCTATTTTTCCCGACACGTTCCAGAAGTCCGAAGAGGAGACGAAGGGGGGCAGCAGGGCGGCCTCACCCTATGGCGGTGCGGGTGGGCCCCCTGCCGCGCCACCCTATGGGGAGTGGGCCCCGCGCCTCCACCGACGTCGCCCCTTCGCCTATTTATTCCTCCAGACGCGAAAACCCTAAAACACCGAGCCATATTTCCAGAAAACATCCGCTGCCGCCGCCGCCGTCAACCCTAACTCAGGGGGTTCAGAAGTTCTCCTCCGGCACCCTGCCGGAGAGGGGAATCATCACCGGAGGGCTCTACATCGCCATGCCTGCCTCCGGAGTGATGCGTGAGTAGTTCATCCTTGGACTACGGGTCCATAGCAGTAGCTAGATGGTTGTCTTCTCCTTTTGTGCCATCATGTTTAGATCTTGTGAGCTGCCTATCATGATCAAGATCATCTTATTGTAATGCTACATGTTGTGTTTGTTGGGATCCGATGGATATTGAATACTATGTCAAGTTGATTATTGATCTGTCATATATGTGTTGTTTATGATCTTGCATGCTCTCCGTTATTAGTGTAGGCTTTGGCCAAGTTTATGCTTGTAACTCCAAGAGGGAGTATTTATACTAGATAGTGGGTTCATGCCTCCATTTAATCTGGGACAGTGACAGAAAGTTCTAAGGTTGTGGATGTGTTGTTGCTACTAGGGGTAAAACAGCAATGCTTTGTCTAAGGATATTAGTGTTGTTTACATTATGCACCATACTTAATGCAATTGTTTGTTGCTTGCAATTTAATACTGGAAGGGGTGCGGATGCTAACCTGAAGGTGAACTATTTAGACACAGATGCATGCTGGATGGCGGTCTGTGTACTTTGTCGTAATGCCCAAATAAATCTCATAGTGGTCATCATGATATGTATGTGCATTGTTATGCCCTCTCTATTTGTCAATTGCCCAACTGTAATTTGTTCACCCAGCATGTTTAGTATTTTATTATGGAGAGACACCACTAGTGAACTGTGGACCCCGGTCCATTCTTTTACATCTGAAATACAACCTACTGCAATCATTGTTCTTTTACATTCTCTGCAAACAAACATCCTTTTCCACACTATACGTCTAATCCTTTGTTTTCAGCAAGCCGGTGAGATTGACAACCTCACTGTTTCGTTGGGGCAAAGTAGTTTGATTGTGTTGTGCAGGTTCCACGTTGGCACTGGAATCTCTGGTGTTGCGCCGCACTACATTCCTCCACCAACACCTTCGGAGCAACGTTGACTTCCTACTGGATTGATAACCTCGGTTTCATACTGAGGGAAAACTTGCTGCTGCACTCATCATACCTTCCTCTTGGGGTTTCCAACGGACGTGTGACTTTACACGCATCACTCATCTAGCCCTAGAGTTGCTCGTGTGGGGAGTGAAGTGGAATGCCAGTCTTTGTTTTGATTGTTCGAAAGCCCAGCCCATGGGAACATAAAAGCCCGCGATTCTTTTTTTTTCTCTTGCGAGGAGAATTTCAACGATGTACATTTATCTCAAAAAAAAAAGTACTGATGTACATTTACCACACTCACACAAGAAAGAAACAAAAACTACATTTGCATGTACTAACGTTTAATAATTTACGTCCACTATGTACTATCCCTGGAAAAAATCTAGTGAGCTTGGCTAGAAAATCTCACGAAAAAGCAAAAATTCGAATCTTAAAATTGCCACATCTCAAATCAGAGCCACTTGACCTTTTTTAGTCGCATGTCGTAAACTGCATCGCCAAAAGTCCAGGATTTCCACGGCCACCGTCGTACTCCACTATCGCACCTCCACCACGCTCGCCCCTCATTCTCGTCGATTGCCGGAGACATGAGCTCTTCCACCCGCCGTCAACTCGCCATGTCTTGTCCGTTGCCGGCCTGATGACCCTTCGACCAAGTTCTCCTCCCTCCCCAACAGCTGTTTTTTCGCTCCCGACCACGCCCGCCGACCTGCAACACCAATAACCTCCGACCCTAGTTGTCCATCCTCGCCACCGACATCTTCATCCAGCGGAAAGATGAGTCCATTCCTTCCTTTTTCTTGCTTTTATTTGTATATGATGGTGAGCTTGGCAGCACTATGTCTGAGTTGGTGAACATGGATCTTCAAGACTGATTAGATTAGAAGAAAACACACTGTTATTTTATGGTGATGTATAAGGATGATGGGAGGGGACGTGGGCCGTATTTTTCCTTTTTTCTGCCCTTTTTCTGTTCCAGTGTGTGTCAGGTCATTAGCAGGTGAGGTTATTTTAGGGTACTTTGACCAGATTGGACAGGTGTCATTCAATGCATAGGTGTGCACGCACCACAATGGGTAGTGATTCATTTTTGACAAAAATACCCGCAAAAAAAGCAAGAAGATAGACACTTTAGAAAAATACTGAAAACTACATATGATGACCGAGAGAGAATGAAACACCAAGGAAAAAAAGAGACCGAAAAAACTAAGCAGATGGAACTGAAGAAATAAGCAATGAGACTGAGCAAATAAGAAGCGGCTGCAGGGCTTGGTTGACATAGCAACTGAACGCCGCTAGTGACATCACCAATAGTACCAAAAGTTTTCAGTGCTACGGAGTACGACCTGCAAACCTGAAACATCCTCGGAGAAAACGGAGGAAATTCCTAACGGGAGCGGTCAGACGACCGTCTGTGGAAGGAATCTGTCGGTGCTAAGCGACAACACTAAGTGACCTTTCTGACAGATGCTTGGCATGCTCGAGTGTCGCCAGGAAGAAAACTTCGGACCTGTGCTGATGACCGTCGGCGATGTGCAATCAATGACATTGTTTTCTGTACTAGTGAGAGCATGATGGTTACAGTGGTGACCATAAGGTTGACCCTGAAACAGCACCGACATCAAAATCTAGGCCCTCAAATCAGTGACCTAGACGAACATTGGCAAGAATTGATTTGCACCCTCACTCTTGCCCAATGGCTGCAGTAGTGACCATTTTTTTGCCCAATGATTTGCACCCTCACTCTTGCCAACTATGTTAAATCTACTCCCTCTGTTCCGAATTATAAAATGTTCTAACTTTTCCAAAATTGTGTGTATATAGACCCGTTTCAGTGTGCATGTTCACTCTTTTTGGTTCGTATGTGGTCCACGTTGAAATATCTAAAATATCTTATAATTCGAAACATATGAAGTATTTGATAATAATATCTGAGAAACATGGGTGAGCATTCTTTGGTATCAACCAAACGTACCACTCATTTTAACTCTAAATTAAATGATGTATGTACAAAAAAGATTTATTAATAAATTATTTGCATTTTTTTACTTTTCCCGATTTTCTATCTGGATTTTGTATGTGAAATCAAAATTTGAGATATAAACGGCTACATAATAAATCATTGTGAAGATAATGTTGTATGTTAGCTTCTATTCAAGTTTGTGTACCTCGGCTGTTACACAACTCATGACTGGATGATGATGATGTTAATTTGGCTTGGCCTTATCCCTGACTGGATCACAACAACCAAAGACCAGATTTGTGTGTTTCCACGATGAATAAAGAAATTTTAATTTCTTAAGCCAATTCACTCAAGATTATTATAAAGATCACAAGATGAAAATGCACTCACAAGACAAGATGGTATCGTTTTGCATGAAGAAAGAAAGATCGGTAAGAAAAGAAGAATGATGAAACACCTTATCCTAAGAAAATAATTGACTCGTGGTGGTTTTGCAAAGAGATGCAGGAAGTTATATGCTATTGGCTGATTATGTGGAGTTGAGCTAAATATGTGTGCTTCTTCTACAAAGTCAAAATCACAAAAGCGGAATTGCAAAACGATTAAACGAGAAGGATCTGGTTACACGATTACCACCTGTTGCTGCTGTGGCCAAGCCCAAGACCATGGCAATAGGTGGCAGTCATGTCAACAGATCATTCTTGTTTCACTACATGAACTCAACATTCTTGCTTGAGGCTCTGCTGCTGTATCCCACCCACCGGTAGTCGCTGCTAGGGTTTAAATAGGGAGGGGGTTTGCCGTTAAACCAGCCCAGGACAAGGAGGCGTCAGGAAGCAGAACATGGAATAAACCATAGCTTGCTATAAACCAAGCCGAGGGATCGAAATAAGGAAACAGCAAAACAAGGAGTCGAGAAGCAGAACATGGAATAAAGCATAGTTTGCCATAAACCAAGCCGAGAGATCGATGGAGGATTGAGATGAGGAAAAGGCAAAATTCTTTGCCATTTACCAGGCCAGGCGCCCGGATGCTACCAAAGGAGAATGCACCGGATTCTACCAAAGGAGAATACAGATGCTTCGCTGTCAACAGTGCTCACCAGCCTTAGCCATGCTAATGAATTATCTGAGCTATGTTCACTTGTCCCTGCAGTAACAAGTAGCACCACGCAGGCAGGTGTGAATCAACATTCAGTAGCCAGATTCAGATAAAAACTCAACATAAAGTACACACCAAAATGTTGTAGCTAGCCTGATGAAGTTGTAAAATGTGTTTTGCTTCATCTCACCACGCATGTAAAAGTTTGCCTATCTCAACGCCAAATGTGACCCATATTGATGCAAGGAGGCAAACCCATGCTAACATACTGTTTTCTATTTGAGTTACCTATCCCAGGTCCTGATCACAGCTAATTTTTTTTTTAATAATACATTTTTTTAATTAAATTCAAAAAATATTACGCAAAATAACGAAATTTCAAAATAATACGGCCTCGGCCAGGGCTGGGCCGATTAGAGCCTGTCGGCCAGAGCTGGGCCGATAAGGCCTTATCGGCTCTGTCTAAGCCGACAAGGGCGCATGGTGGGCCAGGCCTTGCGCCCGACAGGCCGTCACGCGTTACGGGTGGGAACTAATCGGCCAACTCTAAGCCGACAGGCCTGTCGGCCAGGGCTGGGCCGATAGGATTCTGGATAAGGCCAATCCTGGCCACATCTTCCTCCTCGCGTCCTCTCTCTCCTTTTCTTCTTCCTCTCGAAAACCAGCAGCTCCTTGCTGCGTTTCAGTGGCGATCTGTCCATCCAGCCACCAAATCTTTCTCCTAGAAATGTTAGAGAGTTAAGCCAGCTCAGATATACAGATGGGTTAGGTTTTTGTGTGATTACGTGTTGTTTGGTTGGAGCAATGATGGAGTTTAGGTGGAGGTTCGTGTAGGGTGGTGGTGGTGCAGCGTGGTGGTGGTGCAGTGGTGTTGCTGGTGGTGCAGCGGTGGTGGTGACGGTGCTGGTCCATTGAATCGGCACGCTTCAAGGGTATGCGTTTATCTGGCTAATTAGGGTTTACTGTTGCGCTAGTAATATTAAGTACATAGTTGTTCCCGGTTATAACAGTCAATTGGTGTCACATTTTTAGGTTGTTGAGATGAGTAATTTAGTGAAATGTTTGTTTTACTATGGTCCTGGCGAAGTTGTGGTAAATGAGCATGGAGCTGATTTGAGTGAGTTTCGATGGTCAGAGTTGGAACTGAGTGACCCAGAAGCATGGTCTATAAGTCAGCTGAAAGATTGGTTGGCAGCGTGTTTAGGGCTTAATCCTCAAACAGACACTGTCGGTGTGCATGCACTGTGGACGAATACAAGGTCCCCGTGTTTTTTTATTTGAGGCCGATAGAGCGGACCTCTCAGATGGTGCGATGGTTGCAAGGCTGCGAAAGCAGGGAATGTACCCCTATCGCGTTACTGATACCTGTCGCGAAGGAGGTGATTCCGCCTGAAGGCGAGGGAGGTCACGATCCTGGCCAGAGTAGTCAGGAGATGCAATTTTCTGGATATGATTATAATCAGGGAGATGTTGGAGGTGGTACTTATGAATCTGGCCAAAATAGTCAGGCAGAGCAGATGGAAGAGGGAGATGAAGATGGTGCTGAGGCAGCTGCAGACGATGTATTCCAACAAATGATGGAAGAGGAAGACGAAGATGGTGGTAGTGCTTATGGGCATGATTCCGACGAGTCAGATGACGAACATGTGGTGCCAAATCCTGCGTCATGGAGTCATGATTTCTCGTCGTCAATGACAGTGAACGATGGTCATGATTCTGCCTGGGAATACCATCAGAACCAGGTTGCTGCGGGTGCTCTATATACCGACAAGCAACATTTGCAAGACGCAATCATTAAGTGGGCAATGTCGACATGCAAGACATTCAAAACCAAGGTGTCGAGAAAAAATATCTGACAATGGAATGTGAGGTAGCAGGGTGTCCTGGAAGGGTGCACGGTTATCGTCCTCACTTCGGCATAAACTGGAAAGTGAGCGACGTAGTACAGCACACATGTAGAATTGAAAGTATTCCTCAAGATCATCGTAACATTTCGTCGACGCTTATAGCTCGGTTGCTGTACTCAGAAATAGTACAGGGTAAAGCTATGGAAGCGAAGGCTATTCAGCATAAGGTGTTCACCAGGTTCAAGTACAAAATATCTTATGGCAAAGCTTGGAGGGCTAAGCAGATGGCACTTGAGAAAAGATTCGGATCGTTCCTAGACTCATATGACTCAGTTGTTCGGCTCCTCCACACATTGGAGGCCCGTAATCCAGGCACATATGTTGACGTCAAACACTTTTGGATGGAAGAGTTTCTAAATGTAAAGGTGCTGCATCGTGTGTTCTTCTCTTTCGGTGTATGCATAGAAGCTTTCACTCACTGTCGACCAGTTATCTGTGAGAAGATTACGGAGTACATGGATAGGAAGATGGCAAAAGCTCGTACTCATGCTGTGCAGGCCATAGGAAATCAAGAAAGGAGGTTCGAGGTACGCTTACCTTCTGACAAATTTGGTTGCAGAAATCAGCTCAGAACGCATGAGGTGAGAATTGGAAATGAAGCCCGACCAACATGTGACTGCACATGCAATAAACCAAAATTGCTTCACCTGCCCTGCTCCCATGTATTGGCTGCGTGTGGGCAACTCGGACTGTCAGCCAGCTCGTTCGTTTCACCATATTATTTTAAGGAGTCTGTTCTTAATACCTGGACCGGTGAAATGGTGGGATTTCGAGCTGTGGGTAATTTCAACACGGTTGACCCTAATGAAAGGCAGTACATCCCCGACCCAAGGCTACTGCGTCCCGGTAGAGGTAGACGACCGTGCAAGCGTATCAGAAATGGTATGGATGAATCTGAAACCGGAGGCCCAACAGTGCAATGTTTCTTGTGCAATGATTTTGGTCACAGGGACACTGGTTGTACCAAATTCCCACCTACGAATGCTGCTCCGGCAACTAGAGCAGCTGCTCCACGTGGGCGAGGCAGGCGAGGACCAAGAGGAAGGGGAAGAAACTAGGATATGTTTTAAATTTGGACTGTGCATTTATTTGTAATAAATGTGGATCAATGTTTTAAATTTGGACTATGTTTTTATCTGTAATATGTGTGGATCAGTGTTTTAAATTTAGAGTTTAATTTCATCTGTAATTAGTCTCCATCTGTGTTTTAAATTTAGACTTTCATTTTATCTATAATTTGTATGCATTTTTGTTTAAAAAAGGAGGGGGAGTGGAGGGAAAAAACGGAGGTAGCAGTAGGCCTTATCGGCCCAGCTAAGGACGACAACACCCTATCGGACCAGTCTTGGCCGATATGGTCTAGTCGGCTTAGCCCTGTCCGATAAGCTTCTCTGACACGCGCGGGTGTCGGCCGAAGGCCTTATCGGCCCAGCTCTGGCCGACAGGCTCTAATCGGCCTAGCCCTGGCCGAGGCCGTATTATTTTTGAAATTTCGTTATTTTGCGTAATATTTTTTGAATTTAATTAAAAAAATGTATTATTAAAAAAAAATTAGCCTGATCACAACAACCAAATTACTCAGAACTTTTATACAGATTAGTCTAAGCGACCATTCACCAACACAACATTTGCCTAGTTTTGAAAAAAACACCATAAAATATAAAATAACGGAAGTTGTTCATAATTTGGGAGTTCATTTAATATTTAATACGATAACAATGAAGTGGGGCTAATACTCTTGTCACTATGCTTTTATCGCTGCCTGTCCTGTGGTGAGAACACCCAGAGTACTCTGTGACGAAGAAGCCTTCCCAGCATCTCAAAGCAAAAATATTTTACCGAAACAGCTATTTCTCCAGGTGCAATTCAACAAACAGGGGCTTCTTTTTAACTCCCAGGTAGAAACACTGATGCGGTTCAACATTCATTAGCCATAACTAGGCTCTTCAAAATACTGAGCTACCGCAGCTCGCTTGACGCTTGCACAGACATCATTGGAACATAAACATAACTCTGAAACCTTCCCGCCTGATATGATCCGGAAGATAAACCAAACACACGCATGCATGAGCACAGAACAAGCAGGATCAGTTCACAGGCGAGCTTGCCAAGCATGCTTGCTTGAAAGTTGAAACACAGCAAATTAAAGAAACAACGAGCTGAGTACTAATTAATCGAAGCAACTCAATATGTGTTCAACCTTCAAGCTAGCAATAATGTCTACAGTAATAAGATAATAGACATAAGTTGTCAAATTAAGCGATTAATTCCTACAAGTGCACTTTGCAGCTGTTCGGTGAATGCTACATGGAGAGTCAATCTCGGCGTCGAACATACAAAATAGAAGAACCTGCACCCACAACCCATCTCTGCATCTCAGTCACCACAACGTAAACTCTAGAGACCTGCAGGTCAAGTAATATCACCAGTCAAACAATCTGTACTATTCAACCAGGAAAGAAAAGCCACTGAAGTTGTTCTTATAAATTCTGTATGTTTCAAAGAATAAACTTTAGCTTCACTATTGTGGAAATTTTGCAAGAAGCTCCATTGTAAATCATCTTAGCATTATTAGACAATGCCCACGGCAGAAACGGAGAAAAACAACAGGGATTTGTAGTGTAGTGGCACGCATTCAAACTCTGATAGTAGAACTATTGGATATATCTGGTCCGAGTAGAGAATATTAGAACAGTGGCACGTGAGAGGCTCATGGAGCAGGAAAGCAGAAACATCTTGTTTCTAGCTTGCAGCCATACTTTTCAGAAGTGACTAACAAATCAAATATAATAGAGTTAATGTAGTACAAGGCTCAAGCAAGGGATCAGGCATCATCTTATTAATTACCACTTTGATCGGTCGGAAACGACTGCCATACCTATAATAATCTGCCATCACCAATCAATACTTTTACCGATTTAATGATAATATTCTCGTAAATATAAAAAAATGTTAGTAGCAATGAAGAAAGTTAAATTATGACATACGCAACATGCTCTTCCTGAATTTAGTTCAGTTTAAACTGCCGCTGTGCCAAGGTCCTGCAATAGAGTGGCAGATTACCTAGCTACGTTGGCTCTTGCCTTGTTAAGGAAGAGCCTTCTGTTCGGTTCCTAAGCATGTACTTTATCGAATATTCGAATCTCCAGCAATTTGGCTGGAGCAAGTTATTAACGATAGGCTTCTATTCTTTGAAAAAATATGTTTGGTGGATAACAAGTGACATGCTAAGGAAATGTTTAACCAAACAGGACAAACTAGAGGAATCATCCATAAAACTACAATAGCTGTAAGCGGAACGATAAACAGCACTGTATTAATTAATGAAGGCATACTCTTCAAGTACTGTGAAACTCGTTAGTTCACTAGGTATCATAGTGATCCAAAATAAGCAGGAATGTAAAATGGCATAGCTATATGTCCGTATAAATAGAAGTTTGAAAAGAAATGGTCAAACATTATTGCAAATCACACTAGAAATTGACAGACTCATAACCACTTCAAATAAATGAAATTATAAAACAGAAACATATCCCAGAAGCAGAGTAAAAGCTACTAATTTATTTGCTACTATTTAACAAGGGATGAGGAAGCAAGTCCCTCGAGAAAAGATCCAAGATGCCACCTGCCATGAAAAAGCACCATTATGGGAGGTGGCCAGGTGGACATCGACTGTCCAAAGGGGTGTAGAGAAAATCTTAAAATCCTCTCTTGCAATTTGATACATAAGAATTGGTAGTAAAAGGAAAGCAATGCATTTTCTAAGAGCAGTTCAGATACCTCAATAGGCATGCAGAAGATAAGCATACCTGCTCAACCAGTAGATCAAATAGTAGATCCAACCGGACAATCATCTTATGCATTGAGCAAAATCTCAGCCCCATCGTCTCCACCACCAGCACATATTTCTACAAGCATAAGTGAAACAAACAATGTGTCATGGAGAGGCCTACGATGGTTAAAGTTGGTTAGTGCTGGCATTATCCTTTTGACAAGGATGAAGCTTTTCTGTTCCCTAACTCATTATAATGGAGAGGCCTACGATGTAACTAGTACCAGCCATCAACAAACCAGAAACGGAAGATTAGGCTCCAAACTGTAAGTGCACAATACAGTAACATTCCAACAAAACAAATACAAACCAGCAGACATCAACAAGGTATTTCAAAACTTACAGCTGTCATTTGTGAAAAACAGCTCAGTTTTGACACAGCAATAGTAATAGATAAACAAACCACACCTGCCGCCAAATTTATTGAATATCTTCAGAACAACATATGCTCATTAGTGTCATAAAAATGAAAGACACTAATGATAAAAAATGGCACTCCAGCTATGCACAAACACTATCATTAGAAAAATCTAACATCTGTCAACAGGGATGCAGTGATGAAATTTAGTCCAATTAGTCTACAAAATTTTGCCTATCTTGCTATCATTGACTATTTTCTAACACAGGTAATGATTATTTTCCTGTAAGGATATTCATATAACAAACACCATCTACTTATAGAACATAAAGTCAATTAGATACCACTAACCGATTTTATCTAGATACCAATCAATGCAGTAAAAGCCACCACACAAGTGTCAGAACAGAAAAATGCAGAACATCATCCAATAAGCGAAAAATAACTTGGTTATGCTGTATCAGCAATGTAAGGCATATTATTACCTGCAGTGTAGACACTTTCGAATGGATGATAGTGAGAAATGACGTTGGTTTTGAAAAAGGTTCTTGAACTTCAATGACTCAAGATGGATCATGAAGAGGCCGATCATTGTCCACAGAAACACCACATTATTCTCCTCAGCAATCCCTAGAACGAATAGTGTCCCTTTCTCCTCTGGTTTCAGAGAAAGTAGCTTGTCCAGTTCAATAGTTCTTGCAAGCTCCCATGAAGCACCAGCGTCACAATCGGTCTTCATCTTCCATAACTGGGCGTCGTGGTCTGACATTACGAGGCAACCCAATCCACCACTCTCAGCCCTCATCATCTTCAAGCAATTGCTCCCATCCACTGGCACACGTATCACAGCTAGGCTCTGCTTCACCAAGTCAAATTCTAGAATTCCAAATAAATTCCCAACAAGCTTCCAGTAAAGGGAATCTCCAGCCATCACAGCTTCATCTGTAAATACCATGGTGGGTATACGGAACCCATATGGCCCCTGCTCCCCATTAGGCTCGTATGGATGCGGCGTTGAGATGAGATCTCCCCAAAGGCCTGTCTTTGATGAGTAAACGCAGGCGAGCACACGTAGATGTTGTATGTCGTCGCCGACTACCCCTGCCATGACCACCTGGAAGTGTTGGTCCTCTCCGGCAGGGCGAAGCACCGCCCCATTGACCAGGTCCTGGGTTTCCTTTTCGTCGAACGCCGCGGGAATGACAATGCGGTGCTTGTCGCCGGTGACGGGGTCCCACACGAGGATCTGGCTAGGACTCGAGATGAGGAAGAGGCCATGGCGACATCCAAGGGACATGGGACGGTCGAAGTCATCGTCAAGCTGCAAGGAGAAGCGCCCGGGAGGGATGCGATTGGGGGCCTCCAGAGTAGGTAGGAAGGAACGACATCCAAACCTATTGAAGAAGCCGAGAAGGGGCGGGTTGCGGCGGTGGTGGAGGCGGAAACGGCGGAAGAAGCCGGGGTCGGAGACGAGGCGGCGCCAGCGCTTGCAGACGGCGGATGCGCGGGGGAGGAGCAGGGCTGTGGTGGGAGGCGGAGGAGGATCTCGCAGAGGAGGTCGTCGTCGTCCAGCGGCGTCACCACCGGCGTCACCACCGGCGAGCGGGCGTGGCGACGGCGGCTGCTCATCTAGCCCTAGAGCTTGCTCGTGTGGGGAGTGAAGTGTGACAGTGAAGAAAGGAAAATGACGGGCACCCACACCATTGGGTGTGGGTAGAGCTTAACCAAACCCGCACCCACGTCCTCATATCTTAACCACACCCACACCCATACCCGCGTCGGGTACAAATTTTGTACCATACCCGCACCCG
Source organism: Poa pratensis (assembly GCA_947311845.1). Classification (NCBI taxonomy): domain Eukaryota; kingdom Viridiplantae; phylum Streptophyta; class Magnoliopsida; order Poales; family Poaceae; genus Poa; species Poa pratensis. Next base: position 65,749,617 of record CAMZMU010000043.1, read on the forward strand.
CGTGGGTATTTAAAACCTGCGGGTAAACCCACCAAACAAGTCATTCGTGCACAATATATAAAAAATTTATCGACATGTATGCTCATTAATCAGCCGATTCGGCAAAAGACACATATATGTATGAAAAGAAACAATAAAATAACACAATGTATATGAAAATGAACAACAAAACAACCAATTCATCCAAGCGGAGCTCGCCTCCACCAGTGGTCCATGGAGAGCGACCGCGGTTGTGGCCGAGCCGGCTACCGTGTCTAGGGGAGTGTGTACCAAGAGGGCATGATGGCGGACTGGCGGAGGCCGGTGGCTGCCTGGTTGGGAGGAAAGGCAGGGAGGTGACGAGGAGCCGGGAGGGAGATTGTCGTATCGATCTAAAATTAGTTGAGATTGGAGGAAATAACCCTATGTACCACAAACCTACATGTAAGAAAACAAAAATAGATGGGTATGGGGGTATGCGGGTATGGGTACTACTTTACCATACCCGCACCCGCAATACCCACTGGGTACATACTTTTAACCATTTGCTTACCCATGGGTAAAGTTTTTTCACCAAACCCTTACTCTAATGGGTAAATACCCACTGGGTATGCGGGTAATGGGTACCCATTGCCATCGGTACCTGTGAGAGAGCCGTGACTTCGCTTTGTTTTGACGCTTCGAGAGCCCATGGGCCATGGCTTGATAGACATATAACCCCACGATTTGTTACTCTCTTTTTTACCCTAAAAAAATGTTACTCTTTTTTTACATCTGCGAGGCAAGCTCTACAATCACACTAAATAGCGCACATGTAGTAAATTATTATAGGTGTTTTTAAATTCCAAAAAGGTGAATTTAACGCAAAAATATTAAATATGGTTTGAATTCCTATTCTGCATTAAACTTACTAAAATTAAAATTTGGAATAAAGAAAGTTAGACATTTGAAATTATTTAAGGCGTGCGCTCGGTGTTCCCCAGGGGAGCCAATCCCGCGATCCTCCGCCCCAGGGGATCCAATCCCACAATCCTCCGCCGTGTTATAGTCATGTTTTTTTACCTTCTACATAAATAGATTGCACATAAACTCTAATGAGTGTTTTTTCTAAAACTAAAGAAAAAACAATAAACAGTTGCCGACTTGTTTAAGGGAGCACCAGTGGGGATAGCAGCTCCCACTAGAGCGTGTGCTGGCGCTACCAATAGGTGCCGGCAAAGACGTTGCCGGTCGCTCTATTGGGCGTGCCGGTGAAGATGCTCTAACTTGCAAAATTCAAAAAGAGAAATAGTAGGAGGTGCTTCTCAGCATAAAACTCTTGACAGATAGTACTTACAGATGCAGACACATATTGATATTGACATCACAAAACCCTTCTGCCACAATACTTCTGGGACAAAACAGGTTGCAGTTAAGCCTTGGCGGAAGAACAGAACGATAAAAACCATATTGCACAGGTTCCTTTAGTTTGGTGCAAATTAGTGTTACAACAGCAAAGCAGTCCAGCAGAGATAATAGATATGTTGGATCCCATCAGTCCAACATGAAAGCAACCTTTGCTTCCAACTAACCAGCTGCAGCAGGTTCCAAAGTTTCAGAGTTCACCCGAGTTTTTTAATTCTGTCTCTTTCTTGCTTAATCACATCCAAGTGAATATCCAAGATGTCTTGAGAAAGAGGAAGCACCAGATGCTGCTAGTTTATGCAACCTGCTATTTGTTCAGGCTGCCTCGGCTCGTTACCAAAGGAAGCTTCAGGCCAGGTCATCATCGAGTAGACTGCCAAAATTAATTAGTCACAACAGCAAAGCAGTCCAAGAGATGTGCCAGAAGAAACTATATCTTGTCACTCCAACGGCCGAGCAGTGCGATCTTCCTTCCAAGTGCTTCTACCCAGCTGCACGCATCTGTCTGTTTCAAACATGCAGAATGCGATCATCTATGCAATTTATCGATCATCTATGCCAGGTGCTTCTACCCAGCTGCAGGCATTCGGCTGCATGGAAGTACACGCAGATATGAGATTGGTTCAGTTAAATATTGATCATCTATGCCAGATAATCTGTGAGACAAAAGGATGCTGTACCAGAACACATGACATTGTTTGGTCAACGGAATTTATGCACACAAAAAACATTGGATAATCCCCACTTGGAACTAATTGAACACTATAGAATTTATTATCCACTAATTCAAATGATTTTTTTATTTTGGTATAGAATTGATGAATTAGGACAACATAATTCTGAAATAATTTTGGAAGCTCCAAAATTTCTGAGATTTCAGTGGGTCTCAAAATTTAGTCAAACCAGAATCAAAACCTTTCTCCCCTCATGTTTCCTTTACAATGTTTGCCAAAAGTTTGATCAGCAAAGGGCCAGGAAATCTCAACTAGAATTTTTGCTAGCCAATAGTTGGCAAATAGGAGGGGTCTAGTATGGCTACCCAGCATACATTGTTTTAGAGGCCAATGGGATTGATATTTAATCCCATTTGGACGCAGACTCCAAGATTACAAGATTGTTTTATAGGCCACACAAATTCCATGGTGGTTAAAAAGTTAGCAATGCTGGCACAAATCACATTTTACTTCACCAAACCGAGAGGGGTCAAGTTACATTACTACTACTCCAGCTCTAACAAAGTAGACCAAAATTACACAAGCATTCGTGTAGCAGAAGCTATAGCCTATAGAGCAACATGTAGCACTATAGTTCGTGGAAATGCCTTAAAGATCACACAAGCAGATTAATGTGTTTGCTCAGAGGCCTAGGAGCTGGCAGTTCTCCCAGAGCGTCTTGGCGGAGCGCCGGAGCTGTGCAGCCTCGGTCTCGGTCAGGTCCATCTCGGCGACGCCGAGGACGCCGCCGCGGCCGAGGCGGGCGGGCAGGCTGAGGAACACCTCGTGGCCGTCGGAGATGCCGTGGAAGCTGGAGGCGAGGACCGAGACCGGGTGTACGCGGCGCTGGTCGCGGAGCAGGGAGGCGGCAAGGCTGGCCACGGAGTAGCCGATGGCCCAGGAGGTGTACCCCTTGAGGCTGATTACCTCGTAGGCGCCGCCAACAACGGCGCGCCGGATGCCCTCCAGCGCCGCCTCGTCGAAGGAGTGGTGACTGTCCCGCAGGGATTTGAACGCCGGCATCCCGCCCACGCTGATGCTTGACCAGATCGCCACCGAGCTGTCACCGTGTTCCCCGACCATGTAAGCCTGCACCACATTTAAATTTGGTTTGCTTGGTTAGTTAGTAGTCCAAATTCCGGTACAAACTAGGATTTTGTTTTACCAACCACAATAAGAGGTTGGTTAATTTTCGGGAACAGAGAATTATGTTCATCTTGTGTATCATGCAAAGACATCAGTACCGATAATATATGCCTTTGACAGGTCAAATCAACGAAATATCTATACATTATAAAAGGACCTCGATTTGAAGACAAGCACTGTCACTGTGGATCATGTCGCATAAAAGTAATCTGGTAAAATTCTGTATGCAACTATGTGCACAGAGGCTGAATTCATTGTAATATAATCCTGCTAGGAGTCTAGGACCTTCATGGGCATAGAGCATACTAACTTTCTATGTGTGTCTGCAGTAAGTGCAACTGCAATTACAGAGCTTCAGTAAATTAGCTTCTTTTGGATTTTGCCAGATAATATTCCGGAAGCAGCAAAAACTATAGTACTCGAGTGATTTGATTATTTATAGTGAACAGTGGTGCTAAGTGTCAAAACAACACAGAACCGAGCACGGTATTTGGTTTCATTCCGTAGAATTCAGAAATGTAGCATTTTCCTGATACACATATGAGATTGAAAAAAGGAAATTACCGAGCATTACCGAAATAGCGTCATACTTTCACTGATCATTTCTAAATTTCACCTATAGGTCATTTTGGCACTTCGTTCACTTTGAAGTGCTATGTTAGCACAGAACATTTCTTTCTTTCCCATGAAGTAACATCAAATTTGAAGTAGCATACAATTTCCAAGTACAGTTATGTAACGTTGTTGACTAAATTTTACCTGCAGGTCATTTTGAACCCAAGTCCTATTCACTAAATATGTTGTCTAATTCCAAATGTGTCAGTTTTATAAGTTACCAGCCATCTCATGTTAAATGATATGAGCAAAGTAGCTACCAATCCACCCACCAAACAAATTACCAGCTCTGCACTTTCTTGAAAAAAAAACAATACTGAAGATGTCATCCTGAACTGCTCTACTACTGGACAGTGACACTCCCTGTCGGACGTGGAGACCAGTCAACGACAGGGACATGCTCCCACGCGCGGCATCGCCCTATTGACTCCACTCCGGCGAGGAGCTCCATCGAGAAATTGTCGATCGAGAGAGAGAGAACAAGAGCTAGTAATGGATTCAGAAGTATGTTTACCTGGACGTCCTGCGCGTTGACGTCGAGGTGCTCGGCGACGAGGAACCTGAACCTGGAGGAATCGAGGTTGGTCCCGGACCCAATCACGCGGCTCGCCGGGAACCCGGAGAGCTTCCAGGCGACGTAGGTGAGCACATCCACCGGATTAGACACCACAAGCAGCAGCGCATCCGGTGACTGCTCCGCGACGGACGGCACGATCTTCCGGTACAGCGCCACGTTCCTCTGCAACAAATTGAGCCTGGTCTCCCCCGGAATCTGCCTCGCGCCCGCCGTGATCACGACGAGGTCGGAGTTCTTGGTGACGGCGGGGTCGGTGCCGGAGACGATGCGGACGCGCGGGAGGAAGGCGGCGGCGTGCTGCAGGTCGAGCGCCTCGCCGCGGAGCTTGTCGGGGAGCGCGTCGACGAGCGCGATCTCGTCGGCGAGGTTCTGGGTGAGGATGGTCTGCGCGATGGCCATGCCGACGTTGCCGGCGCCGATGACGGAGACCTTGGTGAGGCGGCGGTGCGGGACGGAGAGGGAGGACGGGGTGAGCAGGGAGGAGGAGGAGTCGGCGACCGGGCGGAAGAAGCCCCGCGAGGCGCCGCCGGCGTCGAAGCCCAGCTCCGACAGGGAGGAGGTCTTGTGCATCTTTGGGGGATTGGATTGGAATGCTGATGATCAGATGGAATGGGATGCTGATTGATGAACTGGTCTGGCGAGCTGTTCTTGGAGGGGAATGGGAATGGGAAGTGGATTTATAAATAAAATCCCGGGAAACGAAACCGCCTTTGCCGCGGGTTACCACTCGTCGTGGTTTGTGACTTTTCTTGCTTTTTTTTTTTTGACTTTTTAACAGGAATTCTATTAAACTGGCACAGCTATGTCGCTGTCCAACACAGTGGCAATACACCTGGGAGCAGAATCATCCGAGTAGGAGTCCTCGGACTCAGAATTTGCTCCCAGCTTTACAAGCTCATGGGCAGCATTGTTACAAGTGCGGCGGCTAAAGGAGAATTGAAAGGAACTAAAATTTAAAAGACATAGACTCTTTGCCTCCTTCACCAACACACCAAGCTCGGACTTGTCCAGCTCCGTGCTCTTGATCCCCTGAACCAAATTCGACGCATCAGATTCGAAGATGACCCTATTTGCGCCCACCCTATCCGCACCATGGATAGCACCAGGCAGGCCAAAGCTTCAGACTGGAGAGCACTTCCCAGGTTCCCAATCTTGCCCGCACCGGCCGCAATGAAATTGCCAGCATGGTCGCGGATAACATAGCCCCAGCCACCATCCCCAGAGTTGGCGTTGAAGGAGCCATCGAATTTGACCTTGACATGATCTTCAGGAGGTTTTCCCCACATGTGAATGTCAGGTGGTTTTGGTGGTTTCGGCTGCCTCTTGAGGGACATGAAATCAACCAGAAGTCTCTCCACCCTCAATCACACCACCGCAGGATCCGAACTGCCTTCCCCAGCATTAGCTTTGTTTCTGATATTCCACCACTCCCACATGAGAGTAACAGCGCGCACCTGGGTGATCTCGTCGCAGTTTCAAATTTCCTGAAGAAGAGCCCTAGGGGAAGCGCAGGTGAGAAGCTTCTCCCTGAGCTCACTCATCCCAAGCATGATCCAGCAAGTCTTGGCCTTTTTGCATTTCAGGAAAACATGACCTCCATCCTCGTTCAATCTATTGCACATAGGGCACTTAGTATCAAGATCAATGCCCAGCTTGTGAATCTTCATGCGGTTCGCAAGGCTGTTATGAGCGAGGCGCCACACAAACATCTGCACCTTCCTCGAGGTTTTTAGACGCTAGATGCAATTCCAATCAAAGGGGGAATTCGTTGATTCGTGGGAGATAGAGCTTTCAGCCTCAGCACCAGATTTTCTGTCTCTCAACATGACAGCCACTTTATAAGCAGATTTTACAGAGAAGAGGCCTTTTGGGTCGAAATGCCAAGCAAGGTTATCCTCCATGCCATCCTGAATGCTGATAGACATGATCGCCTTCACATCTTCAACCCTGAACAGACTGCGAACAATTTCGGCATCCCAGTCCCCAGTGTAAGGATCAATCAGGTCAGACACCATAGTAACCGGAGTGCGGCCTCTCACGGTCGTGGGTCTACGAGTGTCTCCAGAGGGTAGCCAGGGATCATGCCACACGTTGATGTTGGTGCCATCACCCACACGCCAGATGAGGCCTTCCTTGAGAAGGGCCACTCCTTTCAGAATGCTGCGCCAAGTGTAAGAAATACCAGGTGAAGCCACCGCCTCCAGGAGCTTGCCATTTGGGAAGTATTTGGCTCAGAGAACACGCGCGTACAGAGAGTCAGGATCCTGGAGTAGTCTCCACCCCTGCTTTGCCAACATTGCCAAATTGAACAGGTGGAAATCCTGGAGACCCAAACCTCCCTCGCATTTGGCTCTAGAGAGACAAGTCCAGCTCAGCCAGTAGTGGCGATCATCCTCTTGATTGTTCCACCAATAACGGCAGACCATAGAGCTGACATCGTCACAGAAGGACTTGGTAATATCAAAGCAAGACATGGCATAAGTGGGAATTGCCTGGGCAACCGCTTTAATCACAATTTCCTTACCAGCCCTAGAAAGGAACTTCTCCTTCCAACCCTGGATCTTCTTCCAGATTCTTTCTTTTAGATAGCCGAAAGCAGTGGAGACTGACCTGCCAATATGGACTGGCAGGCCCAGATAGCGATCCGAGAAAGCCTCATCAGCAATATGGAGGATATTCTTGAGTTTTCTCTTCGCAGCAGCGGCGATGCCTTTGCTAAACATAATGGCAGACTTCTCCTTGTTCACCACTTGGCCCGATGCATCCTCATAGAGAGCAAGAATGTCCTGGAGCTTCCTGGCACTAGAATCATTAACTTTCAAGAAAATAAGAGGGTCATCCGCGAAAAACAAATGGTTGATGCGTGGGGCAGCTGGGTAGACCTGCACACCATGCAAAGAGCCATCATCCTCGGCCTTTTTGAAAAGGGCGGAGAGCCCCTCGGCGCACAGAATATAGAGATAAGGGGAGAGGGGGCAGCCCTGCCTCAGCCCACGCTGTGGGGTAATAACCTCGGTCAGACTCTTGTTTAACTTCACTCTGTAAGAGACAGAAGTGATGCAGTTCATTACTAGATTAACCCAAGGAGAGTTGAAACCCAGCTTCAGCATTAGATTCTTCAAAAAAGACCATTCCACTCGGTCAAAGGCCTTGCTCATATCTAGTTTCACAGCAGCAAGACCATCTCTGCCACCCTTCCTCATATGCATAAAGTGAGTTGTTTCATAAGCCAACAAAATATTGTCAGTAATAAGCCTCCCTGCCACGAAGGCACTTTGGCTTTGAGAGATGATGTCGTCCAGAACCACTTTTAGCCGGCAAGCAATTGTCTTGGAGACGATTTTGAAGACCAGATTACAAAGACTAATTGGCCTCAGATCCTTGATGCGCTCAGGATTTAGAACTTTTGGAATCAAAACAATCACAGTCTCATTCCAGCCAGGAGGAATAGAGCCCCCATTCAGGACACCTAGAACTTCTTGCTGCACCTTGGGCCCAACAAGATCCCAGAATCTTTTGTAGAAGATAGCCGGCATACCATCCAGGCCAGGAGCTTTGAGGTCACCCATGGACTCAAGAGCGATCTTGATCTCGTCCACAATGAAGGATCTTCTCAGGAAAGTGTTCATCTCCGTGGTGACAACAAAAGGGACATCTTCAAGGAGCTCAGCTTCCCGAGTACCAGCGCTGGAGGTGAAGAGATTTTGATAGTAATTGGCGATGAAAACTCTCAGGTTCTCCTCCCCCTCAACCACAACACTTTTCTTGCTTTTTGAACAAGGAAATAAAGTCTTTTCATTGTTGGACATATCTGGACGAGAAAATCCCTTGAAAGGGAGCTGTCTGAGGAATAAGATCCGATATAATCTGGAAACACCAAATCTAGCATGTTTTAGAGCATCTCCAGCCGCTTCGGGTCCCAGGCGCAAAAACGACGCTAAAATTGCCCACCTGGGGCTAGGGGACGCCGATTCCCAGCCGTTCGTCTCTCAACCGGCGATTTTGCCAAAAATACACAAGTATATAAATGAACAAAAATACACAAATGAACAAAATTTGTTGAACATATAAATGAACACAAATAGTTCAACATACAAATGAATACAAATAGTTTAACAAGTTTTCAAATCGAAATTACAACACATCAAACTAGGCGTTGCCTTTGCGCCTCCACAGGTGCTCCATGATATGTCCAAAACGTATCTATAATTTTTGATTGTTTCATGCCACTTTTATGTTTTTAGCACTTGTTTTTATATTAAGTTTATGATTTATTTGGACTAACCTATTAATAGTTGCAAAAGTGCACAATGTTCTTGTTTTACTCTTTGATGTGTAGGAATTATCAAAAATACAAGAGGAAACCTTGTTGGAGTCGAATTGGGACTTTCCAGAAATCTGTCTGAAAACTATTTTCGAAGATCGTCACGTTTGGGCCTGAAGACGACGTCAAATGGAAAAAGTCTAGTCGCGAAAGTTGCAGGGAATTTTCTGCCAATGAATCTGGACTTAATTCGGTCCAATCAGAGTTCGAACGGCGGATATATGCCCGATCTACCGAAACCCTAGACGGGATGACGGAAATCCGAGAGGCTATATAAAGGGAGAAAACCTAGGTCGTGGGCAACACCCCATACCCACGAATTTGCAGCCACCAAAGCCATGTTTTTGCCTCCCCCATGGATCCCATCTCCATGGAGGAGGGCTCCCAAGAAGCCATGAAGGAAGGGGGCTAAAGGGCGGCGCATCCCCTTGATGCCGGCGGCGCGGAAGGAGTTCCCCGCGCCACCGCCGGCGCCGGTGCCGCCCTGCGCTCCTCGCTGCCCTCTCCACCATCTTCACCGCCATCTCCATCGCCAAATTATCTTTATATACAGTGCTTCATCCTCCCACACACCTCTGTACCGCTCTATGTAAACATGGTGTTTGATGCTATAAAGTTTATCCTATGATCTATGTCATGTTTATGTAGTTTCTTTGTCTTTGAATTGCTATGTTGAATGTCTTTGGTTCATTAGAGTTGTATGTTGATATGGTACAGTCCTTTGGTGTCCATTATATTTATGCGCGCATGGATCAACATCTTAGTGTTTGTAGTATGTGTAAAGTAAGGGGGTAATTCTGCCGGAGCGACAGAAAGCTAAGGACTCGAACCGGAATGTTGCACGTATTGGAGTAAGAGGACCATTAACTTAATGCTATGGTTGGGGAAACCTTAATGAATTGTTAGCTACGCGGAGCCTGCTAACAATCCAATCATATAGCATGTGTAATCCCAAGTAGTGGAGTGCATGTATATTTATCCTCTCGCACATAGAAAACTGTATCGAAGACAATGAACCAAGTATCTTCACTAATTAAACTTGGACAATTCCACCACACTTTCCACCACTTTTCCACACTCATGGTACTGTTAGTTTATGGTTCTTTAGTATACTTTATTGTTGCAGCAACTAACATTTACTTTTTTGTTATTTATTATCTCGCAAAGCTATCTCTCATACCCATATTGTTACTCTAGTTTTATTTCCTAGTTAGAGCAAACGTTTAGTGTGCGTAGAGTTGTATCAGTGGTTGATAGAACTTGAGAGAATACTTATCCTACCTTTAGCTCCTCGTTGGGTTCGACACTCTTACTTATCGAAAAGGCTACACACGATCACTATACTTGTGGGTTATCAAGACCTTTTCTGGCACCGTTGTCGGGGAGCCATAGCGTGGGGTGAATATTCTTGTGTGCACTTGTTTGCTTTATCTCTAAGTAATTTTTATTTTCAGTTTTAAGCTATTCTCTATATTAGTATGGATAGGGAATGCGAATTATAAAAAAAATAGTTGTAGTTGATATCTAAAAACGTTTTCAAAAAGTGAGTGATTAGAAAGATGAGCAATGGTTAAGTGGGGGTCGACCTTGAACACTTGTGTTCATGCCTATGAAATCAAAGCAAATCTTTCCATGGAAGCTTCTCAGCTAAAAACATGTAAATATTGTGTATACACCTCTGTACATAAAAATAAAGTGCTAATTGTAATCTCTAGTTACTTGAAAGTTGAAAGTTTTTCTTTGCTGTCCAGAAACAGATTTTTTGTGCTTCACCGTATAAAATGTTTAAAATCACCAGAACGCGATCTTGACCTGAAATTTGTTGAGTGCAAAGCCCTACTTGTTATCAATCTTTCATTAGTTCTGACTTTTTTGATTTGAGTTACGTAGCTGTCTCGAAAAATTTGATCTTCACCAACTGTTCAGTTTAGACAGATTTGTGTGCTTCTCTGTAAATAAAATCGTGATAAATCTCAGAATAGTATTTTGACCTGAAAATTGTTGTGCATAAACCTGAGATTATTATCTGTCTTTCATTAGTTTTGAGTTTTTTGATTTGAGCTACGTAACTATCTCGTTAAGTACCATATTTATAGACTGTTCAGTTTTGGCAGATTTCGTTTCTGTTTATTTAATATTGTACTTGGTGCTCTTAGTTTCCTTAGTTTTTAGATGGACAATGGAAATAATAAGAACATCGGTATATAAATTTGTTAATGTTTAATAAATATTATGAAATTTGACAATACTTGAACATGAGTGAATTTTATTTTATGAGTACTAACCCTACTAATGAGTTTTGTGAAGTTTTATGTGGATGTAGCTTATAAGATCTAATCAATATGGTGATATGAGATGAACAAGAAGACGCAAGAGCTCAAGCTTGGGGATGCCCAGGAGCACCCCAAGAACATATTCAAGTAGATTCAATCATCTAAGCTTGGGGATGCCCGAGTCATCCCCTATTCATCAACTAATATCAGGTTGTCTCGTTCATCATCTATATTACCCGTCCACATGATATGTATTGTCTTTACTTGTATTATAATTTGTTTTTATTACTTTTGGTTTTCTCTTATTCGGTTTTATTTGGTTCTTTATTTTGTTTTTATTGCTTCTTCTTTTGCTTTTACTTATAAACTCAAAACAACAAAAATATTTTCTTTTCTTTTGCTTCTTTATTTGTTTCTTTCTCTGTATTCGATATGGTTTTTATTTTTGATTTTTATTTGAAGTTTTACTTGCTACTACTAGCATGTTTAGGTCTCGTTTAGCCTCTGGTCTCTTAGTTTCTCAAAAATAAAGTACCAAGTTTTACCCATTTGGATTAGTTGATACATATGTAAAATGTGATTTTCTGTTTTCAGCATCTACTGCTCACTGTACGATTTTTCATATTTTACTGGAAACTCTAAAAATCACGTAAAATTTACTGATTACGTATCACCTAATCCTCTGAATTCACAAAAATTTGCTAAAATTTCTGACATGTTTAAGTGCACCTAAAAATTACGTTTTCCAGCTGCTGTTTTTCAGGACAGATTCCGACTTTTGTTGCAAGAGTGGCCTCTTTGCGTTTTCATTTGATTCTTAATGGTTCTTACCTTTCATTTAGAAATTGGCCACTTAAGCAACCTTTCTGAAACTTAAAAAAAATTGATTTGGTTTAATAGCAGCACATTGGAAATATTATCTATTGCACTAATGTCAAACCACAGAAAAGAATGGGAAAGTTTTTGTGTTGAAGTTTTTTCACAGAGAAAGAAGGAACACCAAACGGAGAAATATTGAAGAATGGCCAAAGCCATAAGCTTGGGGATGTCTCCGCATCCCTCTTCATCAACAACCCCTCGGTTTGCAAACCTTTAAACTTTGTTTTTCGAGCAACATAGAAACTTGCATAAACTTGGAGCGTCTGTATCTTATTTTTTATTTGTCTTAGCATCAAACACCGGCTACACTAATAAGTTGATCGTCATATCTTTTATTTATCCCCTGTTTGGAGAGGTGGTTCGAAGTTTACTTGGTTAATGGATTATTTGTTGAGACTTAAAAAAATGATGTGTGAATGATATTGGTTAGTAGTTTATGTTTTCTTATGGTTAGTCTCAACTATCTAATAGTGTATATTATGTTATTTTGATGTTAACATGCATTGTCCTGTTCATAAGATGGTATGGTATTGTAGTATCCTCCTCTGAAGAATTTATTTGGATTGACTTGGCGCATGCTTACACATGTGTATGACTACAAAGAAAAGTCTATCAAGCCTCTATGAACTTTTGTGACTAAAAGTGTTAATATCATTTTTTATGCCTTGGTTAATATTATTTTGTCGCAAACATGATTATGATAGTTATGCTCTCTTAATTGTCGCTTCCCAGTCTATTGCTAGCCTCCACTTGTACTGAGCGGGAATGCTGCTCGTGCATCCAAAATCCTTAAACCAAGTGATGCATGTAAAATGCATACATGAACTTTGCACTTTAATTGCTTATATTTCAATCATATTTGCATCATATAAGGGTTATATCAATGTTTTATAATGATTTTGGGAATACTTCATAGTTTTCCCATTTATTTGGAATTAACCCTGTTTTTCCAGAAAACGTCTTTTTTAGTGTTTCAGACTTTCCGGGAGCTTCGGGACTCCAAAAAGGGCAAGGTCAAAGAGCACGGTTCAGAATTTTCGAGACGAACGCAATGGGCTTAAATTGAAGACCAGAAGCCCAACAGGCTGGAAATGGGAGGGTCCCACGTGGCCTAAAGTACATGGCCACGTGGGCCTATCTCGTTTCCACCTCGGAGCTCCGTGGCCGTCGATCTTTCGTCCACCGACTTCGCCTTGACCTAAAAATGCCTATAAAAAAGGTCTCCTGGCATTTCGCGAAAGGAGGCGGCGGAGAAACAGAAAACCACGAAACAGAGTGTCAGAAGGCTGCCGCCGGAGAAGATCGGAGGGGGGAAACGCCGCCGGAATCACCTCCGGAGGGCTCCACCCCCCTCCGGCGTGTTCATCATCAACATCTACAGCAAGATCATCTCCATCTCCCCACTGTAAACTCTTGGCAAACATGATGTGTGGTGCAATATAATATTCCCTTGATCTATTGTGTCTCCCATCTGTGTTTGAGAAGTGATTTGTTCATGGCACTTGTGAAATAGTTCGTTGATTGGTTGCATACAAGTGTTGTTATCTTTTATGATTGTCTTTATGTACAATATATGAGTGCACGCATATGTTGGGGAATGCATGTAAGGTGATCACCGTAGCGTAATGGATTGAGTAGGACATGTCGGAGTAGAGAGAAACCGGTGTCTGAGACTTGAAGTTACTTTATGGGGGATATATATGGGGGACCCTTGAACTTAAGGATATGGTGGGACAATTATGTCTTAATAATTCTTGTGCTGCACATTTATTTGGCCATGAGATCCATCATAAGAGTTGTGTTATTGCTCATTTACTTGGCTACACCTATTTATGGCTCCCACCTAAAAGAAACAACTAAGACTGAAACATGTGCTTCACTAATTGTGACAACCACGCGAATGAAATAACAATTGCTAGAACATTTGCTCCCTTGAGATATTTGCTACTTGAGATATTTGATACTTGCTGCTTGAGAAACTTGCTTGAGAAAACTGCTGAGAGAAACTTGCTCTAAGAAACCTGTGTCTGAAACTTGCTTGAGAAACTTGCTACTAGATAAATCCATTCCACGTCACTTGCTTCCATTAGTTAGATCCTTTCATATTTATTGCTTTGCATAAAAGGCCATATAAGAGGGTTATAGGGCTTTAGAGAATAGATAGTTTACCTTCAGCTCCTCGTGGGTTCGACACTCAAATACTTATCGAATTGTGCTACAGTGATTCCTTACTCTTGGGGATTATCACCAAGTTATTCCAAAGAGTCCACTATAAATTCCTATGCATGGTATTTCAAGCCATTGCAAGTAAATTTGTCATGTGCTACCTTTAAATTATTCAAAATTGTTACTACTCCTGATTTGTGTCTCTGTTTACCAGCTCATGAGGAAGTAGTAGATGATCTTTATTACACTTGTCAATCAGACTTTACTCCAGACTAGCAGCTTACATCTGCTTATCTATAATTTTGCAAAAAGAGCTGGCAGCGGGGTGCCCAGCCCCTTAATTTACAACTTTCATCATAAACTCTCCTCACATTTTTTTCCTGAGCACTCAGTCAAACATCTGCATGTGTAAAGAAAGGAGAAAAGAGGAATGATCTGTTGGCTGCAGAAATAACGTTCCTCAGTGGGAGCCGCTCTTAAAAAGTCTGGTTGGCGGGGGTAATACTGCATTGTTTGCTACCATTCGTTGACCATTAACATGCACCTCTCAAAATATATTTTTACTCTCTACACGATTTCAAAAACTAAAAAGCTCTAGCACATGACTTAATCCCTGCTTCCCTCTGCGAAAGGCCTATCTTTTATTTTTATGTTGAGTCACCATCCTTTCTTTGAGCACTACTTTGAGAGCATAGTTGTCATTCTTAGTGTAATGTGTTTGTCCCAGAATATTATTAATTGTGGCATGGCTATGACGTTTCTATCTTTGATATCTTTATTTCTAGTCTCCACTTAAACTTCAGAGGTGCTGTAGCATTTATGTTTTTCCCCACAATAAAGGGCAAGCGAGATACTACTCTACGATGCTTTATTATGATCATTACAATCTTGTTGATTTTATAAATTTCATATTATGAGCTCTTAGTTCGTTGATATCTTTTCATTAGCTAACATGATTGCTGAGTTTTATTATCCATATATCATTTGTCATGCAATTGTTAAAGACCTGATCATAGCATTCAACATCAAAAATTATCTTTGTTATCGTTTACCTACTCGAGGACGAGTAGGAACTAAGCTTGGGGTTGTTGATACGTCCAAAACGTATCTATAAGTTTTGATTGTTTCATGCCACTTTTATGTTTTTAGCACTTGTTTTTATATTAAGTTTATGATTTATTTGGACTAACCTATTAATAGTTGCAAAAGTGCACAATGTTCTTGTTTTACTCTTTGATGTGTAGGAATTATCAAAAATACAAGAGGAAACCTTGTTGGAGTCGAATTGGGACTTTCCAGAAATCTGTCTGAAAACTATTTTCGAAGATCGTCACGTTTGGGCCTGAAGACGACGTCAAACGGAAAAAGTCTAGTCGCGAAAGTTGCAGGGAATTTTCTGCCAATGAATCTGGACTTAATTCGGCCCAATCAGAGTTCGGATGGCGGAGATATGCCCGATCTACCAAAACCGTAGATGGGATGACGGAAATCCGAGAGGCTATATAAAGGGAGAAAACCTAGGTCATGGACACCCCATACCCACGAATTTGCAGCCACCAAAGCCATGTTTTTGCCTCCCCCATGGATCCCATCTCCATGGGGGAGGGCTCCCAAGAAGCCATGAAGGAAGGGGGCAAAAGGGCGGCGCATCCCCTTGATGCCGGCGGCACGGGAGGAGTTCCCCGTGCCACCGCCGGCGCCGGTGCCGCCCTGCTTTCCTCGCTGCCCTCTCCACCGTCTTCACCTCCATCCCCATCGCCAAATCCTCCTTGTATACAGTGGTTCATCCTCCCACACACCTCTGTACCGCTCTATGTAAACATGGTGTTTGATGCTATAAAGTTTATCCTATGATCTATGTCAAGTTTATGTAGTTTCTTTGTCTTTGGATTACTATGTTGAATGTCTTTGGTTCATTAGAGTTGTATGTTGATATGGTACAGTCCTTTGGTGTCCATTATATTTATGCGCGCATGGATCAATATCTTAGGGTTTGTAGTATGTGTAAAGTAAGGGGGTAGTTCTGACGGAGCGACAGAAACCTAAGGACTCGAACCGGAATGTTGCACGTATGGGAGTAAGAAGACCATTTACTTAATGCTATGGTTGGGGAAACCTTAATGAATTGTTAGCTACGCGGAGCCTGCTAACAATCCAATCATATAGTATGTGTAATCTCAAGTAGTGCAGTGCATGTATATTTGGCCTCTCCCATGTAGAAAACTGCATCGAAGACAATGAACCAAGTATCTTCACTAATTAATCTTGGACAATTCCACCACACTTTCCACCACTTTTCCACACTCATGGTACTGTTAGTTTATGGTTCTTTAGTATACTTTATTGTTACAACAACTAACATTTACTTTCTTGTTATTTATTATCTCGCAAAGCTATCTCTCGTACCCGTATTGTTACTCTAGTTTTATTTCCTAGTTAGAGCAAACGTTTAGTGTGCGTAGAGTTGTATCAGTGGTTGATAGAACTTGAGAGAATACTTATCCTACCTTTAGCTCCTCGTTGGGTTCGGCACTCTTACTTATCGAAAAGGCTACACACGATCCCCTATACTTGTGGGTTATCACTCCACCCGATTGTTCTGCAGTTATTGATGAATCTGTGGTCTCGAATCTCCCTACGCATAGCCAGAAAGGTAGCCCATGTTAGTGGCACCTGATGATCAACATCTGCAAAGAGGTCCCTGTCTGTAATATGGTTCATGGTCAATTATCGGGTCATCCCGCTCGCTCTCAATGATCATGTTACGTAAGATCACACAACAGTTCATCACCTCCCACATCTGAGCTTTCGACCAAGTCAGAGCGGGGTACCGGACAACAATAAATCGAGATTGGAGTGCTCCAAATGTCCTGCAAGCCTCCTGGCACTGAGAATACCAAGATTTCGCGCTTCCTGGCATAGGGTTTGAGATAGTCTTCACAAATGTTGACCATCTTGGATAGATACCATCTGCCAGGTAGTAGCCCTTGGTGTACTAGTGCGCATTGATCTCGTAATTCACCGGGGGAGCATGACCTTCAACAAGCTTGCCGAAGACGTTCAAGCACTGTAGAACGTTGATGTCATTGTGAGATCCTGCCATGCCAAAGAAGGAATGCCAAATCCAGAGATTCTGTGTAGCCACTGCTTGAGGTATCACATTGCAAGCTCCTTTGTGGCCTTTGTACATCCCCTGCCAAGAAAATGGACAGTACTTCCATGCCCAATGCAGTCAGACGATGCTTCCAAACACTCAATGTGGTGGACTCGGCCATGCGGAGATAATCATCCTGTTATCACCGGGAGCACCATATGCAAGCATTCTCATCGCCACCGTGCACTTCTGGAGTTATGTAAATCCTACCGTGCCGGTGCAATCCTTCTTGCATTCGAAGTAGGTGTCGAACTCCCGGATGACATGCACAATCTCGATGAAGAGCTTCCGGTTCATCCTGAAATTAACGGCGCCAAAATACCGTCTCGCCGTGCAAGGGATCATCGGTGAAGTAGTCAGAGTAGAAGATGCAATAGCCTTCCAGCCGCTGCCTCGACTTGCTCTTGCGGCGTCCTGGCACCGAGCCACCGCGCCGAGGCTTCGCCTCCCTTGCGACTAGGCCGGCCAGATAGACGAGGGCCATCATGTGCTCTTCGTCATCGGCGGCGGCTTTGGCTTCCTCTTCTAGAAGAGAGGCGAGCATCTCCTCGTCGTTGGAGTCTATTGGACGGCTAGGCAAAACGCCGAACACCTCACAGCCGGGGTGGGCACGAAGCTGCCCGAGGAGATCAGTTGCGGCGAGTTTGTGGCGGAGGTGAGAAGGGTGGTGCTGGCGGCAGAGGGGTGAGAGGTGGCGCCACTTTCTAGCGGCTAGTATGCGGCGGAGCGGCGAGGGGTGGTTCCGGCGTCGGCATGGCGGCAAGGGGAAAGGTGGCGCGGGAGGGCGAATCTTGGTGGGGAAGTTGATGTCTAGCCGAGAGGGCTAGCCCACGCGCGCTTTCTCTTCCGTCGGCGCCCCCAATTGCCCCCCAACGGCATGGGTTCGGCCTGGGTGCGCCAGATGAAACTTCGGCCCAAACCGGCGCTATTTGGGCTCCTGGGGGTGACCGGGAGAAAACCAGCGCTATTTCGTCCGTCAGCGCCAAAAAAGGGGTCCTGAGGGGCGCTGGGTGGGAGGGAGGGGGGCTGGAGATGCTCTTAACATGTCGCCACTATATCACTTAGACGGTGGCAGAGGTGTTATCTCGGATAAAACTTCTTTCATTTCTTTCACGGCTTCACGGAGGTGTCCGATGTTGCTGCGGAGTTCATGAGTTTTTATCGCCAACCGGTTTTCATGGATAACACGTTGGTAGTTTTTCATTCACGAATCCATTTAGCTTTAACTAGAGTGCATGTTTTGGTATTTCCATGAAATCGCTTAGACGCCGATGGTGTTGTGTTGAATAAAAGTTCTTCGTCTCTAATCCCATCTCGCGCATGGTATGTTTTTGCCTAGGAGTGCGGTTGTTTGCTTGCTTCTGTTGTTGCCTACGAGCGTGGCTCCGTGGACATCACGAGACAATTCTTCAACAACCCATTCTTTATAGCCACTGCGTGCAGGTCGTTGACCTGACTTGGCAATGTTGGTTCGATCGTCCTAGGGTTAGACTTTAGGGCATGGCGGTGCTCAGGCTCAGCTTAGACAACCTACCATTACGCAATGCAGTGAGGTTTTGTCCTTTTGCATGTCTGAATTTGTAGATGCTTTAGTGCCTTATATGCTTTGATGTTGTCAATCACCGACGTTCGATAGCTATGGTGGCGCTACGGCGGCGAGTTTGGTTCGGTTGTTGATTCAACTAGGATTCCAAAGCCCAATGTTTTTAGTTGTAATTTCTCTTTCGTTCATTTACGGCTCTTTTTTTTTGCATTTGTTGGCTCAATTATTATAACCAAGATTTGTGTTGTCAGTTTAGCTACCAATTTACCATGTCGCTCGGACTAACAGTATAGACAAGTGAAATATAATAGAATTTGAAATTTGGATAGGGTAAAATGTTGAACATTGGACCATGCTAATAAAAATGCACGTGCCCCATGTTAGTTTTCCGTGGACACAGACCGAATAAGGTAATTGAGCCATGCAGCCCCGTAGATTACTTTTGATTTACAAACTTTAAAATCATTTATCTCTTCAGTTGTAAATCGAAACTCAGATCTTTTTTCATGGTTTTCTTTGTCGCGACGAGATTTTTGAAACTAGATCTCATATTTTATATTGATATGTTTTGACAACATTTTTTTTTACCCTAGTATTGACGAAGCCGCCACATATGTCTCGCTATCTATGACAACATCACTTGACTTCAAAAAAGTGTATCTTGGCAAGACACAAATGACGCCAATCTTAGGTTTTGATCTGCTGGTGGACAAGGGGTAAAACTTTCTCCACTAGCCACCTGACATGTGGCTGGTTCTCTATAAAATGAGCCCATTGAAAATGTTTCCGTCCTGTCGTATTTGTTACATGGAAGCATCTCAAACTGTATTGTTTTTGTTGTACAACTGTTATGTCATTTTGACTTAGGCTTTAGTGGTCCTGCTTACACATGGACAAACAAACGTTTTTCCTCTAAACCAATTTATGAAAGACTTGATCGTTGCCTTGTAAATGCTGATTGGTGTGCTGCTTATCCGATTTCAAATGTTTACAATATGCCTCTTATTCACTCCATTAGTGATCATGCCCCTATTCTCCTCTCTACGGATGGCACAGTTAATAGAATTGAACGCACGTTTAAATTTGAAAACTGGTGGATTAAAGAACATGACTTTAACTCTTTTACAAAATCTGCTTGGTCCACAACTGCGCAAAAACCTTTTCCACAAAGATCTAACCTGCTTGCTGGAGCTCTTAGAGTTTGGTGCAGGAAGAAAAAACCATTGCAACAAGAGCTCAACACTTTGGAGGAGCAGATCAAACAGATTCAGATGCGACCAAATCACCAGCATGATCACAATCTTGAGGCCTCTCTAGTAACCAGGTATGAGCAAAATTTAACAAAGCTAACAGATTATTATGCACAGAGAGCAAAGAAGCAATGGATCAAAGATGGCGACAGAAACACGGCGTTTTTCCATAAGGCTGTCTTAAAGCAGAGAAGAAGGAACACCATTGTATCAATTAAGGATGAAAATGATGTTGTTCATCATATGCCGAAACAAATTAGTAACACTTTTGTTAATTACTTCCGGCATTTATTTTCTTCTCAGAACATCAACTTTGGCAGGTCTTACATAGGTACCCAACTTCCTCTAGATAATCAGGATTATACCTATTCTGTGCCAGAAAAACAGGAACTTTGGGACACTCTGCAGGAGATGAAAAGGAATGCTTCGCCGGGACCAGATGGCTTTAACGTGGAGTTCTACCTTGCGACATGGAACTGGATAGGTGACGATGTCACAACACTGGTAAAATCTTTCTTTCAGACTGCCATTTTACCTAAACATATTAATGATACTCACATAGCTTTAATTCCCAAAAAACTTGTATCCGTTGTTCCGGCTGATTATAGACCAATAAGCCTTTGCAACGTAATTTATAAGCTTATAGCCAAATCTTTAGCAAATAGGCTTAAACCCCATCTCCCAGATTATATTCACCTATCGCAACAAGCTTTTATTCAAGGGCGTCGTATTAGCAATAACATCATTATTGCCCAAGAGATTACACATTCTTTTAAGCTTAGCTCGTGGAAACATCAAGCTTTTATGCTCAAGATAGATCTTGCAAAGGCATTCGATCGTGTAGAATGGAACTTCATCGTAGCAGCTCTCGCTAGGAAAGGTCTGCATGCTCACTTCATAAATTTGATTCATGCCTGCATATCTTCGCCAACATTTTATGTTGTGATTAATGGCCAAGCCTTCGCAAGATTTTGCAGTAGCAGAGGAATACGACAAGGTTGTCCTCTTTCCCTGTACCTGTTTGTCCTTGCCATCAACGAACTCTCTCTTAGCCTCCAGGATGCCATGTCCAACAACTCTCTTAAAGGGATTGTTTTGGGACCAAACTGCCCCCCTGTACATTCGTTGCTTTTTGCAGATGATCTCTTAATCTGCGGGGAAGCCACTATTCAGGAAGCCACTTCAATGAAGGCCATTCTCAGCTCTTTCTGTTCCATATCAGGGCAAACTCCTAACTGGTCCAAGTCTGGAATAATCTTTAGCAAACATGTCAAAGACTGTAATGTTGTTGCCATCAAACAAATTTTCCTAGTTCCAATTATTGATGAGTCGTTTATCCATCTTGGTCATCCACTCATCCTACCGGCGAAGGATAGAGCTTCAGCCTACAGTTTTGTTCTTGACAAATTCAGAAACAAATTAAGCACCTATAAGGCAGACAAACTTTCGCATGCAGCTAGGCTTTCTCTCATACAGTCAGTCTTTGCCTCAATCCCGGTCTACTATATGTCCAATATCCTTTTTCCAAAAAAGTTCATTGCCAAACTCAATGCCATTGTTAGAATTTTTTGGTGGACAGGAGTAAGACAAGAAGCATCTAGCCGAGCCCTCTGCCTTCGAGCTTGGAAGGATCTTTGTACACCAAAGAGAGAAGGCGGGTTAGGGATTAGGAATTTTCAGGCAGCTAATCAAAGTCTTATCCTTATGGCTGCTTGGCGTCTAGCGCAAAATCCGGATGATTTCCTGCATAAAGTTCTCAAGGCAAAATACTTCCATGATGCCTCCATTTGGCGCCCGAAGCCCAACATTCCCAAGTCAGCTTTCTGGGCCTCTATTCTCAAGGTTCTCCCTATTCTCAAAGACCACTCATTCTATCAGATTTCACAAGGCAACATCTCCATTTGGAGCTCACCCTGGTGCTCTGCTTGGAACACTATCTACGACAACCTGATCATCCAACCTGCAGGCTACAAATACCCGGCTCTTGTCAAAGACCTTTGGCTTCCAGAAAAAAAGAAATGGAATGATCAGCTTATTGACACCTTATTCAGAGCACCCACTGCTCAAATAATCAAGAATACTCCAATCATGAACACTCATGACCAAGACTTTCTCTGTTGGAAACTCACTACTAATGGGGTCTGCCACTCCAAAAGTGCTTATTTTGCTTGCTTGCAGAATCTTTATCAACAGGGAGAACCGCGACCAACTCATGTATCGCAGGACACTAAAAACTTACTCAATCAGGTATGGAAAAATAAGCAGATCATTCCCAGGATACAGGCATTCGCTTGGCGCTTCCTTCGTAAGGCAATCCCGACAGGTATGAGAGCTGGGAAATATTCCAAACATATTAGTAAGCTTTGTTGCAGGTGTGGACTAGAAGAAGATGATATTCACCTTTTTTTCACCTGCTCTTTTGTCAAAGCAGCATGGTTCTTGCACCCTTGGTACATATATATTGACTTAATTGTGCAAGATTGCAACTCTTTAACACAAATTCTTTTAAACTTATTGAATATGAACCACCCACATGCTTCTGTTCAAAACATCCTTACCTTTATGTGGTGTATCTGGAAGTCAAGAAATGATATGCTTTTTAACAGGAAAAGTGGAGAACCATACCAAATCAGTCTAGCTGCTCAAGCCCTACATAATAACCTAGAATTGTATAAAATCACTACTTCTTCTGTGTAGGATACAAAATGTTTGCAGGATCGGTCTAAATTACAAACACTGAAACAGGGGGGAACATTGTCATCACACATGTTAATCCAAGGCACAAAAATCTTCTTAGATGCATCCTACAAAAGAGCGACCCTCCCAGGTGTTGCTCCAACTTTTGCAACAGGTCTTGGTGTATTTCTTCTATTCCAGGTGGATGAGAAGCAGTTCTCGGGCAAGATACGAGCGGTAGCACCCCGAGCGTCATCAGTTTTGCAGGCTGAGGCAACAGCGTTACTGCTAGCAGGGAAGCTCTCGGAAATCCTACAAATTAACAAACCAACATTTTTAAGTGACAACTAGGTGCTAGCGAGGATGGCGGCAAGCAGGAGTTTGGACCATCCACTACTCCAATGGGACACACGTTTCATCATGGCAGACTTCTTCAATGCCACAAGCAGATTGTCTTCACAGGTGTTCCACATTAGCCGAGAACAAAATGGTGTTGCTCATGATTGTGCCCAACAGGTCTTTAGGCATTGCCTAAGTCAGCCTATCTTTACATGTTTAAACCCATCCCATAGCTCAGCTTTATGTCCTATAATTTCAACTTTGAAAAATCTTGTATTTCAGGACTATGTATTGACTGCTGCCTTGTGTAGCTGAGATGGAATGGAATTGGCACCTCTGGTGCCTTGCTTTGTTCAACAAAAAAAAAGAAAAAAAAGAAAAAAGAAATGATAATCAATAGAGTTTGTGGCGTTTACCAGCGTCAACCATGAATATCTGTCTCTCAGCTAGAAACACAGAAGACTTCAGGCTACAGAGGCAGATGATTTTGGACCGATGATGATTGTTGCCCTCTGAAAACCAAAAAGGCCCATTTTTTTGCTTCCATTCGGTGGTCACCGATGTGCCATTGGCAGGCTTCGTAAATGGCAAGGGCACAACTGACGGTATCAATAAGATGTGTGCTTCGGTTGTATGTATCGTGCTTGTCTGACCAATTTTTTTTTGCTGGTGGCTTATACATCTGCCAAGATATTTGGCTGGTTTTCGTCCAACTTAACCGAGCTTCATTCATCTCTGGTGCCAAATGGCAGTTCTCCTGTTGTCAGGCTTCTGTGTACAATTTGTGCTTGCGTAGATCGGACTGGAGATAATACTCATGCCACTCAATTAAATGCCCTTTTTAGACCGTAATTAAAGCAAAGCATGTCATCGACGTGTAGAACCAGATCCATGCTAATATGAAAAAAAAGTGAGACAATTACCAATCCTGGGCTGTTTATTAACTACTCATATTTTTGTGAGGAAGTGAGACAATTTATTTCTTAAAAACTCTAAAATAACCCAAGCGTTCGCAGTTCGCACCATCTATAAAGGAGCGAAAATAGTAGTGGGCACGTGCAATTCAACGTACAAGAGCTTTTTCACAGTCCCCAGGTCCGACAGTCCGACTGATGCTACACGCCAGTCAGAGCTACAATATAAATACAGAACAAAAAGGCAGATATAAGTTCAACAAAACCACACACAATATGGACATGGAACACAAATCCAAGTCGAAATCAGCCCGCCCACCTGATACAACACCGAAGGTTATCTAAAGTACCCAAACACAATGCAAGCAAGATCAATTGGCAGGAGAACTCGCCACAACATGCAATTGAAAAACATAAAGAAAATTAAAAGAACCACAAAGGTCAGTACTAATTACTCGAAACATATGTGATTGTTCGTTCAACCTTCATGCCAGTTCATGAATATCCACAAGAATTAGATAATAGATGGGAGTTAGGAAATTGAGCGATTCATTCCGACAGGGTCCATGCCACAGCTGACCGATGCAATCCCTGTGTCAAGCATACAAAATGGAAGAACCATTACATCCAACTACCCATTTCTGCATCGCAGCCACCGGAACATAACTCTAGCTAGATACCTGCAGAGCAAGCAAATTCATCAGTCAAACAAAACCGTATCATTCATTCAGGAAAAGCTGTTGGAGATATTCTCAGTGATTTTTGTGTGACTCAAACAGTGACCATTAGCTTCACTATGGTAGACACTGTCAAAAGCTCAATTCTTCAATCATCTCAGCGTTATTAGACAAAAATCCCACAACAAAGACAGTTATCTGTAGTGGAATGGAACACCTTCAACTTCAAATACTAGCAGTTTTTGCTACATCTCAGAGCAGGACAGTGGGTGCATGAGGGGCTCATCGTCCCTGGAGTAGGAAAGCAGAACCATCTGGTTTTAGCTTGCAGTGATACTTTCTAGAAATAACAACATAGATGGTCACTAGCAAATCTTTCATAAAAAATATTCAGTACAAGCCTCGAGCAAGGGATTGTCATCATCTTATTAATTGCTACTAATATGAAAAAAATGTTATTAGTGATGTAGCAAGGTTTTATGATGAATCTAGTCATGTCAGTTTGATCGTGTGTTTGTTATGAAGTATTAAGCATTCTTGTGGCCAAAACTGATGAAATAAGACTGCACACAAAGCATGTCGACCAGCCAAATTCTATTAGTGGCTAATGGCCAATTGTATATACGAGAAATCTCCCCAGCACGTGTTTGAGAAGAAATCTCCCAGTAAACGTTCAAAGAATGATCTTCCAACACGACACAGTTCTGCCCTGTCCAATTTCATCACATGGCCACGTGCTGCCGCTATTGATGATGTCTGGGCTGAAGGCAAAGTGGCTGCGCAGGCCGCGCTGTGATTCAGCCACAACATATATACGCAATGAGCTCTGCTCCGGTGATTGGCAAGTACTTCCGAGTACTCCCTAGTACTCCCGGCGGAATTAATTAGAGCCGTCCGATCAGCAGAATTAATAATTCAATTTAATTATGTTAACTAGGTGGAACTTCCCACTACCCCACGATCTGAAGCTGCCGCCGCTCCTCTTCTCTCCTCTGCTCCGCCGTTCCTCTTCTCTCCTTCGCTCTGCTGTTCCCGGTACCCTGCCTCGCCGGAGCTCTTCTCTTCTGCCTGTATCTCGCTGAGCGGGCGGTCGATCCTCCAGGGCGTCGCGTGGACGGGTGAGGCCCTGGGCGCTGGTGGGCTTCCAGGCGGGCCCCTGGGCGGCGCAACGTCGCTGCCTGTGCTCTCGCCTCTGTTTCGGCTTCCCGGCCGCCGACCGAAGCAACGCACTCTCCTGCTCGATCCTCCATCGCAGTCACAGCCGCTGACGACAGAGACAGGCCGGCGTCGTACCTGTGCTGCACCGGCAACGCCACTCCCGACCTTGCCGCTGAAGCTGTAGAATTGACAGTTTCAGTAGCAAGCTCTGATGGGTTGCAGAAGCTAGCTTCAGTTACTATACCGTTAGTATCATTTTCTTCAATGTTTGGTCAGGAGTAGGACGACATTATTTCAATTTGTGTAAAGGATTATGTTGTTTCAGAGTTGCTGGCATTTCCAACTGGACAAAAGTGGAGAAGAAATTGATTGCTGGCATTTCCGACATTATTTCAATTTGTGTAAAGGATTATGTTGTTTCCGATCTTCACGGTTGAGAAATGCATTTTTGGGACACAAAAGGGAATGCAAGGATATGCAAACATGTGTAATCGTAGTAGCTGCTGAGCAGTACCCTACTATGTTGGTAGTGCTATAAACTATAACTGCATGTTTTCATGAAGTTCCAGAGGACACGTGACTGGAGTAAGTTATGTTAGCTTGGTGTGAAAATGGCCAGCAATTTGAAATGATGTTTAATTTGACAAATACATTTATGTTGGAGCTCATAAGAGCTTTTGAATACCTAGGTACATGACCTGCCTGAACTGGCAGTACAGGTGAAGGTGTACATGCAGCTAGCATGTCACAGGTTACTGAAATCCCGACGTAGCTAATGCATGTTTTGCAGGACACTTGGTTCCCTAACCTTTGCCACTAATTTTTGACTTTATGTTTCATGCTTGCTCTGCTCTGACTGTAATGCCATTCTTACTTCCCGTACATCCATTTTTTATTCTCATTCTTCCCCAGTTTATCACAAAGGGGTCTACTTACAGTTGTACAGCCAGGTCCAGCAGTGGGCTGTGCAACTAGAACAGATCAAAGATGTCTCGAGATGTACAGAAAAGCTTCTGTGTCAATGAAACTTCAGATTACAAACAAGTGTTGTACCGAATATATGAAGATACATTAACAGGAGAGGCCAAAATCGGCAAGCTTGGCGCGGAGGTCGGCGCCTAGGACGATGCGGCGGCCGCGTGTCCTGCAGGTACGCGATGGCCGCGGCCCTGCGAGCCGCGCGCGCCACGGGAGTCTGGACCCGCCGTTTCCGCCGTCGCCGCTCGCCGTCCCCCTCCCGCCGTGCAGGTAGGAGAGGCCAAAATCGGCAAGCTCAGCGCGGAGGTCGGCCGCGGCCGTGCGAGCCCCACGCGCCATGGCATTCTGGACACGCCGTTTCCGCCATGGTGGGGGCGGTGGGCGAGCGTGCCGCCATTGGGACGAGCACGCCGGCGCGTTGGTGGCGGCCGGGAAACGGGGATTCTTTTCCGGTGTCGGGTCTTCATGTCCGTGAGAGAGACGAAGAGAGATGTTGAGATGAGAGAGACATGTGGGGCCGGATTCGAAACTAATTATACAAATCAATATTTTTTACTGGTAAATCAGTACTTTTCAGTACTTTGCAGTACTTACTTTGTAGTACTCCCTAATACTTCTAATTTTCCCACCCGTTGGATCAACTTCATGGACGGTCCCTAAAATCGCCAACCATGGTAAAACTTGTAATACGCAATTCCAGTAGACAAGGAGTAGTGACATGCTGAGGACATGTTCAACCAAAAAGCCTAAAACTAGAATAATAGTCCATAAAACGACAATAACCTTAAGCAGAAGGATAAACAGCAGCATGCAATTTAACACAGGCATACTCTTCAATTATTGTGAACATCTCTACTACACTAGGTATCGCAGTGGTCCAAAATAAGCAGGAATGTGAGATCGCATGTCTACAAGTCTGTATAAGTAAACTAAATTTGGCAATATTCTCATGTCTGAGGACGCACCCACATATGCCCACGAAGGGAATGCCGAAGGGTCCTAACTCCTAAGTCATCAGCCATCACAGGGCTAGAGAAAGAAGATCACACACTACCAAAAGTAACTTGGGAAGTATTAAGGAGGAGGTAAACCACAAGCAAGGAAGCTGGATGCAAGCAAGGGCTAATAAACAGCACATCTAATAAAGAGGGAGGGGGTAAATAAGAACATCATTAGATAGAAGAGAAGGACGATGACTGAAGGAATAAGAGTTGCTGAGGAAGGGATGAGGAAGCAGGTTCTCGAGAAAGATCTAAGACGAAGCCTGCCATGTCTTCTCTTGCAATTTGGTACTCGAGACATGGTAGTAAAGGGAAGGCATACATACTTTATGAATATTTGGTATACATCAATACACATGCAGAAGATAAGCATACCTGCTCAACCAGTAGATCAAATAGCATATCCCACCGGACAGTCATCTTACGTATTGCGCAGAAGCTCAACCCCATTGTGTCCACCACCAGCGCATATTTCTACAAAGCGTAAGTAAATAAACAATGTGTCATGTGGGACAGAGTAGATGGCCGTCGCATCAAGGATAAGGGAAAGGAGCTCAAGGCTTGATCATCAAGTTAGGCCCTTGATTTCCATAGAAAATATATTAGTTTGTTTCCATAGTTGGCCAGTACCCTATCCAGCATTCTGATATGACTGAAGCTTTCCAATTTGTTAACTCGCTATATTATTGTAATGAGAGGCCTACGGTGTAACCATTATGGGCTACTAATAAACCATAAATGGGGGATTACTCTCAAAATACTAAGCACACACCACAATGATGTTCCAACAAGAAGCCAAATAGAAAAAGGAGGTATCAACTAGGTATTTAGATAGACTCACAGCTGTCATTTGGTAAAGACAACTCAGTTTTGATACAAGTATAGATAAGAAAACGCATCTACTGTCAAATTTCCGGTTATTAATTTTAGCTTGAAACGAAAAAAAGCAAACTCCAGTTATTAATTTTCTCTGGTACAAATGGACTTTTTACATGCAGGAAAGTCCTACAAGTGGTAGATGAATAAATATACCTTTTTTTGCCCAAGAGATTATTCCAACCAATTTCTTATTTAAGATTAAGAAATATCAACAGATATAACAAGTACGTTATGAAAGAAATTTAACTAGGCTTAATAAGCATGCACATGTAGCTATTGAGCTACCTATTTGATGTAGCCAACTTCCAACTAGCGGGCCTCTCATCTTGAGAAACTATGGTATGCGCAAACCGTACCATTAGATAGCTACGCATTGTATGGATATTCATATAATAATGTGATGTTGAGTTCTGACTTAAATCACAAAATTTACAGAAATGAAGTTAACGAGTTCTAGCCCACCGCCTGGCTACGGAACACGAAGTAAACCAAGATGAAAAACATTACAGAATAATCCACCCACAAGCATCAGAACAGTAAACAGAACCCTGCAGATATCATCTCTATATGCTGAAGAGGTAATCAAGCAGCAAGAGAAACACATGATATGACACTACTTAAAACTGTTGGCTTAACACCAAATGATGCGAACATGATTTCATCAGCCAATTATTCAAATGAATTTATTTTCTGTATCCGCAATGTAAGTCATGTTATTACCTGCAGTGTAGGCACTTTCGAAAGGAAGATAGCGAGATAAGGTCGCATCTTTGGTTTGTAAAAGCTTCTTGAACTTCAGTGACTCAAGATGGATCGTGAAGAAACCCATATATGTCGACAGGAGCACAACATTATTTACTTCAGCAAACCCAAGTATATTTACTTGTTTGCGATCCGATTTCAGGGAAAGTAGCTTGTCCAATTCAATAGTTCTTCCAAGCCGCCATGAAGTAACACCATCATAATCAGTCTTCCTCTTCCATAACTGGGCAGTGCAGTCTGAGTATGACACTATGAGGACACCCAACCCACCGCCCTCGGCTTGAATAACCTTGCTGCAATTGTCCACACCAAACATATCCACTGGTATCACAGCTAAGCTCTGCTTCACCAAATCAAATTCTAGAATTCCACATAGATTCCCACCAAGCTTCCAGTAAAGGGAATCTCCAACCAGCACAGCGTCATCCATATGAAAGCTGGTGGGAAGATTCCGGAGATAGGACCCATAATGCTGGTACTGGTATGGAAGCGGTGTTGAGATGAGATCCCCCCATAAGCCTGTCTCTGAGGAGTAAACGCAGACGAAGGCTCGCCTGTTGAAGTTGTCTTCGTCGTTATCGGCCACTGCCAAGACCACCTGGAAGTGTTGGTCGTCTCCGGCAGCCCGAAGCACCGTCCCGTTGATTAGGGTGCCCGATATGATGAACGGTACTGAAGGAACGGAAATGCGGTGCCGGTCGCCGGTGACTGGATCCCACACCATGACCTGGCAAAGGTTCCAAATGTGGATGAGTACGAGACCGTGGCGGCAACCAAGGTAGTCGCCGCCGCGGGACGGGGAGGAGAAGCGCCCGGGAGGGACGCGATTGGGGGCCTCCAGAGTAGGTAGAACATCGTCAAACACTCCTAAGAAACATAGAAGAGGCGGGTTACGGCGGTGGTGGAGGCGGAAGCGGCGGAAGAAGCCGGCGTCGGAGACGAGGCGGCGCCAGCGCTTGCAGACGGCGGAAGCGCGGGGGAGAGAGGACGGCTGCGGGGGGAGGCGGAGGAGTATCTCGCAGAGGAGGTCGTCATCGTCCAGCGGCCCGGTCGCCGGCGAGCGGGGGCGGCAGCGGCGGCTGGTCGCCATCTCACAGTTCATGCGGGTGGAATGGGGATTCGTCGTGGTGGACTGAAGTCGAACTAGCAGGCAAAGGCGATAGTCAACACTGAACATGGGAAATCACGATAGCCCAGGCAAAGGCGATAGTCTAGACAAACATTTAGGCCCACCATGCTTCGCAGCTTGACTCCACACGAAAGGGGCCTGCTACAAAAATTTCTTCTAGCCTTAGAAATAGCATATATCTCCCTCATTGTACAACTAATTCGTTCCAAAAAATATATAGTTCTATATAAAATTTAGTGCAGAATTTACTGTTAGTTTGTCTGATATTCATTTCTATTTGTTTTATATTTTGTTTTTTGAAATGGAGGAACCTCCGGCCTCTGCATAAGAATGATGCACACATACTCGTTTCATTACTAATAAGAAAATCACACAGCTTTACAAGAAATACATTAATCAATCATAAGCAATATTCCCGATGACAATGACCGCTACACTTACAAGCTTGATGAAAGGGTGGACCTGATCAGTCACGTGCCTAGACGTCACACGCCAACGCATAGCATCTAAATCCGGAGGTCTCAAACAAGCCGCCCAACGACGAATCGGGAGCACAAACGGGTCCAACAAACTCTCAACACACACCACATGCACACATTCAGAAGACGTTGTCGGCTTCTTCCGTCAACCCATTTTTAGGAGAGATCAACACAATGACCTCGTCAGACCTGCCGTCGATGCTGCCACGACACCAGACAACGCCACCATCCAGCGCACGCCCACAATCACACATCTGTCGTCGCCTTCGATGTAGTAGATACGACGCCGCTCCACCATAGGGCCCCTCTAGCCAACACTTGCTCCAAAAACGATGCCCCCAGGAGGGGATGCGATGCCAGACGGCACCATATAGTCCGATTCGGGAGACCCAGATCCAGGGTTTCCCCAGAGAAAACGGCCTTTCCAGTAGAGTCTTCGGGGTGACCCAACGGCGTCACGCCTCTGAGATCTGGCAAGAACATATGAGCTTCAGATTAGTGCCTCCAAGGAAGTTGACGACGTCACATGCTGCCACTATCCGGTCCGGCTAGCCAAACATGAGGTTTCCATGAGAGCTCGACGTGACCAACACCGTCCATGATGATACCCTCCAAGGAGGTTAGAGGCGCACACAGACTTCGCTGCATCATCTGCGACGATAGATCTAGACAAAGAATTTCTCCCCGGTGATAGTTCAACAATTCATGGAATCTGGAGGCGTAGACGAAAAGAGACACCCATCAACATGGACAGAAGGGCCGCATCGGGACAGAAAAATCCAGGCAAACAACCGAGATTCATCCATGCGGCGATAGGCCTGACATGTCGTAGCGCCTGGCAGCACCATGCCCTAGCCAAGGGCCGATCTCGGGCGCCGCCGGCCAACCGGGTTTCGCCCGACCACGCCCTATGGCGGCGGCGAGGGAGGGGACTGGGTTTCGCAAAGATTAGTGTTTCCCCTCCCGCCGCCACGCGTGGGCGGGCTAGAGGGCCATTTGTTTTACATTCGTACAAATTCGAACTTGAAACGAAATGGTTACTACTAAGAAAAAAAGCATTTCGGAGTATAATTTTGTAGCTCGTCTTCTGTGCACTAGTTCATGCATCTAGGCTGTTAGCCAACTCAATGCAACGATAACGTTAATATGACTTTTATTTTACTAGGTCGTCATCGTGATGCAGTAAAATAAAAAGCCGATTCCAATGGACTGCAAACAGAATGGTGATTCACATGCATGTACGGTTCAGTAGGATATGCTCTAGTAGACAAAAGCCATCGACATTTATAGTGTCAGCTGTTCGTCGTTGCCGTCAATGTCAATGGCTGCCAGAAGTACGGTCGCGTACCTATCAGGACAAACTCTCGTGACTGAGCACCGATCATGCTCGCTAGCACCATGTGTAGGTGTGCGTCTTTCATTGTTGTACATGCGGGTAGAGATGGTATAATGACCGCTAGAAAGATCCACACAAACACTAAAGATAGTAAAATATAATTGAACCTTATATACTACTCCTCCTTGCTTTTCAAATTTGGTATATCTATTCGGAAATTAGGCTAAAAATAGGTGGTTATTGAACATGATAAGGATCCCCTCATAAATCTGCAACTAATATATTCCATGAAATAGCCTTAATTAAATTCAATAAATTTCGTGGCATTTTCCCTTCTCCCTAGGTATATGATGTATATATATAAATGGATGATGGGCGGTGGATACAACAAACCTACACCATTGTTGATTAGAAGACATACTCTATTGTTGGAACCACCAAACAAGTATCAATCCTTTTGTTACGCTGAGTACATGGACAAGTACATGAACTCCTTTCAGGCAGGGACAATATTGTCGGTGCTTTTCCTGTGCTTTGCAATCCATGTGCAGTGTAAGTGGCAAATAACCGCACAACTTATAGCCAAACTTTTTTTATTTGTCTTTATAATATTTTTTTCTTCGACCAACGGTCAGTACATAGGCTATATGGCTATGAATAATGTTTCTTCTCCAGAGGTGCTTACAGTTTCTAAGTTGGGTTTGTTTTGTTTATGAGTGTGCTTGTTACTCCCTCTGTTTCAAATTAATTGACTTCCATTTGCCCACGTGTGGATGTATCTAGACATGAGTCTAGATACGTCTACATTTGGATAAATGGAAGTCAATTAATTTGGAACGGAGGGAGTACTTTATAGTTCATGATAACTTTATTAATATACTAAAGGCATATTTGTATTCCATAGGCCTAATCATCGAAGATCAAGAAAATGATAAGATCAGTTTGCCACATGCACTAGTGGAAAAAGGGGCTTCCATCCGGAGCAATAGTCCCCACTCTGTTACGGGCCGGGACTAGTGTAGCACCTCCAACGGCTAGGAGGCCGGGGAGCCTCCAGTCCCGACATCTAGTCCCGGGCCGTGATACCGCCCGGGACTAAAGGTCTCGCGCCCAGCCAGCCCCACAGGCGGGGACCTCTAGTCCCGGGTCGTATCACGGACCGGGACTAGAGGTCGACCACTATAAATTCGTCCACTGGCAGCTCGAGCTCATATCCATGGTGGCCATTTTTCCTCTTCTCAAGCCGAATTCATGCCCATTTTTATCTCCAAGATTTGGTGGTAACCCCTAAATCCAAGGTTTTAAAAGGTTAGCAACTTTATCCTTTCATCTCTCGTTATTATTTTGCCTCAATGCTCTAGAAGTAGAGAGGGATTTCATGCTCTAGAAGGAGAGGGAATTTTAGATGTGTAATTTTAGGCAAATTTTGATTAGGCAAAAAGTTACTGAAAGTTGAAATATGTAATTTTACAGTTTTAGAGCTCAGAATGGAATGAGGTTTTCACTGCTACATCAATAATTAAAAGTTCCACATTTTTCATGTTAATTGTTTTGTCCAATTCAAAAATTGGTTCATGTAAATTTTTCAAAATTCAAATTTTTAGATTTCAACAAGTAAATGAAGTGAAAATGATCCAAGCTCACATTAACTTGTTAGTTTGCATATGTCCAGATGTTTTTTACTTAGTAATTGATCAAAATGAGTATGGAGTAGAATTTTTTTAAATTAGTTAATGTGATGAACAATAATGCAGATGGCCCGGGAATGGATGTACGGTACTGACCGACGCTCTGGCGAGTTCATGAATGGCTTGCGTGAATTCCTCTGTGTGGCTGATGCGAACAAGCGGAATGGTTTTGTATTCTGTCCGTGTAGTGACTGTAAGAATACGAAGGATTACTCAGACTCAAAAATCCTTCACATCCACCTGTTTCGGTATGGTTTCATGCCCAGCTATAATTGTTGGACCAAGCACGGAGAGAGGGGGGTTATAATGGAAGACAATGAAGAAGAAGAGGATGATGACAACTATCATGGGTTCTCTGGATACGGTGATACTTCCATGGGGGAAGCTGAAGGGGAAGCTGAAGGGGAGGCACATGATGAGCCCGCTGATGATCTTGGTCGGACCATTGCTGATGCACAGAGAGACTGCGAAAGTGAAAAGGAGAGGGAGAAGTTCGATAAAATGTTAGAGGATCACAACAAGTTGTTGTACCCAACTTGCGAAAATGGTCTGAAAAAGCTGGGTAGCACACTGGAATTGCTGCAATGGAAGGCAGAGAACGGTGTGAGTGACAGGGATTTAAAAAGTTGCTGCAAAAGTTAAAAAAGATGCTTCCAAATGATAATGTATTGCCCGCCAGTACGTACGAAGCAAAGAAGGTTGTCTGCCCTCTAGGTTTAGAGGTTCAGAAGATACATGCATGCATTAATGACTGCATCCTCTACCGCGGTGAGAAGTACGAGAATTTGGATGCATGCCCGGTATGCACTGCATTGCGGTATAAGATCAGACGAGATGACCCTGGTGATGTTGTGGGCGAGCCCCCCCGTAAGAGGGTTCCTGCCAAGATGATGTGGTATGCTCCTATTGTCGAGGATATAGGATACGGATATCCTGACATATGATAAATGCGGCCCAACATGGAGAAGGCCCAACAAGGCGACTTAGTGTTTTGAGTCGCACAAGGACTCCACGAACCGACTTGTAATAGAAACCCTAGTTTGTATCCTACTAGGACACCACATGTAAGCCGTCCCCTTCCACCTATATATAAGGAGGGGCAGGGCACACCAAAAGGGCCCAGAGCTCAATAGACTAGAAACAACAAAACAGAGAGAGCCGCCGCATCAGCGACTCGCTCATGGGCATACGGAATAAGATCTAGCCATAAACAGCATGTAGGGCTTTTACCGGATGATGTTTCCCGGGGCCTGAAGCTGTATAAATCTTTCTCTCGTGTGCAAACCCACATCGACGATCTCCGCGCGTGCTAAATCCCACACCTACGAACTCATCTTGAGATGACATGTGCCGTGACAATCCCACGACAGTTGGCGCCCACCGTGGGGCTCTGTGCGCGTGGATCAAGATTTCGATGGGTCCAATCTTCATCAACAATCGTCCACAGCGGTGGCGACTTCATCTCCGCATCGGCCTGGTGACGCGTTCACCTGTACATCTTCAACGACATATGCGTAGGGGTTCAACATCAGCAATACCCTTATGCACGAGGGAATAGATCTGTCAGATCGAAGATGCCGGCAACGCGCCTTACGCGGTTCTTTGGATCCGACTCGCGACATGTTGCATGGAAATTGTTGCCGTGCATGTCAGAGGCTCAGTTCGCGTCGGTTTCTGCCGACACTAGCTATCTGATTGATACGAGAAGGGCAGTCCCAATCGGATCAGTTCTGATTGCTACCACGTGACCATGTTCCCCACATGGAAAAGAGTTCAAAAATCTGATACAAGGACCGATGCAGTCAAGGAAAGTTGACTTAGAAAGGAAAAACAAGACGGAAGCCAATTCAGAGTTGCTAGCGTACCATTGCATGGCACAACATCCCAGTAGACCACGACAATGGTCATCAAGGCAACTGCAGACAGCTTTGCCCCATCACAGCAAGTTTGCTACAATTTACTGCGATGGATTCCGCTAAGAAATCAACTGCTATTGGATCCAAAGAAAGCAAAGGAAACGTGAGCAGAGGAAAGAGGAAAAGCAAAAGTACAGGGGATATGATCGGCTCAATTCATCAGCGCGCGACTTAATATCATTAGCGCGCGACTTAATGATCAGCGCGCGACTTCACATATCATCAGCGTGCGACTCAAAAATCAGCGCAACCATCGCCGGTGGCTCCCACTCCGCCGTGACCATCATCGGCACTATCACGGGCTTCACCTTTACGGAGGCTGGCTTCGTCAACATCACGATCATTTCCAGTTCCGATAACTCGCCGTGGCTAATTTAAAAATATTTTTCAATTGCCACGAGACACTGAAGTCGATCAGGTGATATTCTTCCGATTACATTTCTAATGGTTAAATAATCCCAAGATTTTCTACTTTCATCTGGTATTATTACTTCGCAAACGCAGATTGATCCATCTGACCTCACTGCTGGGTTTCACGAGCCGATTACGAGACGTTCCATGCTCGACAACCTCATCAACTAACTTCCTTAAATTGTTCCAGCCGATGCCCGAAAAGAAAATCAGGTGCTATTTTTCCTACGCTTTCCCTCTCTAGAAAATTAATTTTCACAGAAAGGTTCACTATTTTATGTACTTTGGTGCCATCAATTTCGCCCAGTTAACATTAATCTGGCGACCGATGGACGAGTTTCTTTGTTTCCGTACTACTTAACAATAAAACAGGCTACTCACAGCACAATTATGACTGGACTCGTACCACGCCCACCTCGTGACCAGCAGCTAGCTCTACAATTATTTAAACTACCGATGATCAAAGGAGAGAAGTAGCCAAGTCCATCTGCGTGCAAAGACAAGATTGCATGCTCATTTAAACTTCAATATATATATCCATTTATTTCATCATTTAATTTAAGGTACTAATTGCTCTTGTTCGTGACATGCATACATCCGAATCAGGAAGGAATCAGTTTGCATCGAAGCTACAACACGCTGAGGATGTTTCCCAGCAACTGAGCAAACACCAACCATGTCATCAACGACGTGAGAACAAAAATAAGATAAGTCGCTTTCATGCTCAACTTATACAGCCTTTTACTTTTACCAATAAGATTAAGTTCATCTTCGAGTTTATCTCGGGGGCTGCATATCTAGTTTATTATGTCTTTTTATTAATGTCTTTGCGATTTAAGTTATATCATATCGCAGACTTTAATTTATATCAGTTTTTGAGATTTAGTTACATCCACTTCTCAAAGTTGGGTTTCTTACAACCCGCGATACATATAGAGTTGTTTATAACTCGCATTACATTTATCAAAATCTAGCTATTTATAGCTTGCATTGGATTTTATTTGCGCCTGCAAATGGGCATCTTAACATATCAAGATTACAATTGCATGCTTATGCATTAATATTTCATGACTTGTCATTATATCATTATATCATCACTGACTTATCATTATACCATTTTATGAGTCCCCTAGTGATTTACTCTCATATCATTTTATGAGTCGCATATAGCTTATCATTATATCAGTTTATGAGTTACTAACGAATCATCCTCTTATGAGTCACCCAGTGACTCATCATCATATCAATTTTGGGTCAAATCAGTGACCCGTCATATCAATTTTGGGTCAAATCAGTGACCCGTGGAATCAATTATCCTGGTTATTCTCGCCTTAAGTCAGAAGTATCTTTGCACTATGCGGCCAAAGTACTGGGGCGCGGCGTCAATCGAGCTTGATTGCCTATCATGGCCGCTCTCGACCCTGAACACGCGTTTTTACCTGGGAAATACTGAGCCGCGCGAAGACCTACTTAACGGTAATAGAGATAATTCAGAAGGACTAAAGTACCCGCGTGTGGCGTCAATCGAGTCTGAATGCCTATCATGGCCGTTCTCGACCCTGAACACACATTAGATCTGGGAAATACTGAGTCAAGTACCATATGCTATCATGCATCGTACAATATGCTATCATGCATCTTACCAGTTGCTATCATGCACCAATTTGCTATCATGCAACATACCATTTACTATCATGCAAAATATCATTTATCATACAGATTATATTATGCTATCTTGCAGGGTACCATATGCTATTATGCAGAGTACTAACTTTTTATCATAATTATTACCAGCCGTCAAGGCTAACATATTATCATCAAGTTATCATCATTGCTTCCTTGGGGGCTTTGTCTTTTGATTTAACAGGAACCTATAACTTGGTCATATAAATTGACATGACCAGATTTTTTATGATTGGGATAATCATCTCCTGATATTGGCTGATGAAGCCACCGTTATTTATTTAATTA
Source organism: Poa pratensis (assembly GCA_947311845.1). Classification (NCBI taxonomy): domain Eukaryota; kingdom Viridiplantae; phylum Streptophyta; class Magnoliopsida; order Poales; family Poaceae; genus Poa; species Poa pratensis. The sequence goes on from CAMZMU010000043.1 coordinate 65,787,954, forward strand.
CAGCCACATCAAGTGGAATTTATATCATTATTATCTTGCGGCAACAATATTTGTCAATCTGTTGCAGGATCAAATTGCAACGATATGCCATCAAGCAGGGATAATGAAAGCATGCCTGCTTAATGCCTGGGGTTAGGACAATTAAGTTTTTGTCTAAATTGAGATATTTTTGAGTCCCGAGCAGCATGATCAAGCATGCAACTCGGCCCTCGGGGCTACACATCCACCCATCGGTATTTGGTGGTTTCTACTAAATTGATATACCATGTTCATATGCAAATTTCATTTTTGCAGCACATGAGAATATATATCCATTTGCGAGTCAAAGCAGCGACTCGGAAATCTTTAAATACAGGCTGTGGCTATGTACCCTTGAACCGACATGATTCAACATGCGCTCAGATGGCTTGTCATGAAAACTTGACCGATTTTTATACTCTAATAATTGACCAGCTTATTTATGCTTATGGTCTTTTATGCTTCGATGTCTATGACTCAGCACCTTATACACATTTGGCTAATATATGTCGATGTTCAACAAGTTATTATTTTTATGATTTCAGCCTAGTCTCATATCCAGCAATAAAAGGTGGACTTTTCATCCGAGGCTAATCGGCATCTGCTGCAATTTCTGTGGAGAGCTTATCACAGCCTGAACCAAGCTCCAAATGGTGACCAGCCAGAGTGTCCAACATCAAGTGAGACAGACGCATGCATGGATTTCACCCCAAGAATGCCAACCCATGCATGTATTCGTTACGTAAAGCTATCATGCATGCATTGACTCGCATGTACAAGAAAAAGAAGAAAAAAGAAAGATCAATGAAGATAGCTGACTACCTCTACGTACACATCTTCTTGGCATATTTTCTTGAAGAAAGCAGTAGGTGCGGTTTCAACAATTCAGTTTTTACACTGGCGGCTTAATGATTTCTGCGCCCGCGACTCGTCGGCATCGGTACATGACCTGGCAGCGTCAAATGTCGTCGGCTTGGCATCATCAACAACCATGATTCTCTACACAATTGCAAAGACTCCAAAGTGATATGATGGGATATTCTGTCAGAAGGTCCACTCAGTGATCTCTAGAAAACAGATACAAGATAAGAGAAAGTATGGTGTGCCGCGGCCTAAATCCAGCTCCAAAGACGACAAAGAGTATCCAACCATCAGCAGAGACGTTGCATGCATGCAAGCATGGGGTTTGTGGATAAAAAGAAAAGGGGAGGAAAAGAAAAATCATTCGCTAATCATGGTACTAGCACTTGCGAATCTCCTGAAGCAAATACATAGCCAGCCGCGCTTTGTTGATGACGCGCGTCCAGCTGCCATGCACCTGGCAAATCCTGACATATACTTCTGGCAAGATGGCGACGGCAACAAGCCGTCGACTGATGGCTACGTGTTGGTGAACCCCAAGAGGAAGGTTATGATGTAGACAGCAGAAGTTTTCCCTTGAGAAATCTACCCAAGGTTATCAATCCAGTAGGACTTGACGATCTATTGGAAGGTTATTGATGTTGACTCCCCCTGGCGCTAGGGAGCTTGCACCAACGTGGAATCTGCACAGACACAAACCAGAACTTTTCCCAACACGAAACAGAGAGGTTGTCAATCTCTCCGGTCTTGCAGAAACAAAGAGTTAAACGTATGGTGTGGAAAACAGCAGGAAAAACAGCAAGTAACAGGAAACAGATGATTGCAGCAGGTTGTGTAAACAGTATGAGGAAATTGGACCAGGGTCCACAGTTCACTAGTGGTATCTCTCTCAGAACAAATAACTAGCATGTTGGGCTAACAAATTACAGCTGGGCAATTGACAAATAGAGAGGGCATAACAATGCAATACATGCCAAGATGTCTACTATGAAATCTAGTTGGGCATTACAACAAAGTACATAGACCGTTATTCCAACCGCATATATGCCTAAATAATCCACCTTCAAGGCAGCATCCGCATCCTATTCAGTATTAAGTTGCTAACAACAGATTATTGCATGAAGTAAAGTGTGTAATGTAATCAATACAAGTGCCCTTGGACACTGCACCAATGTTTTATCCCTAGTAGCAACAGCACATCTACCATCTTAGACCTTTCTGTCACTGATCCAGATATCTAGAGACTGAACCCACTATCGAGCATAAATACCCCCTCTTGGAGTCACAAGCATCTACTTGGCCAAAGCATCTACTAGCAACGGAGAGCATGCAAGATCAAGAGCACATAGATAAACAATTTGAATAAACATGGTATCAATATTCATCGGATCCCAGCAAACACAACATCTAGCATTACAATAAGATGATCTTGATCAACCAAACACAAAGTTGTAAAAACTGTTATACTGGAGTTGACAATGATGTTTGCTTAAGTAGACAGAAAGAAGTGGGAAAACTGACTCAACATAAAAGTAAAAGAATGGCCCTTCGCAGAGGGAAGCAGGGATTAACATCATGTGCTAGAGCTGTAGTTCCCGAAGGCATATAGAGAGCATAAAATATTGTTTTGTAAGGTAATGGTGTATACAGGTGTCAACAAATCAAATAGCAGGTACTTGTCATCTTCCATGGCTAACTAACTTTTAGAGCGGTTCCGAGAGTTTTTAGGACTGCACTTGTAACAAGCACTTATTGGTGACACTCCTCCCAACCATTTACTTTCCACAAACCATGGCTAACCGAATCCTCGGGTGCCCACCAACATTCACCATGGAGGAGTGTCTATTTATTTATTTATAGGGTGGACTAACCAGCTCTTTAATGCAAAATAAAAGGTGGAGAAGCAGATGAAGCTGCCAATCCTTGTAAATTAATTAGCATGGAAGATGACAAATCTCACTACTACGTCCTTATGAGCTTTTCAAGTAGTGACACAAAAAGGATAATTGTTTTGAGTAGTTAGTAGATAGCACATGAAGAAATTTACTTGGAATGGTGAAAACACCACATAATAGGTAGGTATGGTGGACACAGGTGGCATGGATTTGGCTCAAGGTTTTGGATGTACAAGAAGCATTCCCTCTTAGTACAGAGTTTAGGCTAGCAAGGTTATTATAAGCAAACATCATTATCAACTGGAATAGCAAGAGTGTACATAAAACACAAGGTTTGACGAACCATAGACTCCCACTGTCTTCCTTGTTAACACATAGCCTTCATCCAAAAATTATCTAGACTACTATGGACTTCCAATCATGCAACAGATTATTATAGCAGAAAATCCTTATAGTAGTTCTTCATTAATAGCCATTACTTACATGATGCACAAGCTTAAACATTAATTACTTGACAGCTCAAAACAATTGGCAAGCATCAAATTACTCAAGACAACGATCTAAAAAGATTCATGTAAGCATTTTATACCACTACCACATGCATAGCATTTTTCTGGTCCAACCAAACACCAATCAACTTATTTGACAACTCTCCAAACAGATATAAGTGAAGCAAGAGAGTACTTTCTTCAAAAGAAACTGAAAGCTCTAACAAGAGATGTATGAAAAACTGAGAGCTAACAGCAATAACAGCAACTAGACAGGAATACTCAACAAGTATAAGTGAAGCACAAGAGTATTCTAATGAAAAAGTGGAGCGTGTCTCTCTCCCAAACATGAATATAGGATCCAACAAGTATAGCACAGCAAACAAAACAAACTGAAAACAAAAACACACTGACGCTCCAAGGAAGAGTACACTAGCATGAAGCAATAAAAATATAGCACCATTAGAGATGACCTGATAATTTGTAGATGAAGAAGGGGATGCCTTGGGCATCCCCAAGCTTAGATGCTTGAGTCTTCTTGAAATATGCTGGGGAGGTAAGCCTCCCCAAGCTTAAGCTCTTCACTCTTCTTGATCATGTAATATCATTCTCCTCTATCAACACTTGAAAACTTCCTTCACACCAAAACTTAACAGCTTTTCTCATTAGCAGGTTAGTGCACTAAAAGATAATACTTCAAAGTTCTAGCAAAGACAAAACTCACAAGCCAACTATTTTAAACATTAGCCACTGTTACTAGGCTCAAGTGGGCACTTTTACACGAAAAGAAACCACTTAAAAACTTGTAAAAGAGAGAATGCAAAATAAAAGACAGAATCTGTCAAACCAGAACAGTCTGTAATGACGAATTTTTTCGAGGCACTTACGATGCTCAGATGAAAAACTTTTGAAATAATGAAAGTTGCGTAACATCATCAGGAACATGCACAAAAAGTTTCAGCATTTTTCGATTTTTTTGATTTTCTACTGAATTAAACGGTGACGAACAGCAATCTGTCCCAATGCAGTCCCGAAAATAAAAACCAACTTTGCATTAGTAACTCTCCTTGGCACAACAAAACAGCAAAATAAAGATACAAAGGAGTTGCTACAGAGGTAAACAAGCATCCTTGACTCAAGAAAACAAAAATAAAACAGCAAATAAAAACATGGGTTATCTCCCAGAAGTGCTTTTCTTTAATGCCTTTGAGCTAGGCATGAAGAGATGCATCAAGTATTGTCAAGACCAGAAAATCCAAAACCATAATTTGTCTTGACACTAGTATCATGTGAGTATTTCATCTTCTTCCTAGGGAAGTGTTCCATACCTTTCTTGAGTGGGAATTGAAATTTTATATTCCCCTCTCTCATATCAATAACAGCACCAACAGTTCTCAGAAAAGGTCTTCCCAAAACAATAGGACAAGAAGGATTGCATTCAATATCCAAAACCACAAAATCAACAGGGACAAGATTGTTATTAACCATTATCAAAACATCATCAACTTTTCCTAAAGGTTTCTTCATAGAAGAATCAGCAAAGTGAACATCCAAATGACATTTTTCCAAAGGTGCAAGCTTGAGAATATCATATAAATTTTTAGGCATAACCGAAATACAAGAACCAAGGTCACACAAAGCATTGCATTCAAACTCACTCAGTTTCATTTTAATAACAGGTTCCCAATTATCATCTAACTTCCTAGGGATAGAAGCTTCAAGTTTTAATTTTTCTTCCCTAGCATGCATGAGAGCTTTGATAATATGTTCAGTAAAAGCCATATTTATTTTACTAGCATTAGGACTCTTAGCTAGCTTTTGCAAGAACATGATGACTTCAGTTATGTTACAATTTTCGAAATTGAAGTTGTTGTCATCAAAAACAATGGAGCAATTATCACCAACACCTCTAAAAATTTCAGCACTTTTACTAGGAACAAAAGTAGTGCTATCAGGCAATTTAAACTTTTTGTAGAGGTAGTAGAGACATTTCCAACACTTATTATCTTTTCACTAACAGTAGGGGGCGCATTAGCATGTGAGGCATCATTTGTTTCATTAGTAAAAATAGTGCAAACTCTAACAACACTATTTTGTTCAGCAATTTCAGCTTCTCTTTCTTCTCTCTCCCATCTTTCATGAAGTTCAGCAAGCATCCTAATGTTATTATCAATTTTAATTTGGATAGCATTGAGTGTTTTACTCTCTCTAATATCACTAGGAATAGCTTTTATTTTCAGCATTTCAACATCATGAGCAAGACTATCAACTTTAGCAGCAAGAGTATCAATTTTTCCTAGCTTTTCCTCAACAGTTTTATTAAAAGTAGTTTGTGTGCTAATAAAATCCTTAAGCATGACTTCAAGATCAGAGGGCACACTTCTATTGTTACTGTAGGAATTGCCATAAGAATTACCATAAGAGTTGCTACCATTAGCAGGATATGGCCTATAATTGTTGCTACCAAAATTATTCCTATAGCATTGTTGTTGAAGTTGTTATTTTTAATGAAGTTTACATCAACATTTTTCTCATCATGAGCAACCAAAGAAGCAAGAGGAATATTATTTGGATCCACAACACCATGTCCATTCGAAAGCATAGTCATAATAGCATCAACTTTAGCAGCAGGGCAACTCGAAATTAAAAACTAGATGCAGGAATTTAATTTTTTTGGGTTTTTGATTTTTAACAGTAAGCAAAACAAAACTAAAACAAGACAAAAACAAAGTAAAGAGATTGGAACTGAGAGACTCCCCTTTCCAATAGCCTCCAAGTCCCCGGCAACGGCGCCAGAAAACAGCTTGATGGCTACGTGTTGGTGAACCCCAAGAGGAAGGTTATGATGTAGACAGCAGAAGTTTTCCCTTGAGAAATCTACCCAAGGTTATCAATCCAGTAGGACTTGACGATCTATTGGAAGGTTGTTGATGTTGACTCCCCCGGCGCTAGGGAGCTTGCACCAACGTGCAATCTGCACAGACACAAACCAGAACTTTGCCCAACACGAAACAGAGAGGTTGTCAATCTCTCCGGTCTTGCAGAAACAAAGAGTTAAACGTATGGTGTGGAAAACAGCAGGAAAAACAGTAAGTAACAGGAAACAGATGATTGCAGCAGGTTGTGTAAACAGTATGAGGAAATTGGACCAGGGTCCACAGTTCACTAGTGGTATCTCTCTCAGAACAGATAACTAGCATGTTGGGTAAACAAATTACAGCTGGGCAATTGACAAATAGAGAGGGCATAACAATGCAATACATGCCAAGATGTCTACTATGAAATCTAGTTGGGCATTACAACAAAGTACATAGACCGTTATTCCAACCGCATCTATGCCTAAATAATCCACCTTCAAAGCAGCATCCGCATCCTATTCAGTATTAAGTTGCTAACAACAGATTATTGCATGAAGTAAAGTGTGTAATGTAATCAATACAAGTGCCCTTGGACACTGCACCAATGTTTTATCCCTAGTAGCAACAGCACATCTACCATCTTAGACCTTTCTGTCACTGATCCAGATATCTAGAGACTGAACCCACTATCGAGCATAAATACCCCCTCTTGGAGTCACAAGCATCTACTTGGCCAAAGCATCTACTAGCAACGGAGAGCATGCAAGATCAAGAGCACATAGATAAACAACTTGAATAAACATGGTATCAATATTCATCAGATCACAGCAAACACAACATCTAGCATTACAATAAGATGATCTTGATCATGTTAGGCAGCTCACAAGATCTAAACATGGAGGCACAAGGTAGAGAGACAACCATCTAGCTACTGCTATGGACCCGTAGTCCAGGGGTGGACTACTCACGCATCACTCCGGAGGCAGGCATGGTGACGTAGAGCCCTCCGGTGATGATCTCCCCTCCGGCAGGGTGCCGGGAAGAGCTTCAGAACTCCTCCGATCTGAGATTGACGATGACGGCCGCGACGGAACTTTTCGTGGAATATGATCGACCGTAATAGGGTTTTCACGTCGCGGAGAATATATAGGCGAAGAGGCGGCGTCGGTGGCCGAGGGGGGCCACCACGCCATAGGGGGGCGCGGGCCCACCCTGGGCCGCGCCCTAGTGTGGCGTGGCCCCCTGGTGGGTCTGCTCCGACTCCCCTTTGGACTCCGTGATCTCCTCGTGATATTATTGACGATGTCTTTTGTTTCGTCCAATTCCGAGAATATTTCCTTAATAGATTTTCTGAAACCAAAAACAGCAGAAAACAGGGAACTGGCACTGTGGCATCTTGTTAATAGGTTAGTCCCAGAAAATGCATAAAAATGATATAAAGTATAACCAAAACATGTAGCAATTGATATAATATCAGCATGGAACATCAAAAATTATAGATACGTTTGAGACGTATCATCGACTCCCTCAACATTTTGGCGTACTCCTTGGATGGAAATGGCAGCACGGCTCGGCGACCCAGTAATCTGGACAGCGCGTACCCGGCGATTTTGCACATGCATCCAACTCAGCGCATCAGCATGAAGCATCACCGAGTCAGTTTACAATTGCGACTTATCACCATCGACGTCCAGAGTTCGGCGACGTCGACCTCGTCGGCTTCGGCAGCATTTACAATTCGGCAGCAATTCTGTGGCTTTACAACCTCTTCATCCGCGACTCAGTAAACTTTGACATGATTACTCAACAACTTCTATGCTCGCGGCTTAATGGCATTAACATCAGTGAGTCGCCAAGCCCAACATCTACAAGTCGGCAAGCTCTATGCTCGCAGGACGACGTCCACTATTTGGGAACATCTTGGCATGAGGTTCGTCTCCCAGGAAGACAATATCATCATCAAATCAAGACCTTCCGCCCGACTCTTCAAGTCGACCAAAAGCTCGGGGCTACTGTCGAGGATATAGGATACGGATATCCTGACATATGATAAATGCGGCCCAACATGGAGAAGGCCCAACAAGGCGACTTAGTGTTTTGAGTCGCACAAGGACTCCACGAACCGACTTGTAATAGAAACCCTAGTTTGTATCCTACTAGGACACCACATGTAAGCCGTCCCCTTCCACCTATATAAGGAGGGGCAGGGCACACCAAAAGGACCCAGAGCTGAATAGACTAGAAACAACAAAACAGAGAGAGCCGCCGCATCAGCGACTCGCTCATGGGCATACGGAATAAGATCTAGCCACAAACAGCATGTAGGGCTTTTACCGGATGATGTTTCCCGGGGCCTGAAGCTGTATAAATCTTTCTCTCGTGTGCAAACCCACATCGACGATCTCCGCGCGTGCTAAATCCCACACCTACGAACTCATCTTGAGATGACATGTGCCGTGACAATCCCACGACACCTATAATACCACGGTTGAAACGTTTGTTCAGAAACAAGGAGCATGCCAAGTTGTTGAGATGGCACAAAGAGGACCGTAAGTCAGACGGGATGTTGAGACACCCCGCTGATGGGACGCAGTGGAGAAAGATCGATAGAGAGTACGTGGACTTTGCAGCTGACGCAAGGAACTTAAGGTTTGGTCTAAGTACAGATGGCATGAATCCTTTTGGGGAGCAGAGCTGCAGTCATAGCACCTGGCCCGTGACTCTATGTATCTATAACCTTCCTCCTTGGTTGTGCATGAAGCGGAAGTTCATTATGATGCCAGTGTTGATCCAAGGCCCGAAGCAACCGGGCAACGACATTGATGTGTACCTAAGGCCATTAGTTGAAGAACTTCTACAGTTGTGGGCCAAACCAGGTGTACGTGTGTGGGATGAGCACAAACAGGATCCATTTGACCTACGAGCGTTGCTGTTTGTAACCATCAATGATTGGCCTGCTCTTAGTAACCTTTCAGGACAGACAAACAAGGGATACAATGCATGCACGCACTGTTTAGATGATACTGAAAGTATATATTTAGAACATTGTAAGAAGAATGTGTACCCGGGGCATCGTCGATTTCTTTTGGCGAAGCATCCCTTAAGAAATAAAGGCAAGCATTTCAACGGTCAGGCATGTCGCCAGCCGAAGCCTAAGGAACGTACTGGTGCTGATGTATTTGATATGGTCAAGGATTTGGATGAAATAGTAACCTTTGGAAAGGGTCCTGGCGGACGATCTGTTCTGAAGGACGATGACGGACACGCACCCATGTGGAAGAAGAAATCTATATTTTGGCACTACCCTACCAAAAATTCCTAGAGGTCCGCTCTGCAATCGACGTGATGCATGTGACGAAGAATCTTTGCGTGAACCTGCTAGGCTTCTTGGGCGTGTATGGGAAGACAAAAGATACACCGGAAGCACGACAGGACCAGCAACGTATGAAAGACCCAGAAGGCCTGCATCCAGAACGGTTTCAAGGTCCTGCCGGCTACGCTCTTACCAAACAAGAGAAGGAAATCTTTTTTGAATGCCTGAGCAGTATCAAGGTCCCGTCTGGCTTCTCGTCGAATATAAAGGGAATAATAAATATGGCAGAGAAAAAGTTTCAAAACCTAAAGTCTCATGACTGCCACGTGATTATGACGCAATTGCTTCCGATTGCATTGAGGGGCTTCTACCGGACAATATTCGAGTACCCATTGTGAAGCTATGTGCATTCCTCAATGCAATCTCTCAGAAGGTAATCAATCCTGAAGATCTACCACAGTTACAGAAGGATGTGGTCCAATGTCTTGTCAGTTTCGAGTTGGTGTTCCCACCATCCTTCTTCAATATTATGACGCACCTCCTGGTTCACCTAGTCGAAGAGATTTCCATTCTCGGTCCTGTATTTCTACACAATATGTTCCCCTTTGAGAGGTTCATGGGAGTCTTAAAGAAATATGTTCGGAACCGTGCTAGGCCAGAAGGAAGCATCTCCAAGGGCTATGGAACAGAGGAGGTCATTGAGTTTTGTGTTGACTTTGTTCCTGGTCTTAAGCCGATTGGTCTTCCTCAATCACGGCATGAGGGGAGACTGAGTGGAAAAGGCACTCTAGGAAGGAAATCAATAATATGTAGGGACGGACATTCTTACACTGAAGCACATTACACAGTTCTACAGAATTCCACCTTGGCGGCTCGGTATATCGAGCAACACAAGAAAATTGTACGCTCCAACAACACTGGAAAGCAGGACGACTGGATTAGAAAAGAACACATGAAGACTTTCGGCGGTTGGTTGCAAGCACATATCGTCAAAAGCAACACATTCCATGAGCTGTACTTGTTGTCCAGGTCACCATCTTCGACTATATGGACTTTCCAAGGGTACGAGATAAATGGGAATACATTTTACACGATCGCCCAAGATAAAAAGAGCACCAACCAAAACAGTGGTGTCCGCTTTGATGCAACAAACGACGATGGGTCAAAGACCACATATTATGGTTACATAGAGGAGATATGGGAACTTGACTATGGACCTACTTTTAAGGTCCCCTTGTTTCGGTGCAAATGGGTCAACCTGAAAAGCGGGGTACAGGTAGACCCGCAGTACGGAATGACAACAGTGGATCTCAAGAATCGTAGTTACAGGGACGAACCATTCGTCCTAGCCAATGATGTGGCTCAGGTTTTCTATGTGAAGGACATGTCCTCCAGACCGAAAAAAGAAAAAAAAAGCAAACGAATACATCAGACGATGAGCCAAAGTGTCACATAGTTCTTTCAGGGAAAAGAAACATCGTGGGAGTCGAGGACAAGACAGACATGTCAGCAGATTATGATAAGTTTGATGAAATTCCGCCCTTCACAGTGAAAACTGACCCAAGCAACCCGTTAAATATGAAGAAGGGTTCATAGCTTTTATGTAAATCAATGTAATGTATTGATGTCTACGTGTGCTTCTATTCTTGTAGACAGTGTTGGGCCTCCAAGAGCAGAGGTTTGTAGAACAGCAGCAAGTTTCCCTTAAGTGAATCACCCAAGGTTTATCGAACTCAGGGAGGTAGAGGTCAAAGATATCCCTCTCAAGCAACCCTGCAATTAATATACAAGAAGTCTCTTGTGTCCCCAACACACCCAATACACTTGTCAGATGTATAGGTGCACTAGTTCGGCGAAGAGATAGTGAAATACAAGTAATATGGATGATTATAAGTAGCAATTGCAATCTGGAATAAAAATGGCAGCAAGCAAACATGTAGCAGAACTTGTTGTAAACGGTGTTTCAATGCTTAGAAACAAGGCCTAGGGATCATACTTTCACTAGTGGTACCTCTCAACATGTTAGCACAACTGAATGCAAGTAAATGATACTCAGGATTATTCTCCTTCTTGATAACACAAGAGTACTATGTGTAGGGCTGCAAAAGCACTCCTCAAAGTCTGAGTAAACAAACACCACAATTCCCAAGAATAAACCATGATAAATGTCTAAATTATTCATAGAGTCACACAAGTACCCACACTGTCACCTTGATACCGTGTTGTCACAATGACTCCAGAAACTAGATACAATCACTTGAGTAGCATAAACATTACATATGAATTCAGCAATACTAGCAATACTCATGATCACATAAAGATCACACCATGGGAGAGAGAGATAAACCACATAGCTACCGGTAGAGCCCTCAGCCTCGGGGGAGACTACTCACACATGGTCATGGTGAGCACACTTGATGGAGAGGTTGATGAAGAGGTGCAGCCCGGAGAGGAGACGACGGACCACTGCAATAGATTCAAAGTAAAAGGCATTGAAGCAACACAAAGGATGATTAAGTTTCAGCATTTGCTTTCAACTTGTAACATGTATATCTCATGGATAGTTGTCAACATAAAGCAATATAACAAGTGCAATAAGTAAATATGTAAGAATCAATGCACACAAAGTTGACACAAGTGTTTGCTTCTAAGATAGAAAGGAGTAGGTAAACTGACTCAACATAAAGTAAAAGATAGGCCCTTCGCAGAGGGAAGCAGGGATTAAATCATGTGCTAGAGCTTTTTAAGTTTTCGAAAGCATATAGAGAGCACAAAATAAGTTTTGAGAGGTGTTTGTTGTTGTCAACGAATGGTAGTGGGCACTCTAACCCCCTTGTCAACCAGACTTTCAAGAGCGGCTCCCATGAAGGACGTTATCTCTACCAGCAAGGTAGATCATCCCTCTTCTCTTTTGTTTACACATGTATTTTAGTTTCTTTATAGTTGACACTCCTCCCAACCTTTGCTTACACAAGCCATGGCTAACCGAATCCTCGGGTGCCTTCCAACATTCACATACCATGGAGGAGTGTCTATTTGCAAATTAAGTTGCTTACTGATAAATCAGGGCAAAACATGTGAAGAGAATTATTAATGAAAGTTGTAATTAATTGGGGCTGGGCACCCCGTTGCCAGCTCTTTTTGCAAATTATTGGATAAGCGGATGTATATGCCACTAGTCCATTGGTTGAAAGTCTGTCAGAAGTAAATGACAAGATTGAAAGATAAAACACCACATACTTCCTCATGAGCTATAAAACATTGACACAAATAAGGAGTAATAAAGTTTTGAATAGTTTAAAGGTAGCACATGAAGTATTTACTTGGAATGGCAGGAAATACCACATAGTAGGTAGGTATGGTGGACACAAATGGCATGGGTTTTGGCTCAAGTTTTGGATGCACGAGAAGCATTCCCTCTCAGTACAGAGTTTAGGCTAGCAAGGTTGTTTGAAGCAAACACAAGTATAAACCGGTACAGCAAGATCAATAAAAACATATTGCAAGTATTATAAGACTCTACACTGTCTTCCTTGTTGCTCAAACATTTTACCAGAAAATATCTAGACCTTAGAGAAACAAATATGCATCCCAAGTCTCAACAAGCTCTACGGTAGTTCTCCACTACTAGGCTTTAACTACATGATGCAAGAGCTTAAACATGATCTACTTGAGAGCTCAAAACAATTGCAAAGTATCAAATCGAAACAAGACAATGATCTACAAGAATGCATATGTCTTTTCCAATACCAACTACCACATGTAGCATTTTCTTTCTTCCAAACAAACACCAATCAATTTATTTAAACATAAACTCTCCAAATGATAATATAATGCAGCAAGAGAGTTTATAAACAAGTGCTAACAGCTCGAAGAGATGCATGAAAAACAGGAGCTAAAAGCACTGCAGTAGCTAGTTAAGAATACTCAACAAATATAAGTGAAGAACATGAGTATTCACATGAAAAAGCGGAGCGTGTCTCTCTCCCACACAAGGATTGCTAGGATCCGAATTTATTCAAACAAAACAAAAATAAAAACACACAGACGCTCCAAGTAAAGCGCATAAGATGTGAAAGAATTAAAATATAGTTTCACTAGAGATGACCTGATAAGTTGTTGATGAAGAAGGGGATGCCTTGGGCATCCCCAAGCTTAGACGCTTGAGTCTTCTGAATATGGTGGGATGAACCACGGGGGCATCCCCAAGCTTAGGCTTTTCACTCTTCTTGATCACATAATATCACCCTTCTCGCTTGATCCTTGAAAACTTCCTTCACACCAAACTCGAGACAGTTCTCATTAGAGGGTTAGTGCATAATCAAAAATTCTCATATTCTGTAATGATACAATCATTCCCAAAGCTTCTGGACATTAGCTACAGCCACAATGCTTTGTGGAGCAAAGAAATCCACACAAACACAGTAAAAGAGCGAATGCAAAACAAAAGGCAGAATCTGTCAAAAACAGAACAGTCTGGAATGACGAATTTTTTCGAGGCACTTAAGTTGCTCAGATGGATCTGGCCAAAATAATGAAAGTTGCGTACATATCTCAGGAATATGCGTGATTTTTTCAGAATTTTTGAATTTTCTACAGGGAGAAAGCTCAAATCGTGACAGCTAAAAATCTGTCACTGCGCAGAAATCCAAATCTTGCATCAACTTTCAATATAGAACTTTACTTGGCACAACAATGCGATAAAATAAAGATACAAAGGAGTTGCTACAGAAGTGACAAAACTCTTGACTCAAAGAAAATAAAAATAACAGCAAATAAAAACGATGGGTTGTCTCCCATAAGCGCTTTTCTTTAAAGCCTTTTAGCTAGGCATGATTTTGATATGCTCTCATATGTATAAGAGTTGAATATAAGAGAGCATCAAAAGCAAATAAAACACATTTAATCTAACCCACTTTCTATGCAAAGTCTTGTAAGAAAACAAATCAATGAAGAACAAAGTGACTAGCATAGAAATGCAAAACAAGTGTAACTTCAAAAATTTCAACATAAAGAGAGAAGACTTAATATTATTGTGATATATGAAATCGTGTCTCCCTCTCTCATAAGGACCAGTAGGTCTTAAAGTACCCAGCAAATAAAAGCAAATCAAGAGAAAGCTCAAAACTTCATCATAAAGAGAAGAAATTTAGTAACATGAAGATTTCTATAACCATACTTTCCTCTCTCAAAATAATTTTCAGCGGCATCATGAATAAACTCAACAATATAGCTATCACATAAAGCATTCTTATCATGATCCACATGCATAAAGTATCATTACTCTCCACATAAGCATAACATTTCATTAGTAATAGTGGAGTAAAAGTATCACATCCATCATTGTAATCATCATAAATTGGAGGCATAGAATAATCATAATGAATTTTATCCTCAATAGTAGATGGACTGAGAATATCATATTCATCATTGTAAACATCATATATAGGAGGCATATCATAATCAACATAAACTATATCCTCAATAGTAGGTGGACTGAAAATATCACAATGATTATAATCATCATATATTGGAGGCAAAGTATTATCAAAGCAAATTTCCTCCTTAAAGCTTGGGGGACTAAAAATATCATATTCATCACAACCAGCTTCCCCAAGCTTAGACTTTTCCATAGCATTAGCAATAATGGTGTTCAAAGAATTTATAGTAATACCATTGCTACCATCATGCAAACAAGCCTCCATAGGTTTTTTAATTTTCTCTTCAAAAGCATCATGTCCTAATTCAATATAAAGTTCATAAAGATCTCTAATTTTTTTGTTGTTTTCCATTAAGCCTAACTAGTGAAAATAAAAACAAGAAACAAAAAGAAATAATTGCAGAATCTAAAGGAGATACCTTCCAACACTTACCTCCCCGGCAACGGCGCCAGAAAATAGCTTGATGTCTACGTGTGCTTCTATTCTTGTAGACAGTGTTGGGCCTCCAAGAGCAGAGGTTTGTAGAACAGCAGCAAGTTTCCCTTAAGTGAATCACCCAAGGTTTATCGAACTCAGGGAGGTAGAGGTCAAAGATATCCCTCTCAAGCAACCCTGCAATTAATATACAAGAAGTCTCTTGTGTCCCCAACACACCCAATACACTTGTCAGATGTATAGGTGCACTAGTTCGGCGAAGAGATAGTGAAATACAAGTAATATGGATGATTATAAGTAGTAATTGCAATCTGGAATAAAAATGGCAGCAAGCAAACATGTAGCAGAACTTGTTGTAAACGGTGTTTCAATGCTTAGAAACAAGGCCTAGGGATCATACTTTCACTAGTGGTACCTCTCAACATGTTAGCACAACTGAATGCAAGTAAATGATACTCGGGATTATTCTCCTTCTTGATAACACAAGAGTACTATGTGTAGGGCTGCAAAAGCACTCCTCAAAGTCTGAGTAAACAAACACCACAATTCCCAAGAATAAACCATGATAAATGTCTAAATTATTCATAGAGTCACACAAGTACCCATACTGTCACCTTGATACCGTGTTGTCACAATGACTCCAGAAACTAGATACAATCACTTGAGTAGCATAAACATTACATATGAATTCAGCGATACTAGCAATACTCATGATCACATAAAGATCACACCATGGGAGAGAGAGATAAACCACATAGCTACCGGTAGAGCGCTCAGCCTCGGGGGAGACTACTCACACATGGTCATGGTGAGCACACTTGATGGAGAGGTTGATGAAGAGGTGCAGCCCGGAGAGGAGACGACGGACCGCTGCAGCCACGGCGCGGCGGCGGCGCTGGAGATGGCGATGGAGTCGATGGAGATGGCTCCGGGGGCACTTCCCCGTCCCGGCGGCGTGCCGGAACAGAGATTCTGTCCCCCGAAACTTGTCGTCGATGGCGGCGGCGCTGCGGAACTCTTCGTGGAATATGACTTGGTATTTTAGTGTTTTTGCGTCAGAGAGAATAAATAGGCCAAAGTACGCTGGTCAGAGCCTCCCGAGGTGGGCTCCTCACACCATGGCGCGGCAGAGGGCCCACCCACGCCACCATATGAGGAGGATGGCCCATGGGCCTCCTCCTTCTCCCCTTTGGACTCCGTGTACATGTCGGGAAAATAGGAACTTCGCCTTTTGTTTCGTCCAATTCCAAGAATATTTCTAGAAGTAACTTTCTGAAACCAAAAACAGCAGAAAACAGGGAACTGACACTGTGGCATCTTGTTAATATGTTAGTCCCAGAAAATGCATAAAAGTGATATGAAGTGTATATAAAACATGTAGCAAATGGTATAATATAAGCATGGAACAACAGAAATTATGGATACGTTGGAGACGTATCATGTATTAAACCTTTATGTGATGTGTAGTAATGTATTAAACCTTTATGTGGTGAAAACCATAATACATAGCTCGGGTCCATTTTTATTTAACCATAATACATCACGAATAATGTCACTAACTTTTGCCGGGTCCTAAGCCACGGGGTGCTGAGCGGCCAGCGCTGCGCACCCAAAGAGCAGGAACCATCACAGGGGTAATACTCACGTGAGAAGGATCCCCATGAAGAACCATCCATCTACTGTTATACACCGCTGGCGTATCCAACATAAACACATAGCGATTGACGTGCTCGTCCTCCTCCCTGATACGGCGACGTACCACCTCCTCGGGGGCTGGCTCCCTCTGCACCGAGTGTGGCCCACGCGACTTCCACCAAACAAGATCCGGGTCAACGACGTCACCCGGATTCCTCACCAAGCGACGCGTCCCGGAAGATACCACCTCCCAGTGCCAGCCTGGCGGAGCCCAGTCCCGGACATCGCCGATCGCATCCAACAGGCCGGACATCGTCGCCGAGATCTGAAAAAATGAGTGGGGAATTTGATCAAACACCTAGGTAGGGGAGGGAGAGGGCAGCACCTTGGGGATTTTGTATTCGGTCGACGAACTGAAGGATTTTCTAGATAGAACAAAACACACGGTTTCTCCTGCATACAGCCGAACGCTGGCTCGTGAGTGCCTGCATATCAAAATGCAGCGTTGGGCGTATGCAGGGAGTCCGAATGCTTTGAATACCAAACTGAACTACAATGAGTGCCGTGAGTGCCCGGGAGGGGTGCTATATATAGGGTCATGAATGCTTTGAATGCCAAACTGAACACACGGTTCTAAAAATCGCGTGGTCGTGAGACGGCAAATCGGCCTTCGATCCAGACAGCGACAAGACGTCTCTGATGATCTGCAACCGTCCGAACAAGTGTTGGGGATGTTGCTAATCATCAGAGATCCTTGCCGCTGCTTGGATCCGACCGAGGGGAGGGTTCACCTTCAGCCTCCGCTCTAGGAACTCCTGCCTCTCAGAAATCTTGCTCTCTGCTACCCGTGTACTTCCAATGATGGATGCTATATATAGGGTCGTGGCCCCTTTAGTCCCGGGTGGTATCACGGCCCGGGACTAGAAACACACCCCTGATCCAACGGCTCACAAGCCGTCAAAAGAAACACACCCCTGATCCAACGGCTCACAAGCGCTCGAAAGAAACACACGATCCGTGTGCTTCTTCCTTATTGGTGGGATTCCCTTTAGTCCCGGTTGGTGGCTCACATCTAAACTCATATCTGCAACCTCATCACTCTCCCATGGCTTCCACCGTACCCACTCTAACCTACTCGGAGGCGGAGGCGCTTTGCGCCTCGAACTACCCCGCCCGGCTACGACGTCCCCGCCGGCTAGAGGCTGAGCACCGGAGGCGTGCCGGTCCCTCCTGTCCCT
The DNA here is from genome assembly GCA_947311845.1 of Poa pratensis. Classification (NCBI taxonomy): domain Eukaryota; kingdom Viridiplantae; phylum Streptophyta; class Magnoliopsida; order Poales; family Poaceae; genus Poa; species Poa pratensis. Next base: position 65,806,136 of record CAMZMU010000043.1, read on the forward strand.
CAAGGTTTGGCGCACCGGGCGGCCATCACGAACCACTACTACCTCGAGCTCACTCCGGAGCAGCGGATGGATCCCCGCTGGCATCCTGACTACCGCCCGACTTGGGACGCCTTCTTCATCAATCGACGTGAGAGGGCGCTCGCCAGGTACGAGGAGGACGGCCCGCCTCCTTCGAACTTCGACGAGGCCGGCCGTCGGCTGTGCTGGAGCGGCCGGACTCTCCAGAGCGTCATGAACTACATCACGGCCGGCGATAACCCCCGCCTGCGCTACCCTCACTTCCAGTCCAGGCGACCGCCGCCCGACGACAGCGACGACGACGGCGGCGACTACGACGACTACGAGGACGAGTATTATAGGCCTAGACACGAGTATGACTAACCTGAGCCACATCGTTGGTTAGGACAAATGGTTCGTCTATGTACCCAAGATTGTTGTCATTCCCTACTGCTTGTCTATCTACGACGACGATCGTGTAAAATGTATTCTTTATCTCTGCATTTCCAACTAATGATCTTTAGCATCTGAATATTATTTGTATTATTTGGATTTATAAAATAGGAGTTATGAATTTCCAAACTTCTTATTTATTTTAATCATATAAACTACAAAATAAACTAGGAGTTATGAATTTCCAAACTTCTTATTTATTTTATATTCAGATTCCTTATTTTTTCTGATAATAATAGACATATTATTTGTATTATTTGGATTTATAAAATAGGAGTTATGAATTTTCAAACTTCTTATTTATTTTAATCATATAAACTACAAAATAAACTAGGAGTTATGAATTTCCAAACTTCTTATTTATTTTATATTCAGATTCCTTATTTTTTCTGATAATAATAGACATATTATTTGTATTATTTGGATTTATAAAATAGGAGTTATGAATTTCCAAACTTCTTATTTATTTTAATCATATAAACTACAAAATACCCTTTTGTCGCGGTGGTGCCACGACCCGGGACAAAAGGGTCTGGACTCGCGCGCGAAAATCTGGCGGTCGAAAATGACCCTCTTGTCCCGGTGGTGCCACGGCTCGCGACAAAAGGGTCTCTTGTCCCGGGTGGTGCCACGGCCCGGGACAAGAGGCTATTCATATATGAAACTGCCCTCTGCCCCTTCGACTCAAGGCGATCCAGACGAGACGAAGAGGAAAGGCGAAGTGCTGCCGAATTTTTCCGCCGGCGATCGTCTCCATCTCCGGCCGGCCGCCGCGCGCGCCCCCTCCATCGCGCCCCCTCCTCCGGCCGCCGCGCCCCTCGAGCTCTCCCCCTCCCTAGCTAGCTCCTCCGGCCGCCGCGCCGCCCCTCGAGCTCGCCACCTCCGTGGCACACCGCTCGCCGGAGCGCCGCCACACCACCTCCACGGCACACCGCGCGCCGGAGCGCCGCCACACCGCCGGAGCGCCGCCCACACGGCCGGCCCGCCGGAGGCGCCCGCGGTGAGCACGCGCCGCGGCAACGCCCCGCGCGCCCTTTTTTTTTTACTTAGTAGTTATTTTTAGTAGTTATTTTTAGTTATAATTTTTTACTTAGTAGTTATTTTTACTTAGTAGTTATTTTTGTTAGTAGTTATTTTTAGTAGTTATTTTTAGAAGTAATTTTTAGTAATAATTTTTTACTTAGTAGTTATTTTTACTTAGTAGTTATTTTTGTTAGTAGTTATTTTTAGTAGTTATTTTTAGAAGTAATTTTTAAAGTTGTTAGAATTAGAGTAAAGTTGTTAGAGTAATTTTTAGTAAAATTTGTTAGAGTAATTTTTAGTTTAGAAAATTGTATAGAATTGATTTTTGTTAGAAAATTGTTAGAATTAAGGTAGTTAGAAAATTGTTAATTTTTGTTAGAAAATTAAGGTAGTTAACTTTAGAATTAGTTTTTGTTACAATTTTTGTTAGAAAATTGTTAGTAGTAATTTTTGTTAGAATAATTTTTGTTAGTAGAAAATTGTTAGTAGTAATTTTTGTTAGAGTATCCCTTTGTAATTTCTATTTTCACCTTTATGTAGATGGATCACACCAACTCCGGGGGTGAAGATCACACCAGGCCCGATGTCGAAGATGTTATTTTACGCAGGACCAACTACGATGGCAATGCCCTGATTATGAACATTATAAGAGGGGATTTGGGTCTTGATGGAGATGAATGTGGTCTTGGTGGACATGAGCTAGAACAGAAGCTAGACCAGGTGGACGAAGAAGAGATATCATCATTTTTGAATCCATCCGGCGTTGGAGAGGAGGAAGAACAGGTGGACGAAGGGCAGACAAACAACAATGATGGCCCCTCGACAACAACCGGCGAGGTATATATATATAAACCTCTTGTGGCTAGATGCATTAATTGACCCGTATATATATTAATCACTCTTTCTTCTTTTAGACCTCCAGATCGAAACAATCGACAGGTAGAACACGAGGCCCGAACAAAAGGTTGGATCCTAATCAAAGGTTCACCATCGACGAAATTTATGATAATGGACAACCGAGGGCTTCAGAAAAGCACGCTAGGCTGTTTTAAATCAATGCGGAGTGATTGTTAGGGACAACCTTCCGATCACCATCCAAGAATGGATTAAGCCAAAGAATGCAGGTGAAGAATTCACTAGTTATGTCGACGATGATGCCAAAGATGACCTTTGGGAGAAGCTCATAGCACATTTCAAACTACCTCCAGAGTATGAAGAATTCGAGGCAGATGGTATTACCCCAGTTGAGGGTGGGCTTGAAAGAAGAGAGAGAGTCAAGCAGTGGGCTCTATCGAAGATGGCCGAACAGTTCCGGAACTACAAGAAAAATTTATACTTGAAATATGTTGCGAAAGGCAAAACTCCAGAATTCACAGGAGCGCATGAGAAATTGCGAGAACAGTGGCCCGCTTTTGTAAAGTACAAGCAATCTTCTGAAGCCAAGGAAAGGTCGGCAAAAAATAAGTTAAATGCTCAAAAAAAGAAATACCACCATAGATTGGGGACAGGTGGCTACAAGAGTGCCGTGCCTAAGTGGGAAGCGGCCGAGGCCGACCTGAGGAAGAGAGGGATCACTCCAGGTACAGATGGATGGCCCGAGAGGGCAAAGCACTGGTGGTACGCGCATGGGGGAACGTTGGACCCAAAAACAGGGCAGACAATTTTTCGAGACGAAATTCTAGAACCCTCCAAAGAAATTGTTCGAGCAATGGCCGATGCTGAAAAGGGATTGTTCCGGCCCGATCGAGAGAGAGACGAGTTGTGGCGTGCCCTCGGGAACGATGAAAAAGGTGGACGAGCACGAGGCAAAGGCGTGTCCCGTGGGATAGAGCGTTTCCCCAGGACGATGACAGTTACAGAAGCCGTAAGAGAGCAAAGGACCGGGAGGCAGACCGGATCGGGAAGATAGAACAGGAACTAGCTGGGGTGAAGAAGTTTGTAGAGGAAGCACTTAGCCAAAGGTCATCTCAGTCGCGGGAAGATCCTCCATTATTGGAGAATAGCGGGCGGAGAAGCAGCCAGGCTTCCACGGATCAGGTCCTGGTTGATGATCATACAGTGCTGGATGATGCACCGGCGCCTCACTACCCCGTGGATGATGTCAGAGGGATGATAGAATGTGAGCTACATCAGCCAATGGGCAACCTGTCCTTGAAGGTGGCGACCGGCACTGCTTTACCTTGTCTACCTGGATCACTCCACCATTCACGTCCGATTCCACCTGGCTATGCTCGTGTCTCGGTGGATGACCTACTGGAGGTGTATGGGGACCTAGAGATTGACATCGCTACACCTGAAGGCCATAAGAAACTGGGAGATGTCAAGCGCCAGATCATTCTATGGCAAAAGAAGTACATCAAGTTTCCAGGCTCGGCGCCAAGGCCACCGACTCCGAGGAATCCAAGTCTACCCCCCCCCCCACCAGATGATCGTCGACCTCGAAGTCCACCCCCTCCCCCCATGATCGTCGACCTCCAAGTCCGCCTCCGCGCAATACTCCCCCGCGCCCCACTCAGAAGAAACGGACCGACGCCGCTCCCCGCTCCCCACTCAGAAGAAAGGTCGCACTCAGAAGATAGTCGACATCCCGTCGGTTCCTCCCAAGAGACCTTATGACAGGACTGAAGCGGAAAACGCCGCGGTAGTGGCTGCCTACAATAAGACTTTTTTTGCACCAAAAAAGCCCGAGCAAAAGAAGGTATATGATGAAAAAACCAAAAAGTGGGCTAAGTCCTTCCTTGAGCAGCCATCCCAGATATCGATGAATCTGCGATCTGACTATGGTCGTGAACTTAGTAAGCTAGCACGTGTCCAGTCTGAGCAGAACAAGGAAAGAAGTGCAAAAAGCGGGAAACAAATTGCCCAGCTCGGACAGCAGAAAAATCAATCGGTCCCCCCACTCATAGTGTGTTCCGATGTCGACAAGGACTTCAGAGCCGCTATGGATAAGGACCTGGAATTATTGGACCCCAGAGCCATAGCTGCTGCTAGAGAACTTGGTATCACTGTATCGCAGGCCAAGAAAATGCTACCGCCATGGGTATGACTCTTGGTCAACTTTTAGGCTATGAATATCAGCCAATGTTAGAGATAGCACGGAAATATGTCCAAGGGGAGTCTATGGTCAGTAATGAGGAGCTCACGCGTCTATCAACACATATGCGAAATCTGCACAACTGGTACATGGTGCACACATCAAAGAAGGACGCGAAAGACTGGATTGCGGTGGACGTTAGAGTGGAGCATTTCTTCAAACGTTACACTATACAGGTTCAAATGACTGAACTGTTTCAGTTATTCAATCAGCGCGCCCTCGACAAATCTATCCTCGCTTGCTATTATCTGTAAGTGATTTATTTTCGTAATTAAGTCTCTACTCAGCTCGTTCATTGCTGTATTATATTATCCTGACTATATATCCTTTTGTACGCTATTATGCAGAATGAAGATGATGGAATGCAAAACAGTAGAGTTTATGAGGTTGGGTTCGTTGACCCATATATCGTTAATGAATATACGTTACGCAATCACCCCAGAGACGTGGAGGATGACCTGACCACCTTTTTAATCAAGCAAAATTTCTGTACGGAAATACTATTTCCTTACAACTTCAAGTGAGTGTTTCTGTCTTATACATATTTTTATTTGGCTTTCTCGATGTTAAGTGTAATTGATGAGCTATGCATGTCTGCTTTATGTAAACGTCCGCAGGTTCCACTGGATTCTCCTAAGCATTCAAGTTGACAAGTCCATAGTTGAAGTCCAAGACTCATTAAGTTGGGACCAAGCGACGTGGACCGACATGAAAGAAATGCTCAATAAGTAATTTCAATCATTATCGCATTATATCGGCCTCTTTCGTTCGTTTCCATGATATCAAGTAATTAATAACTCCTTTGTTCATTTTCTTTGCCAAAGCAGGTGTTGGACACTTTTCAAACAGAAGGTAGAAGGTCCATTCAAAGATGAGCTAACGTATATAACGGTGAAAACTCCGCAGCAGCCACCGGGGAGTAATTTATGTGGATTCTACGTTTGCGAATTCATTCGCGAGTTGACCACTGAGCGGAGAACAACTACTTTGAGCGAAATGCGGGAGAAGCTCGACCCAGAACGGCGCGTACGAGCAATTCAAGAGGAATTGGGGATTTCTGCTTAGGGAGGTCATCGATGAAAGGGGAGAACATTATGCTTCGGACGATGAACTATATATGTGATCTCTCCATGTAATTAAATAGTTGTATTCTCGCAAGAGATCGAATATTAATTATATACATCAACGTGTACTGTGTATATAGTAGAGCGTATAATATGCGTACGAAACATGTTTGAAATTATATATAATGAAACCCAAATTGAAAAAGAAACGAAATGGAAAAAGAAACGACCCTAAAACCCTAAAATGGAAAAAAAAGGAAACATCTAGTCCCGGGTGGTATTACGACCCGGGACTAGAGCTCCCCGCCTCCGCCGCGTCCTGCCGCTGCCACGTGGTGGCCTCTAGTCCCGGGCCGTAGCTGCCGGGACTGGAAGTGGGGGCTTTTAGTCCCGATTTCGCAGTCCCGGATGCGAATCCGAGACTAAAAGCCCCTACGGCCCGGGACTAGATGTCGTTCTGCACTAGTGATGGATTATGTGTCTACAAAGAAGATGTTCTGGTCTGCATAAATAAGTCAGCTTGTTACTGCTGTTTAGTGAAGAACATATGCTATCATTCAATGGAGCGGTGCAAGAGCGACTGTCCAAAGACTTCTTCATCGGAAATAGATTATTCACCGAAATTTGTTCCTTCGCCCGCTCATCTAATATAATTATGAGAAACAAGCGGTTGTGCTCTCGGTGGCAGGGATCCCAATAATAGCCACCGCATGGACTTTTTCCTTTTGTATGTCATTTGTTATAGCATGAATAAAATTTGGTCATGTGCATTGAAAGACGTAGAGGTGTAACATCCCTAGTTTTGTAATGCACGAATTCGTTTGTGTGGGTTTTGGCCATTTCATAGCATCACAGGAGAATTAATAACCTCAAGACACATTTATGATAAATAACGATTACAATGAAAGATTACCATATAACCGAAGTTTCATTTGGAGTCGCACAAATGACCATGCCCCATGTTCCCTTATAGGTTACTACCCCATATCCACCCTCCACCGACAGTCAAGAAACATCCACGGTTAAATTAGTTAACAATATGTGATTGGGTACAAAACGACTGACGTTAAATTCTTTAACCATGTGTGAGTTGGATTGGAACATGCACGTTTTTCTATGATTAATCGTGTGCGATGGATTCCGAGTAAATGGCACTAGGGGTCACGCAACTCGTCCGCTATGTACACTTAAGTCACACAACTGGAGAACGGATTTTTTGGTCACACAACTGGAAATTTGGTGCACGTAGGTCACGAACCCCACATGTCATCCGTTTTCCGTTGCAGGAGGTGCTGACGTGGACACGTAATCTTGTAGAAAACCCCCTGTATTTTTGGACATTTCGGCCAATAATAACGAAAATATTTAGAAAAAATCTAAGAACGCCGCCAGCTCAAATCCCTCCGTCACCAACCGGAAGCGCAACAGGAGCTCTTCCTGCCGCCGGCCATGGCTTCCTCCACGCCCAGCCACCGCCATCGTGGCTCCCATCGAGCTCGCGGCGTTCTCTTGCCCTGCCCAGGCTCGAATCGCGTGAGCCCAGAGACCTCGTGGGCTCCCTTGCCGCTGCCGGGATCGAGCTGGACAAGATGGGCGGCGTCGGGGCGGAGATCCAGATGGGCGTCGGGCCATGTGCTCCTTGAATCGGCCGGAGCTGCAGCCCTCCCCTAGGCGTTCGTTGAATCGGCCGGAATGGCGGGTCGCCATTTCCGGCGGGACGCGGCGGCGTTGTGCTGGACTTGAGGAACGGGACGAGCTTGTTCCTCGTCTCACGGACACCAGCAGCATCCTGGAGAAGAAGCTTGATTAGTTGAGTGCTAGGCTTTAATGAGCTCGTTAGCTAGCAAGCTCGTCTCAGAGAAGATTAGTAGCATCTTATGCCTGCAGGGAGCAAGATCCAGATGTGTTCATTGGACCCGAATTTGATTTTTTTGCGAAATGTGTGAAAATATAGGGGGTTTTCTGCAACATTACGTGTCCACGTCAGCATCACGTGCCACGCGCGTGACCTCCTGCAACGGAAAACGGACTGACATGTGGGGTTTGTGACCTGCGTGCACCAAATTTCCAGTTGTGTTACCAAAAAATCCCGTTCTCCAGTTGTGTGACTTAAGTGCATACGGACGAGTTGTGTGATCCCTG